>CM031235.1:247605984-248010984 GCA_018340775.1 Taxus wallichiana var. yunnanensis | reverse complement strand
CAAAGATAGGAGTATGTCAATGGGGTTTGGGTGGATTAGTTATGACGGACGGTTGTGTTCGGATCCACCTAGGTTCAAATCTTGTTGGGCGCGATCCCTTCGGGTGGTTTACTGGTGGTGGCAGGTGTTGCATCACCGGTGGTTTCGGTGGTGGCTCTGAAAACAGCGGTGCAGGAAAAATTGCATCATCGGTGCGAGGCTTAGTGGTCGCAGCGGTTTGTGATGGATTAATTGTAATATCTTGTCTAAGGACGTTGTTAAGGGAGGGGACCCAAGAACCCCCGATTCTAAGCTCCGGTCAAAAGCGTTAAACTATCTAAAAATACAAAGAAAGGAGTAGAACTCAACATGGTTATTTATTTTAGATTTAATAAGCTTATAACAATGAGCTTAGAAATACAAGTTGATCTCTTTTTTAAAAAATGGGACAAGAGGAATGGGGCAACGAAAGGTCATGAGATTGCATAGGAATATTTTGAAAATAGAGCGTTAAGGACTAGGCTATGATATTCAATATGATCACCAAAATAGTGTCCGAGAGAAGTAAGTAGGTCAAGAGGATGTTGGAAAATGAAAGATCTCTATATAGACTTATGTTCGACCCTTAATGAAAAATTATTGTATTATATAACACATATTTTTTTGGTCATATGTAATGTATACTATAAGAACCTAGATATTGATATTACATACACACTAGGTGGTATTGCATAAATATATATATATATATATATATATATGTTTTTTTTTTTTAAGTGTGTGTATTTCAATTCTAAATAAATTGATATGATGAAGACTACCATATGATTACTAACACAGTGTGTTTATGCATACTAATAATGAATATACATGAGCACACACAAGCAATTCATGGAGAGTCACACCATCACTAGATACAATGTTCCTTGTGTCCCAAGTGTGAACCATTTGACATAGCAAGTCTAAGGTTGAACTCATCCTTTGGTTTCAAATCAACTAGCCCTGAAATTTGGCAAGGCGATAGGCATCATTTTCTAAGTTATAAGTAATAATGAAGAGGCACAATCATTGGTAACACTTTTCCCCTTCTTTTTGTGCTATTTTATAAAAATGAGCACCCTCTCACTAATGTTGAAAGAATGCAGAATTTTTTTAAGAAAGGAATGCCTTGTTGTTTTTAATATATTTAATTATGCTCAAGAGAATGGATTAATTTCTTGTCTAATTTTTCCAAATCGTCTCTTCTTTGTGAATCATGTTCCTCCTTGTGAGAACGAGTCTTGAAGGATTTCAAATATGAAAGGAAGTATTTTTCTTAGTTGTATGCAAGAGAGTAGGGTGTTGCCCCCATGACAGTAAGAACATTAGTTCAACATTCCCATAGAGTTGGGAACAACTGTAAATGTGATTTGCATCCATGCTCCACAAAATGCAAAGAATGATCTTCGTAAGTGCTTTATTCTATATTATTCATCCGAGTGCTCCTTATTGATGATTCGGGTATAGGAAAATGTTAATGTGATTTTTTTGTGTTATTTTATACATATAAGGATTTGAAATCCCAAGCCCTCATGGAGTGTAATGATATTTGAGGTACAAAAATGATATATAATTTGATTGAGATTTTTTTCAAACCATAGGGTTTATCGTAGTATTGATTGGAATAGATTCTATCTAGGTAGTTAAATAATTATTAGTTATTATTATCGATTAATGATCATTCGAAGAGAAAGGTTTGAACTCAATGATGAAGTCAAGATCCCAAAGTGAGACATGCTAATGATTCAATAGTAAATGCAAATGATGAAGCCGGACTTAGGGTTTTATTGAAATGATACCTTGGACCATACAATAATATAATAATACACAATACAATACAAGTAAAAATAATTGATAACAACAACAATGCATTTATTTAACACCAAGATGCTACACATTCAAGGTCGATCGTTAATGATTGTGATATAACACATAATGCTTGAAAGCCAACACTAAACACCATAACATTACTTGTATAATTCTATCTCACTTTGAGCTTGCCTAGACTGCGCATAGAGATCTTATTATAGTGCTCCTTGCAATTGCATATAGGTCATTTACCTTTACAAGATCCCCGGCCTAGAACCAAACTCCATTGTAAACATATATGTATTGAACTTAGTCTTCTTTATACCGCTCTTTGATTAAAATCCTTTCTAAAAATGTTGCAATGTGTTTATATAGACACAACCAACTATTTATAATATTACCCATAAACAATTAAAGAAATCAATTGTATTACAAATATTAAATGGAAGATAAGGCCCAAAGGATTCATACATAATTAAAATCGACACAACATATGTCACTAAACATAATTCAAAATTTCGTTAATATTTATAGACTTTCACTTATGATTCAAATACAAAAAAATTAATGATCCAAAGAACCTTATGTGCCATAATACAACAAATTTTAAGAATTCTTCACATGAAAATATAATGAATATGGTTTCGTATATAAGCTTGTAGTAATCTTGATTAATATTGGCCTTTCTTTATAACATGAAATTCAATAAATGCTTCTTGTGATGCCATATAAGCCTAAGATTTTCTAGTTCCGCACCATAATTACGAATGGTTTCACTATCTAAAAAAGGTTATTTGGATTTAAAACAACATCTCATATATTATTAAGACACTCTTCCATTTTCCCACACAAAAATATGTGTAATTAGGAAACTAACAAATAACATGGATTCCCAAAAGAAAAAATAGTATATGCATGCACAAATAATACTAAAACAATTTGATGTCAAAACAAATACGTACGCTTAAACTTCAATTATTTCTTTACTTTATCACATTTTTATTGATGCAAGATTTTGTATGAACCTCCAGCTCTTGCATCATACACTATAGGTACAAAAAAATGAGTTCGATACGTACATACAAGGGATAGGCGGTGTTGGTTCCTAGTTTTACACCCCAGATACTTGGACATGATTTTATAAACAAATGGATAAAAGAATGATAGATGGGAGATAGGTCATTTGTAGTCGAGGACAGATCTAACATTCTTTCATCACCAAGTCTTAGAAATGACTAGGAGGCATGTACAAAGGGAGTGGCTAGCTCTATTCGTTTGGCTCTACCTAAACTAGGGTGAGAGAACCCAAGGGGTAGCTTGAATGCAAGAGGGATACTATGCTTCAATATCCTACAGATTATTGGTGGGTCAAAGTAGCCACACATGCAAAGTTTAGTCACATGTTTGTCACACAAACATTACACATACTTAATGCATCAGAAACAAGATACTAAATACATATAAACTATGATTCATAGACATCATCTCTACGTATATAATCAATAAAATGAGACTTGATGACACTTAAATGCTTATATTCACAAAGTCATGGAAAATGCATTTATAATATGCAAGGTAAATTCAATTTATAGGCAAACACATTCATGTAAAAAAACGTTAACATATTTATAGGGGGTCGGATGGTATTGCTATTTAACAAAAGGGGATAAAGTGGATGATGGTTGACTCACGGGAGAATCATGTTAATGATTACCATGATATTTTTCTACTTACCATAATACAAAGAAGACAAAATCAATTTAACATGACTTCCAAAGGGGAATTTGTATTCATTGATACCAAGTTCATACAAATGTTACCAAATAATCTTTGAAACCCTTAACAAAAACACCTATGCAAGAATCCCAATGAAATACTCATTGCTTCCATTCAATACACTTAAAGGTTATAAAAAAATCATTTCTAAGTACTATTGCAGAAAGGATTTTTAAATTGAACAAAATATTGCAAGGTAACACTACACCACAATATTTATTCAATGACCAATACAATGCAATGAATAGAAAGAATGCCTGTGTATTTCATAGATTCAATAAGCAAAATATTACATAAAAAATCCTATCTCATTAATCATATTTCCAATGGATACCATAAAAGCCATAACTAGATAAGGAAAACTGTTATTTTCACTTCTATTTCAATAGGGAGACATATATTTGATGTTTTCAATGTTTTCTAATGACTTTACATTAAAATCACCTTAGCATTAGATATCAAATTTAGAACTCTTACACTTCTTTAGGATGGAAATCTAGAGATCGAAAAATAAATAAAAAACCAAACTAGAATGAAAACAAAATTTCATTCTTATAAAAAATTCCCTAAGGAAATGCCTAAATTTCCCCAGTATCGAAAGTGGGTTAAACAATGAGAAGCCACATATTCCAAATTTTTCCAAATTGAAAAGATTCTACTTTGATATGCCACGTTGAAGTAATTCTATTTCATGATTGAGCCAATAGAGTTGCACAAAATATTCCTTTGTTTCAACAAATTGTTTTTCTATCCCGTCATGTCACTATATTATGTGCGCTAGTCATGAAATTTTTTTCTTTGACGTAATCATCCCTTTTTACACTCCAAAGGGTTAGCTTACTTCCGTAATCATTTGATTTGATTTTCACCTTTTGGGAAGCATGCTTAACAATCACAAATATCATGGTAATACACTCCGACATGAAATTCCATGGATACAAATTAAGAATGATCCAAAGAAGAAACTCTCACAAAAATGATTTGATTCCTCTCCTACTTATTTTGTGCCAAATTTGTGGATAAAACTTGTAGTAACATGTGAAACAATGTCTCACACATGAAATTTCACGAGCCTCTTCTTATTTTAATTTCATTTCTTCCCTCATGAATTACAAAATTTTACCTGGTGTTGTGAAGAGAGACCTTATGAATTCATTTACAGACCCTATTTAAATGATGGTAGCATCATGGTTCCAAACTAAATTATCTAATTTGTCCTTTGAAACTTTGTAGATTATTTCCACCTCTCGAGCCTAGAAGAAGATTTCAAAGATGTTATTTGAGATTATTGATCAACTAGAATCATCCTCTGAAACTATGACTAATAACACAATGTGACTGGATCTAATGAGCAATCTTATTAAGATAACTCCCTTTTTCTCTGCCTTTCAAATCATGTTTTACCACCTATTTCACTCATAATATCACATTTGGCCAGACAAATTGGAACAATTTTGGCTCCACCGTCATCTTGTTATCCAGGACACAACATTGATAATTTCAAAAGATTTCTTCACCCATGAAGTGATGGTGTGTGAAATCCCTCAATATTAACCCAAAAAACATGTAAGTGAGCTCAATAATGATGCAGTCCTAGTTGCTCAACCACTGGAAGAAGTGGAGAAGAGAATTATTGCCCTATAAGAAGTTGGTATGAAGTCATCAACCAAGGAATCCCTTGTAATGGCTGAGCCTTTTCCTTTGAATAAATTCTAGATAAACCCCAAGAAACCTACTTATGAGCCCAAATCAATTTCAGAGTACCCAAAAATGCAATTCAACATGGGGTCAAAGCATATCTTAATGGAGGAGTAAACCTTTTGGAGTGGGTCACCACCTTTGAGAATGAAAATGAGTTGATTTGGATTATGGAGGGGCCCATGGAGAGAATCTCTGAACTTATGGCCAATGGAATGTCTCGTGGATTTACAGGTGATGTTTAATATATCATTGGTGCTCTTGCAATAGAGAATTTGAAATTTGAAAAAACTAATCTCCTTTCTACCCTTCCCATTTTTTGCAAGGGATTTTATAAATATTGACAAGTAATGTATCAATCATGAGATCCTCTATATGTTTTTCTTATATTTTCAAAAGGCTAGGGTCCTTATAGAATCCCCATTTACTTTCGTGTATATGCAATGGGTATATCCCACAAATTTTATGTTCTTATGCTATATTCCTTGTTTGTATTTATCACTTTGACACCACTCTTTTTAATAAACACATAAATGAGAAGAATAAAGAATGAAAAATAGAGGAGGGGAATAAATTCAATGGGAAACTAAGAATAATTGATGTTGATTCCCTCATTTTCCTTTTGCTTTTCCAATTTGTCAACCTATGCATCTAATCATTTGAACATATTTTTAAGGGGATCATCATCTAGTCCAATATGATAAAGAAAAACTATCTCCTTCTTAGATAGAACAATGTCAAATTCAATAAAAATAGTATTCCTCTACCATGCCCTTTTGGCCAATTTGTTTATGTATCCTTCTAAATGAACAAACCTTTGAACTGTGGTATAGTCATAATATATAGATGATCCCATCTAACCTCTAACATAATGATGAAGTATTTCAACCAACTCGTTTATATCTATAGCTCTTGGGGTGTGAGTATCTAGGATATGGAGCAGTTTTCAATCTTTGAATAAATATCATTAATACACTTCCCAACCAAATCCCTCATATCTTGGAATTTGTTTATGCATCCTCCAAGAATTTTTACCCTCAATTTTATGGCTCTCTCATATTCATCTTGCTTACCTTTACAATATGAAGACACAATGCCTTCCTTCTCTACAAATTCATCATCAAGTGTAGTAAGGGCTTTGAGATTTGCCATCATTATTTCCCAATATTCTACCTCATTTTGATATTTCTCAATTTACATTTTGGTAGCCTCAATTTTATCTCAAACCAACTTATAACATTCAATTACATTTTAAGAAACCTTATGCCTCTTCTAATAAACTCCTCCTCCCACTTTTTGATTTCTTCCACCTGCATCTTGAATCCTCACCATTGACAATGCATCATGGGTGATGACAACATCAATTTCTTGGTTTTTCACTAGGAGGTTACAACCAGTTTTGTATATAGGTTGAAAATATGTCAACCTTATCTCTTAGTTTCTTTTTTGTTTCTTGTCCTTATCAATCCTATGGAAGAGGCCTCCCATAGCAATTGTGACTTCATGTTTCAAGATTTTAGTAATTGGCTTCCCTAATGGGACTTGTGCGACCTAGAAATAAGCAATGGTAGCATCATCTCGTAAGACATCACCATTTTGGGTTTAAATTAGTACAAACCTATCTTCTTTTTCCCCACTATAGTTTTTGACAATGATTTAGCTTTCTTGGTTCCTTGGGTGGCATCGAGGAGATGAAACTATGAATTTCTATTGCATCCAACCGTATCTTCACACTCTTCTTTCTTGAAAGGGATTCTCCCAACCATCCCACACTCCAAGTATTGCCCACTTCCTTTGTTTTCTATGAATTTACTAAAATAACCACAATGTATTGTGAATCGGATATGGTGACATTATGGATAAGATATTGAAAATGCGGGGTTTCCACATTTTCCTTATTTGACTTAGGCTTAAGATGCCAAACAACTTGATCAACTAGACCTGCTCCCTCAATAATGAATTATAGTTCATTAGGTGGATTTGATTCTTATGATGGTTCTCCTTGAATTTCCACTTGTTCCCGAGCCTTAACCTCCTCAACACCTATGAAAAATTCATGAGTTTCCATAACCTATCAACAACTTCTAGTGGTGATTAGAAAGGATCTACACCGTAGCCTCCTCTACTCTCATGGTGGGATTTTCCTTTTCCTTTGGTTGTTTTTCTTTTGTTGTTAAATTTGTCTCTGTATTGGGATGTTGAGATAAAATTGGGCCCCGTCCTTACTCTTCATTGACACTTCTGAGAGTAAGTGTCTTTTGAGTATCCCAGTAAAGGAAGGTCAATACCCACATCCTTTCCTAAACATCTACATCCTTCATTATCTTTATCAACATCTACTCCACCTTCATGTCTAATCGGACACATAAGTACAAGTTTTACTTATTTCTACACTCCACTCTTCTCTAACCCCATGGGTGACCCATTCATAGAAATTTTTGGTGCCTTTCCCTTGAATAGATCCAACTTGGCTTCTCTTTCCCTTGGAGGTGATATATCCTCGCTTAGTAACCCAAAATCCCTATATTTTCTTAACACATTGGTTTTTTGAAGAGACAAGTCAATACCTTTACTCATGAGCCAAGAGAGAGTTCTTCTTATCACATTGGTGTTTTGAAGAGACAGGTCAATACCTTTACTCATGAGACAAAAGACACTTCTTATCACATTGGATATTATTTCATGCAAACTAGTTGGTTCTAGCTTATTCCAATCAATGGGTGACATCGGTTGTGCTACCAAGTTTTATTCAATGTAAAACCTACTCACAATATTTTTCATACACTAAGTCTTTATGGACAAGCTGCAATTTTATAATCTATAAATTGAGGCGAGTCTTTTGGAAAAAATACTTGAGCCTCAATTCCTCCTCATCTCTACAATCCATCCAATAACTCTCATAATGAGGCTCATGTTCATACGAGCTGCCAAGGATTGTTTGCATTATCCATTTGATATCATAATTCATTCTAGCCTAGACCTTTTGCATGACTAATCTATTCATTTCTTCCTCTAAGATCTTGATCCTAACTATAATGGGGCATGAGTACATCCCAATAGTGATTGGGAGTTTGACATTTGTTTTATGTTTGCTTGCAATAAGCCTGTGGACCTAAGAAAGTTTCCTTGAAACCTCAAGAAATGCCCATTTATTATCTAAGTATTTGCAAAGCATATAAGGATTTCCTAGAATCCACCCACCTTGATGTCTTTAAAGAATTTGAATTGAATGAAGTAGCATCCAAATTCATTTATGGCCTTCTTTTTCATGTGTAACATTCTAGATTTCTCTCACTCACGCTTAAACAAACAAATTATGTGGAAAAATAATGCATCATGAGATCTTCTAAAATTGGTTGTATGATTCTCCAAGTAGAGATGTAGATATACATCATATACCCTATACTCAAAAAATATCTAACCCTTGGGATGACATGGAATGAATTTTGGCATGCTATATTGTAGACTAAATAAGAAGTCATGTAGAATTCGAATTTTCTTAGACCCATCATAGATTTGCATCGTTATTCCAATAAGTTGGTCATGAATAGAGTTACTGATGAACTCTCCCCATTGAATAGGTTTTTGAAATTAAGGATAATATATATGTACCTAAACATCCAGTCATGAAAATATTTTTTTGAGTCAAGCCTATGATTCCAAGTAACATGATAATGAGATCCTCAACTTCTTTGATGAAATCTGCTTTGGTCAACCTCTTGGGGAGTCTTGTAGAAGCAATCCTTGACTTCAATAGCCACTAATTGTTCAATATCTTGGAGTATGTGACATTATGAGTAACCCATAACTATTCCACTAATTTAATGATTATACCAACATATCAATTGTAAGGAATCCCCAACATCTCGTTAAATGTTTTGAGGGATAAGGAAAATACTACTACACCACTCCAATCCCACATTTATTTAGTCTCTAGGTTATAATTTTCAAAACACGCCAAAACCAATTATAGGTATTGAATAAAAGGAAATATTTGTAGCTAAAGAAATAAAACTCTTATCAACTATTGCCACAAGCTCATACATTGGGTGCACGTAATATTTGAAGAAACTCATTTAGGTCAGCATTACCTAAATTTTTGTTGGTTATATGATCTAGGTTAGATACAAAACTAGAAGTGATGGGGGCTCCGGCTAATTGATTCTTCATGATAAAAAAATCAAGGAAAAACAATTTCCTTGACAAACTAAGAATCCAAAACCAACAACATAAAAAGATAAGTCATCATGTAATCCCACACAATGCCATAACACAAGAAAAAGAAGACAATTCTTGTCATAAGGCTTACTTGTGCATGCAAAATTACAATTTTGAGCTTTATGCGAAAAAGATAGTTCCGTCAAACAACTCCTTTTCGGAAAAAATTCAACACGACTCGTTCTCAGGCTCCATGGGTTCTTTTCTTCATCCTAGGGCTATGAGATGCTCAATACCTTTAAACTCTAATTGCAAAGTGCATGACTTAGCTGAAAGTTTTGAGCATATAGTCTTTCCACACATACCCATTAATGGTGGAAGGCTACCACCCTTTTGTATACTCATAAACATTGATCCTCACTTTGAAGTTTAGTAATAGGTCACACACGTGTACTGATTAGCAGTTGGTGGAAGCAAGGAGACAATTAGCACCCTCACAGGAACTACGGAAATACCAAATACAAGTGTAAGAAGAGTATAATCTTGAGATTCTTCCATATAACTCCATGTGTCCTTAGTCATGCCTTGAAGGTGGGGAAGCAACTCTTTGTACTTTGTCAAAAACTACCCAATCTTGAACTATCATGCTACGAATATACATCCTCATCTTGATGTGTCACACCTCACATGATTGAATATTGATTTTGAAATTGGCAAGTGTTAAATAGGTGATTTTTGTGATTGATGTTCTTGAGATGCCTATAGCCTTAATAAATACTGAGTTAAGGAATAAGGCAGGAGTTAAGCTAGCAAGGGCATTATGACCCTATCAATGTTCATAAGAGCTCACCTTGAGCCTTAATTTTATGATTAAGGTATAAGATTATAATTAAAAGCAATAGTTATGTGATCAGGTTATTTCAACTAGTGCATGAGCTTTGAATAAAGTTAAGAGTATGGGTTTTACATACAAGGGTAATATGATCATGTAATGTCAATTGGTGCTTGGAATAGGTTTTGATGGAAGTTCACTTGGCTTAGGTAATAATATTAAGGGACCTAATAATAAATAACTAAGTTGTTATTTCAAAGTTGAAAGGAACTTAAGTTAAGATAAGGTTTGGGGGCCCAAATTGACACCAAAACTATGAGCTTTTGATTCGCATTAATGGTCTATGGCTTCGGGGTGAGTTGGCACCCACCAACCCCTTCATAACATGTACTTATAATTATTTTATTGGCCTCAATTAATGTTCACCACCGAGAAAATGGGGAAAGCGCTAAGAAAATTTGGTGGTAATAACTTGAGTATAAGTTATCCACCGATGTATAGTTGTTTATTGAAATTAGAATCTTCCGCTAACTTTAGTGGTTGGGAAATTGGTGGCATAGGAAAAGAGAGAATTGCCACCGTCCTCTCATGCATTGAATGCCTCAAACTTTTTTCACCACCTTGGGGAAACCATGGAGTGATTTTTACAGAAAATAGGATGGTTTCAAGTTATTGTTGTTTTTCATGTTTTGGGGGGTTTTTTTTTCGAGCTCTACATGCTTGCAGCTCGCATTATTTTGGGCTATCTGCTCGATTCAATCTTGCATGTAATTTTAACTGGAAGTTGAGATATTTATGGGTGACATTAATGTTTTGGGTTCATTAAGTAGCATGAAGAATATGGAGGTTTTGTCTTTACTTGTGGAATCGAACTTTGAGCACGGTGTCTACGAAGGAAACTTGGGAATAGAAGGAGAAAGGGAGTGCTATTGATCCGATATGATAAGTTCTTCTTACTTCCTGAAAATGTGTCTCATTTATTATTTGTTTAATAATATTTCTCCTATAAGTTCTTTATGTGTTATTGTTTTTCTAGGTATTCTATTATTTACATTATTGTTGTTGTTGGATATTTTGTGTTTGTCTTTGGTTTGAGCTTAAAAGGATGTTATGAGGTCTACATGGTTATAATATGCTATGTTATATATATATATATATATATATATATATATATATATATATATATATATATATATATATATAGTTTTTGAAAGGGTCTTTGTATTCCCAGGGTTCGGTTTACTTGGTATACCCAAAATCTCTCGGGATTAATTTACAATAATGAAAGCTCCAGGTTCGAACCTAGGTATATATATATATATATATATATATATATATATATATATATATATATATATATATATATATATATAGTTTGAAAGGGTCTTTGTATTCCCAGGTTCGGTTTACTTGGTATACCCAAAATCTCTGGGATTAATTTACAATAATGAAAGCTCCGTGTTCGAACCTAGGTGCTCGTTAAGGATTCGTTTTAAATATTTATTTGGTTTTTTTGACGAATAGCATGAGTCGACTCATTCTTGGGTGTATATATTAGTAGTGAATGAGTACCCTCTCACGTTTTCTTTTACCCAAAAGTATCAAATCCTGTTTGAGGGAATAGAGAGCTCGGACTTAACAACCTTTATGGGGATCCTTGTCCTTGCTTTAACATATTTCCTTCTGTCATACTCCACACATTGTAACGCTTCATGGGAAGTAATAGTCTTGTGAGTTCTTGGTTATCATTCATTGTGAACTATCTTATGCCCTCTCGTATTTTGGGTTGTATTTGGGGAAACCCCTCTCTTGGTTTAGTTTAAATATGATATTCAACATAGTTTCGTGAGATATTATATCTTTGAGCTTAACCATCTCACTCTTACTTGAGGTTGTGAGATTTATCCAATCTATTGGGAAGCGTGTTCATTAATGGTCCAGTCTATTTTTGTTTAAATATTTCAAAAGGATTAAGGTAATTCATTTCCTACCTTAAGGAAATAAAGCATATTCCTCTAATTATTATGGTGAATATGTTTATAGAAGACAATATGTTATATTAATGACTACGTATGAAACAACGAGACTTCATACATGTTTTGGGTACTGTTTTATCTGTTTATAAGATGAGAATTCAAATATAGGTACATTGTGATATGGTTAAAGGGAATTCTATTGAAGGTTATCCATAGTTATTACCTTATTTACTCCCTTAGGTACAAATGGAAACTTCGATTCAACTTCGATATGATCTGATCTATGACATACTTTTATATATAATTAAATATATGGATTATGAATTGCTTAATAAATATGGATATAGTCTACAACACTTTGAAGTTATGTTAAGATTGAATGGGTGTTTGTTGTCGATTGATATGTGTGTTACTTTGTGAAAATAATTGGATGCATTTTTAGTAGTTACATTGGGTGGTTATGAGATTGAGAGGATGTTATTGTAAATCTGTTGTGTATAAAATAATCGAAGACATTTACATTTGGATACAATAAACAACCCTTGAGGAGGAAAAGTTATGTTGTATTTTGTTGTTGTAGCAAGTTTAATTGTTAGGAAGTAATTTAAATGATTTGAAAATATCGTAGTAACTTGATTACTCAAATATTAAATGACATAAGTAGTTAAAATGGAAAAAGAACTTATCATGCCATTTTGTATAAAATTGACCATGTTTTAACCATGCAGGTGGAAGGGATATTTGAGTTGGTAATAAAGGAATGGTTGGCTTGATTTGATTAGTTGTACTTATTTCATGAATGAAAAGAATGTACTCTTATTTGATCTATGTGAAATACATTTCTTTCCTTGATTTTGGATCAAGAGAAATATTAGTTGTAAAGGAAAAGGGTTGGAGTTATTCTGTGATCATTTTAAATAAGTCACTTGTGACTCTGTAATTGGAATTGTCAATTATGTATATGAATATAAACGAACCTTTGAAACATGTAAAACTGGAATCAGGTAGGAATATTAAATAAACCTAGTAAATAAGAATAGACATAAATGAATGCTTAAGTTTTCAATTATGAACATAATAAGATGGAAGAGAATCTATATAATTGAATTAGGTGATGGACAATTTCCTAATGATGAGTGTGCCATCACGGAACCGAGCATGGCATACATGTCTCTGAAACTTTAATCAAAGTAGTGTAAGATTCTGATTACACTGTCTCGGAGTCACCAAGGATCTAAGATGTCCGATGGGATTCAATGATTGAGTTTCGGTATGCACTTAGAAAACATTACATGATTTTCAATACTTGAAAAAGGAAACCAAATGATACACTTGGTGTAATGGCTCGTAAAGAGTGTTTGAGGGGGATCAAGTAGGATCTGTATACTCTCATGCAGTTGCACATGGTTTTATGACTCAAGTATCGGATGTATTCAATTTTAGATTTATGTTGGTATTTAAATACTATGTACTTAAATCAATGAAGCAGAAAGTTTTTTTTTAAAAATCTTTGTTGAGAAGCGTGATAAAGAGGGTGTTACACGATGCATAAGATCATGCCATGTGTTTTCACCGTCGCTTCGGGGTCAAGAAAAATTTACATTCTTGTAAAAATACAAGACTACCTAATTGTTCCAAAGCAAGACACCTCCGCTCACTAACCAATCTTTATTCAAATACCACCACGTGCCCCTAAACTGTTGTGTTTTGGGGTTCGAGACTTGTGCATGCAATTCACAACTTTTCAATAACTATAAAATTCCGTCAAGGCCCAGACACCTTAAGATATTTGAATATTCCATATGCCAGTTGTCGAGGATGCATTTGCGCTTTATATAAATGTAGAGCTAAAAACTTGTAAAATTACACTTAACATATTTCCAAAGGTGCAAGACCTTATTTGTATAGATCAATGATACATATAAGATGACCATATCTGCTACGCCCTTAACCTATTGCTTGTATTAGGATATCGAGCTGACTTATGGCTTACTATATCATTTTATTATGTCATTTATAATTTATCATGCTTAGTAGGTTGGCCTTGGTGATGGCCATTGAAGGAGTGAAGGACTAAGACTGGAAGGAATTCACGTGCATCGAATAGTTGCACTTCACCAAAGTGTAGGATTTGCGAGATTAAAGAAAGCAAGCTTTGTAAAGCAATGTGCATGCATATGAGAGCTCAAGATTCAAAAATGGAGTAGAATGGAATTTCTTGGCTTATCATAGATCAAAAGAGGTGGTGTACATATAGGGGAGTGAATGTGTAACTCCCATGTAAGAGAAGATTCCTCCATAATGGAGAAGAGGAGTTACTTTCCCAAATGGGAATGTAACTCCTATGATGCACACTTACACATATGACATATTTCATAAGGGAATTTGTCATAACTAAGATGACACCTAGATCCATGTCCACCTAAGTGAGATGACTCACCCGATGAGATGGAATAACACTAAAAATGAAGAAAAATACCACCTACACCAACACCCCCCTTCATTGTAACTTAGGATGAGGTGGCAAGTCAGAAATGAGAAATGGGTCCCGACACAAAGCCTGATGAGGTACCCACGTACAAGAAACTCTCAAAAAGTGGAGTAAAAGGAGAAAACCCAGTGGGAAAAACTCCCCCCAAAAGAGAGACAAGTCCACTCTCTAATCTAAGAAAGATTCCAAAGATGGTTCGTGGCCACCACATAAGCCTATAAAGGTACCCATGTACAAAGAGGAAATCTCTCGGAAAGAAGAAGAAGAGAGAAGAAGAGGGGACAAGAGGAATGCAGAAGATGTCATGGACGGATCATAACTTTGCAACTCTAAGAAGTCTCCCAAAAGAATGTCAATCACGATATCCTCTGCCTCTGGATTGAAGAAGAGCCATCTGCACCAAACTGTGTGCTTTCCCTTAGGAAGGATAGAAATGACGTGCTGGAAGTCTACCCACTCCGCGAAGGAAACCGAAAGTAGCAAAGACGAAGAACTTTGAGCCTGTTCTACGAAACTGTGACATAGGTCTAGAAAGAGAGCACCAAGTAACTGAAGATAATGCCACATACGTAGAAATGTCAGAGTGTGAAGAGTGAACACCTGTAGAAAGGATTTCCAATTGATGTGAAGGAAAAAAAACACCCCCCAAAATAGAAATGGAGCCACAAGCAAGGGTGGATCAATGAGGGTCTCTGGAAAAGTGGAAGTGGTAAGAGTCCCAAAAGGGGCACTTCCAACAAAGGAGATGATGAAATCCTCTAAAATACCTGTAGATGGATGAGGAACCAGTAGTACATCACAAGTGTACTCTGTGAAGAGACGACTAAGGTCAAGCAGATACTTGTCCCAATGGGGGCTCAACGAATAGAAGAGCGATATCAAATAGGTTTGAGTCATCCAATGAAGGTAAAGGAGTGGAAGGGGCCTCACACACTAGAAGTGGAAAAAAGGCGGGTGTGATGACAATATGAGACTGAATAGGAGACTTCTTGATATCTGATGAGATGTTGGAAGTGTCAACACTCTCTGGAATTGTGAGAGAAGGAGGAGAAGAGTCCTCTATAGTACTCTTGACATCAGAACTGGGTGTAAAATCCTCATCATCAGTTGTAGAACCAAGCGAGTCTATGTTAGCGGAACTACTATCACACAAAAGAAGAGGAGACAACTTGATCAACATCAACAACAACATCGGCAATATGTGAAGGGTCTCCATAGAGGGACTGAAGAATGCTCTAGACACAGTGGGGTGGATCTGAGTCTGCCACATGAAACTAGAGAGATTGAGATACATGCATCATCATGTGACAAAAAACATGGTCACAACTATCAAGAAAATCCTCTAGATGATGATGATCAGTGGGTGTAGGAACTGGCCCAAGTAAGAAGGGTGAAAGATCCTCATAGGTGAAGTAGCGTTCCATGGAAGCACACCAAAATGAATAGTTCTCTCTCCCAGTAAGAAGTGGCGGAGGCTGTAAGGCGATCCTACGATGCTCAAGTCTGGAAAGAGAACTCTCCATGATGCAGAATCAAAAAGTGCAAGATGCACGAAAGCAAGACGTTAGACTCGGATAATGCATCTGCGTGTAAAAACCCAAGAGTACTAGTGAACCCCCTAGAATGTGGCACTTTATAAAGTAGTGTGTTTACAAAACTGACAATTTCATCACATAATGTGTGAAAAATCATGCAACTTTGACTAAAGAAGCACTCAAAACCGAGCAGCGAGTCAAAAGTTATAGCAAGAAAACGATTCCTGCAACTGATGGAAAATGCCAATAAGATTTGCAAACTGATTTAAAAGTGCCCGAAATGGGTGCAAAGGGTGTTGTGTGGGTACTCATTGGAAATGGCATAAAATTTTAAGAAGGGTTTGATTTTCTTGCGAGGTGGGATTAGCCTCCTTCCAACCCCGGAGCTCGCCCTCCGTTTTCAACACACAAATGAAGGGTTGTTTTCACCTCCAAACAATACTAAAAGGGAAATGTTTTTAACCTTAAAACATGAAAAAGGGTTGTTTTCACCTCCAAACAATACTAAAAGGGAAATGTTTTTAACCTTAAAACATTAAAAAAAGAGATTGTTTTAACCACCGAACAATTCTAAAAGGGAAGGGCCCAACTGAGGTGTCAAGCCATGGATGCACCGAGCTGGAAGCTACCTCTGTTGGCGAGTGGGAAGTTGACCGAGCCGGGGTTTGTGCCACGTGTAGGTTGTAGTCTATCATAGAGCGCCAAGTGTTGGCTATGAGGTGACCGGGAGCATATGTAATGACTAAAAGTGTTGAAGAGTCCCAAGGTAGATTCCATGTGTCAATTGCAATTCGATGCCAAGGGCTATAATGGTCGAGAAGAGCGGGACTAGGCCATACAGGATTCCATGGTTGGTAATGAATTAAGTTAGGGGGTAGTGGGCCAACTAACGTGAAATGATCGTGGAAGGAGAAGGAAGACCTAGTTGCAATGACCAAATGGATAACCACCGCAACGAACGTGCACAAGTCAAAGGATCCCGCAGACCAGTGCACGAGGGCAACTTGAATCAACCCTATGTAAACTGATTCAACGCAACACAGGTTCATGCCAAAACCGGATCCAGTAGATGTAGGTGTGAATGAATGCAACACAAAGGAGAAGGGGCCTGAGTTGAGTTCAAACCAATGTAAGCCGAGTTAAAGAGCCATTGAGTAAGAACAAAACAAACCCAAGTTGATTCAAGCTAGTTTGTGAGCTAAAGACAAGGAAAAGTAAGCCAAAATGGATGCACGAGCAAGAGCACAACATAGGTTGAGTCAAAGCACGAGTTAGAGATCAACCATATGCCATAAACAACATTCCCACAAACCAATACACGAGCCTGAGATGCCTGGCATGGAGGTTGAGTGCAGGGCAGTTGATTTAGATGATGACACGAGCTGCGTAGACTAATGTATGGTTTGTCCAAATCAACGTAGGCCAAGCTACCAAGGCAATGTAGGTAACTAAAAACATGCTAAGACGGAGAGTAGACCGCTGAGTTAAGTGAGCGGGTGAGTCAAGTGCAAGTCAAGCTGCCCAAGGCAATGCATGAGTTGTTTAGATAGCTCAATTGCAGCCTTTCAACAAATCTCAAACTACATCCCTCTTTTGAATCGAAAATCTTCTTGATCTGAACACACACACAACCAACACAAAACATAAACCACTAAAAAATATCAAAATATGCAAAAAGTGAGAGCTTGCACAAACAACTACACGGTGGAGCAACAATGAGGAGTAGAGTGATTCCAATCCCCGAGCTCTGATACCATGAAGGAGTGAAGGACGAAGACCTGGAAGGAATTCACGTGCATTGAATAGTTGCACTTCACCAAAGTGTAGGAGTTGTGAGATTAAAGCAAACAAGCTTTGTAAAGCAATGTGCATGCATATGAGAGCTCAAGATTCAAAAATGTAGTAGAATGGAATTTATTGGCTTATCATAGATCAAAGAGGTGGTGTACATATAGGGGAGTGAATGTGTAACTCCCATGTAAGAGAATATTCCTCCATAATGGAGAAGAAGAGTTACTTTCCTAAATGGGAATTTAACTCCTATGATGCACACTTACACATATGACAAATTTCATAAGGGAATCTGTCATAACTAAGATGACACTTAGATCCATGTCCACCTAAGTGAGATGACTCACCCGATGAGATGGAATAACACTAAATAAGTGAAGAAAAATACCACCTACACCAACAGCCATAACATAGGAATAATATTTATATGGGATTGTAAGTAGTAGTTTATCATCAACCGAGCATTTGAGTCTTATTGTATGGTTTGGAGGGTGCTTACTTAAAGTGGTGAAGATATTTTAATTGAATATTGAGATCATTTATTTGAAATATTATGTTATTTCTATTGTTGCTCATAATCCAAGTATAGAAGTAATTTCATGACAAGTGGTATTAGAGTTGCGATTTGGGCCAAAATTAGGGCAAAAACCCTAATTTTTTTGTTTCGCTATATATTGCGAAGTAGAGAAATTTTCTCGAGATTTTTTTACTAGAGTTGTGAATCCTTTCAAGTAATATTCCCTAAAAATTTTAGAATTTTTATTTATTTTGCAAAATTTATTGCAAATTTAGGGTTTTTCATAAAATCGCTCCCTAGGCTGCAATTTGTGGATTTTTTCCAAGTTCTTTAAATTTTTGGAAATATCTAAAAAAATTATTGGTAGTATCTTCTTTGTGTATTTTCCTATTCAGCCGAATTTGTATCGAAACCCTAAACTCTAGATTTTGACATCATGATAGGGCCTTCCACAAGAGCCAAAAAAATACTGTCACTCCACGTAAAACCCCAGATAAAGATGGGGTAGTGATTAAAGAGTTGGAGTCAGAAGGGGTAAATACAGATTCCTCAACACTAGGGTTTACCTCAGTTGATCAGAAGGTGAGCCAACTCAAGTATGAACTGTAAAATCTCCAATCTGAGATGGCTTGTAAAGGAGACATAGACAAAATAAATCAACGGTGGGATGATATCATGAAACATATAAAGGGTAAAAATTCTATCCCAAATCAGCCCCAACTCAACCAAGGAAGATCTTCAGTTCAAAATAATGGGAAAAATAACCATGTTGGATCACTTTTCCAGCCCAATCAGAATCCAACTTATGCACAACCACGGAACATGATGCCAAAAGTGGAGATGCATAAAATTCATTGGAAAGATCCACCGAATTGGATAAATCAAATGGAGAAATTATTTAAGTTACATCAAAATCCATCAGGACAAAAGGTGACCTCGGCATCCTTGTATCTTGAACTAGACCAATTCGTCTAGTATCGATGGTTATGTGCTCAGAGGTAGAAAAGTGGTCTCAGTGTCACTTGGAAATTTTTTACTGAGGAGTTGCAATTTCACTATAGTTTCAGTGTTTCAGATAACTACTTTAGTCAATTGGAAAAGTTATGAAAAATAGGATTAATCAAAGATTATGTGTATCAATTCCAAAACATATCCTTAAGGGTAGAGAATATTATAGAAGAGAACCTGAATGACCTGTTTCTTGGGGGTTTTAAGGATAACATTGAGCATGAGGTATGTATGTTTAATCCACTCAAGATTTCTGATTCTATTATCATGGCATGTAGAGTAGAGGAAAAAATTATTTGTAGTAGGAGGAAACCTTTCACTAACACCAAAGACCGTAGTACCCCTTCCCCATCATTCACTCGGCCAATTAGACTGACTCCTCAACAAATGGAAGAAAAGAGAGCAAAAGGATTATGTTTTAACTGTGAAAAAAAATGGACCGGGACACAAATGTGCTAAGAAGTTGTTCTATATTGAAGGAGGAAATGAGGATGAAGATGAAGCTGAAATTATAGGAGAAGTTGATGAACCAGTAGAAGATGAAGTAGAGGATCACCAAACTACAATTTCTTTCCATGCATTGTTAGGTATTAGTACCCCTCAAACACTCAAGGTTATTGGCTATCTCAAAAAATAGAAGGTGGCGGTGTTGATTGACTCAGGGAGTACTCATAACTTCATAAATAGTAAGTTAGCTACCCACCTCAATCGTTTTATTTACCCAGCTCCATAAATGCAAATTATGATTGTGGATGGTGGGACAGTCAATTGCACAGGAAAGTGTCATAGTATCAAACTCTCCATGGGAGAGTACATGTTAGACTCACCTATGGTTTTTATTTCTATGGGAGGGGTAGATATTGTTTTGGGTATCCAATGGCTCACAACCTTAGGTACTATAGAGATGAATTCCAAGAATTGTTCATGCAATTTGATTCAGAAGGAAGAAAAATACAATTGAAAGGGATGGTAGCTAAGTCTCTATAAATTATTAGCTCTCATCAAATTCAGAAGGTTCTTAGAAAAGGAGTAGATGGATTTGTAGCAAAGTTATTTTCCATAGAGGTACAAAATACAAAGTCTTCAATGCCACCTGATCTTCAGAAGATTGTTGATGTTCACTCATCTATTTTTGATGCAATTCCAAAGGGACTACCACTAGTTAGGGATCATGATCATTCCATTTGGTTGATTCTAGGGAGCCAACCACCTAACATCAGACCATACAGATACCCATATTCCCAAAAAAGTGAGATTGAGAAAATGGTGTAGGAAATGTTGAAGGCAGGTATCATCAGGCATAACCAGAGCACATATTCTTTGCCAGTGGTCATGGTACGTAAGAAGGATGAAACATGGAGGATGTGTCCAGATTACCAAGAACTCAACAAGTACACTATCAAAGATAAGTTTCCTATTCTAGTAATTGATGATTTACTTGATGAATTACATGGTGTTATTTATTTCACAAAATTAGATCTTTGTTTGGGGTACCATCAAATTAGAATAAGAGAGGAATATGTTCATAAAATGGATTTCAGGACTCATGAGGGCCATTATGAGTTCTTGGTAATGCCCTTTGGTCTTACAAATGCTCCCTCAACATTTCAAAGCTTGATGAACACTATTTTTAGGCCATTTTAAAGGAAATTTGTATTAGTTTTCTTTGATGACATATTGATTTATAGTAAGACATGGGAAGAACACTTGTAATATGTAGATAAAGTGTTGGAAGTTTTCAAGAAACATAAGTGTTAGTGTAGAATCATAGTTAGTGAAGAATCACAAGCACCCCCAAATGACTTGAGTGTGAAGTGGGGCATTCGGTGTGATTGCACAACATGGGACCATCTCTCAAGTTATGGGACTTGTAAAACTTGAGATGGACCTCCAGAGAAATCCGGTTCTTTCTTCCTAATCTACCTACCACAAGCTACTCTAGTGCATGCAAAATATAACTAATCCTAATCTAACTATTCCAAGGAGACAGAGAGAGAGAGAGGGGGTGAAAGAGCCTACACTAAGTAGTGATACACCAAAAAAGGAAGTGGCGAGATACTCTGTTGAGGGAGAATGAAACAGGGAAAAGGGGACTGAGAGAGGTCAAACAAAAGTGACATAGATCTAGATCAAAATCTACCTGTCAAAACTCCATAAAGCACGACATCTTACACCTGCAAATGTGAAATACATACACAGGAGCAAACACGAGATAGAGAGGCACAAAGAAACAATAAAACAATGCCAAGGGTTGAAAGATGCCACAAAACAATATTTTATTGCTCTATAAGGTGCACAGACTATTACATGGGTGCTCAGAGGCAAAAATACGCTCTCTAGGCATTGGAGAAGGCTTGCAACTCAAATGGAGTCGAAAACAACTTTGACAGAGTTTCCCTACATCCCAGAATGTCTCCTCCCTTCTCAAATGAGAAGTGTTACAATATATAGGCGATGAAAACCAGAAAGAGAGAGGAGAAACTTGAATCTGCTCTTAAAATCCAACCACCAACCATCAATGCCAGCCACAAATCCACCCATAATATATTGAGTCTGGTTCCCTATGTCCGTTCGGCGTGTTGAAGAAGGAAGAACGATGGATCGAATCAAATCAAATCTGGTAGTTGAAGCAATTAGATTCTACATTAATGGATTGAAAGATGTTTTCCCATTTTTCACCCACCTAACCTTGTCAAAATTAAATTTTCAGGCTCCCATGGCATAGATGAGGTCGAGACCTTTCCAACGGTGCCAAATTTGTTGAATTTTGGGCACTGGATCGAAAGATATGTCCATTTGAATGTTTGAGTCGGGTCCATACAAAAATGGCAAAAACCAGTTAGCAGAACAGGTCCGCGGGCCCAAAACTCACTTTGTGCCTTTTGGCACCAAAAATACAAAATGCAAAAATTTCCCAGAGCCCTGTAATTCAATTTTGTCAAAAAACCATCTTCGGGCCCGCAGGTCTGCATTTTCCATTTGGGCGAAAAGTCCCTCCCAGGCCCGCCGACCCGCATGCAATTGAGGTTTGACACATGGCTCCTTGGGCATCAGTGGAGGTGTGGCTCATTTTTTCACTTTACGCCTTCTCGGGGCAAAAAGTTCAAACTGCCTCCGATGACCCGCCTTCCGCTTTGACTTTTCAACATGGCTACGTGGCGAGTTGGTGCTAGTTTGGGGACCGCTTCTAGATTTACCTTTTGAAGATGCGCCAAGAAGACACGTGGCGCCTTCCACGACTTGCTTTGTTCCTTTGTATTTTGGCTAAGTCCTTTTTTTTTGGTGGGGCCATATAGTTTGACCCTAGACACGTGGAGGCTTGGTGCTTGTTTGAAAGCCCGCTCTAAATTTTACTTTTGAAGTAGCGTCGTGCTGACACTTGGCTCCTTCTACTCACTGCCCTCTATTTTGACTATTCAACCCCTCGACTGTCCCTTTTTTTGGACCTGGGACATGTGGCAAGCTCACACTTGTTTGGGGACTGCCTCCAGACTTTCCTTTTGAAATTGCACCAATGAGACACGTGGAGGCTTCCGTTGGTTCTCTATACTTAGTCATTTTGGGCCCACTCTCCTTTTGGTCCCTAGACACGTGGAAGCCCTGCGCTTGTTTGAGTCTCCATTTTGGATTCAATCTTTGGAGGTGTGCCATTTGGACACTTGGCAGCTTCCGTTGTCTCCTCCATACTTAGCCAATTTGGGCTCACTCTGAATCATTTGTGAAGCCCGAAGACTTTGAGCCTTTCCCCATTTTCCTCCTTTGAGCCTCTAGTTTCTTTGACATTGTTTGCATCCTTAGCCGACCTTGCTCCTCCATTTTCGAGCCCGACTGCAACCTGATCATTAGATTTGAATGCGAGTTCTTTGGTTCCTTCTGTGCAGGGTCGTGTTTGACCAATTTTATCCGGGTGCAAAATTGGGATAACAATAAGCTATATCAAAGCCATCCAAATGTTATTTTGGTGTACAAGAGGTAGAGTACTTGGGTCACATTGTATCCCATGAAGGTGTCAAATTTAATCCTCAGAAGATCAAAGTAATGGTGGAATGGCCAAGGCCCAAAACTCTAAAAAACGTCTGAGGGTTCCTTGGACTAACATGGTACTATACAATATTTGTCAGGGGATATGTAGAATCACATATCCACTCACTTCATTTCTAAAGAAGGATGCCTTCCATTAGACAGATGCAACCATTAAATCCTTTGAGTAGTTGAAGGAAGCCATGTGCACCACCCTAGTTTTAAGTACTCCCAATTTCTCAAAAACATTCATTGGTGAGTGTGACGCTTGAGGATCGGATTGGGAACAATTCTAATGTAGGAAGGAAGACCAATTTCATTTGAGAGTTTCCAATTTAAAGGTAAATATCTACTCAAACCTACCCGTGAGAAAGAAATGATGGCTATTATTCATGCGGTCAAGCAATGTAGGCCCTATCTAATGGGTAGGCATTTCAAGGTGAAAACTGATCATGATAGTCTCAAACACTTTTTGGAGGAAAGGTTATCATCTGAGGAACAACAAAAGTGGGTAAAAAAATGTTGGGTTATGATTTTGAAATCATATACAAAAATGGTAAAGAAAATGTAGTAGCAAAATGCACTGTCCGTAAGGGATACATCCGCAGACGCGTTACTATGTGTAATGTCCATGTTAAAGGTTGATTGGGTAGATGAAGCAAGATTGGAATGGGAGGAGGAAAAGGATATAAAATCTCTAATACAAAATATCAAGCAAGGATCTATAACATCTAATAAACTTGAGGGAAAAGCTAATACCCTATGGTATAAGGACATATTATACTTGTGCAAAGATTATGAGTTGAAGCATAAGATTCTTGTAGAGCTACATGCATCACCTATTGGAGGACACTCTAGGTTTTCAAAGACACATCATAGAATAAAAAGAGAATTATTCTGGGAAGGACTCAAGGGTTATGTACAAGATTTTGTATCAGAGTGTTTGGTGTGCCAACAAAACAAAGGTGAAACCATTAAGACACCAATTCTATTACAACCATTACCAATTTCTAGTCAGAGATAGGAGGATGTCTCCATGGATTTCATTACAGGATTGAATTTTTCGAGGGTAAGAATTTTATTTTGGTGGTTGTGGATAGGATCATAAAGTATGCCCATTTTTGTGCCTGTGTCACACCGATTTACAACCAGTGAGTCACAACTATTTTATTTAGAGACATTTCAAAACATACATGGAACCCCAAAGAATAATTGTAAGTGATCGTGATCCTATTTTCACGAGTACTTTTTGGAAAAAAATTAGTTGCATGTTTGGGTACTCAAATAGCTCGTAGTTCATCTTACCATCCTCAAACCGATAAGCAAAATGAAGTGGTTAACAAATGCTTAGAGGGGTATCTACGTTGTTTTGTATCGTATAAGCAAGAATCTTTGGGTTAAATGGCTACCACTTGTAGAATGGTGGTATAACACATATTTTCATACCTATTCTCAAATGACCCCATTTTTAGCATTATATGGTTACCATCCACCATCTATCACTTCTTCCTTGAGGGTGAAAAATAACGTCGAGAGATGTTGAGGAACACATTCAATATCAAAAAGAGGTTTTGGCTGGTATGAAGGAGAATTTGGCATTAGCAAAAACAAGATGAAACAACAAGTAGATCAACACCATAGTGAAAGACATTTTTAAATTGGTGACTGGGTTTTTGTGCATCTGCAACCTTATAAGCAGATTTCCTTGAAGCAATAGAAAAAGGACAACAAAAATTCTCCTAAATATTATGGTCCTTATCAAGTTCTACAAAAAATTAGAAGTGTTGCTTGTAAACTAGAGTTTCCTCAATCTTCATGCATACATCCGTAATTCCATGTTTCCCTTTGAAGAAGGTTATTTGATAGAAATTTACACCTAGACAAAGCTATTAGAACTTGATGTGGAAGGAATAATCATTTAGGAGCCATAAAAGATTCTGTAAACACATACTAAGAGGTTGAGAACTAGAGACATTAAGGAATACTTGATCAAGTGGAAGAATCTGAGCATAGAGGATGCGACTTGGGAGGATGAAGGTTTTTGCAATAATATCCAGGTTTATTCAACATTGAGGATAACGTTAGTTTGAAGGGGAAGGAATGCTACGCCCTTAACCTATTTCTTGTATTAGGATATGAGTAGATGACTTGTGGTTTACCATATCATTTTATTATGTCTTTATACGTTCTCATGCTTAGTAGGTCAGCCTTGGTGATGGCCATAACATAGGAATAGTATTTATAGGGGATTATAGTAGTAGTTTATAATCGAGCATTTGATTCTTATTGTATGGTTTGGAGGTTTCCCCCTCAACGTGGCGAAGCTATTTTAATCACATATTGAGATCATTTATCTGAAATATTGTGTTATTTGGTGTTCTATTACTGCTCATAATCTAAATTATAGAAGTAATTTCATTACAATATCATCGTCTATACCCCTCAAAACTACAAATCATTCCATTAAACCAAGAAATTTGAGAAACATTAATTTTTTTAGGAAAAAACATGATATTGAAACAATAACGTGACATACTTCATTAACTCAAGACACATGGGACACTAAACATTACGTTTGAAATCTCTATGGATGAATTGAGCACGAAAATGTGCATAAAAAAATACAAGGAAGTATACGAGAACATGCCATGATTTGCAACAAACTCAAATTAGGCACCAAAAGGTGGTATAAACACCCTTTCAATATATTGATAAAGTATTTTTGTTCTTATGCACTAATGAGTATTCCCCATGTTCCAACCATTGGTATTGACTCGGGAAAACCAACCCCTCTACTAAATCCATTTTTTTCTTTATCTATCTGCTTTGGCTCTCTCTAGGCTAACCTTTTCTATACTCTTGGGGTGTTTCCTTCTTTTCCACATATTCCTTCCTCTATACACCTAATTTTGGTAATTAGGTGCTTGGTAAATTTTTTTGGATTATATATGTTAATTACCTTAACGTGAAAAAAGAGACTAAAAAAACTATCTTGTACTCCTCATAACATTTGCAAATACTTCATATTCCCTCACTCTAATTCTCGAAACCTAAAGGACTAATCTAAATACTTATAAAAATCCTACATCTCTTGTTAGGATTCTATAAATCTTCACTTGCTACATTCTTCATTCCCAAACACTACTATCCAAATTTGGATATAACCGCCATATGGTTTTGTCATAATTCAAGGGGGAAAATTAAATTTTCTTATGTTGATCTTATTTCCCCATCCTAGTCGGCCTCAATGCCAATTTATATCATACAGTGGTATAAAATAAATCTAAGCACGCTCATTTACTCTTCTCGCATTCTTAAGAGCTCCTCTATAAACTATTTATAAATTCTTATGCAAGAATTCCATGATACTCCCTTAATAAAGAGAAGACATTAGGAGCAACCTATATAGAAGTTTAAATCACTTTAAATCAATTAATATTAGGTTACTCCAAGTTAAGAGCATCTCAAATTCAAATTAAATATTATCAAGCATCTACACACCAAAAATAACTTCAAGGGATTTATATTACATGAATATATACAAGAATTCTATCTCGAACTCCACTTTAATAAATTTATTCAACACTCATGAAGGGTACATAATTAAGTATCTATTGGCACTCAAATCTATTCTAGTGTGCAAATAGATGGAAGGAAGGAAGTGGGTCATTATAATCAAACGTTCCTTCACCATTTGGGACCAAATTTGAGGAATAAATGTGATAAGGGTGGCAAATTCTCTACTTCTTCTGATTTTGCAAGGTGAAGGGGAGATTGTTTACACTAAAATTTGGTAACTTATCCTTTGGTAACGATAAGTTTGAATATGTTCCCTTGATGAAAAATTCCTACAATCAGAATTCAATCAATATATTTATCTAGTTATTTCATAACTTTCTCATCTCTATACCATGCTCTATCACAAATTAAGTAAATATTAATTAATCAAAGCAGTAAACTATCCTTGTGCATCATACTACAGATTTCTATTTTTCAACACACTTATCTTATCCCATCGTACATTTTGGTGAGGATGTGAAATCTGGTGTTGGCTAACTTTTATATTCCTAACCTTAGATATCATTTGATCCTATTTTCAACTTGAATATCTTGAATATGTTGTTTCACCTCCCTCGGGTTATCCTTATTATAATATTTCACCTATGGAAGGCTATATAAGAAATTCAATATCAAATTATAACTCACTTGACACTCTTATGTTTCTCTATATAAAAGATCTATTATAAAAACCTTACAATCACACTTATGTACCTTCAAATGACTTCTTTGTAGAAACCCTAGTTCCTCACTATATGACCTAAAAGGGGGTTAGTATAGATTTAAGTTGAGATGCCTCAACTTCCCGAGCATTGCCTATATGGAAATATTATGAAGATACTTTAGACCCATGTAGTCTCCCTTTGAGTAGGTGTGTGATAACATGCAAAAATAGTGGGAAGATATATGACATATTTGTAAAAACCAATTGTACAAGATGCGGAAAAATAATTCAAATGGTGGATGGAATAGAATGAATGCAACCCTTCTTATGCAATGTGTGATGTAGAGTAATTCCCAAATGTAGTCCCTTCCCTTACTAGATATCTAGCCCTTAGTAGAAAATAGTCCGCCCCTAGAATAGTGTGTATGTTGTGTTTATATAGGGATCTCTTGCTCAAATTTCGACATTAATGACCCGACATTGTGACTAGTACCTAGGGTAATGATAAGGAAAAACACAAATACTTGACCTCGAAACTCTAAATGAGAACCAAGTGCAACTAGGACTAGGGCACCTAAAATGAGGACTAGGGTGCCGAAGGGAGTCCCAATCCCTTCCTATGTGCCCTAGTCAAAGACTAGAGACAACCACTAAGTAAATAACGATAGTTGAGACTCCATGAGGAACAACCGGAAATGTGGAAGTAATGAGATGACTTTGCAAGACACTTTATGACAATGACTGACTAAATTGATGACAAGACTAGGGGATGAGCCATTAGTGAATACTTTTCTTTCGCGAGATTCATATATAAAACAACATACTTGGTGGTATAATTATAGTAATAAGTGTGTGATTTTTTGACTATATTTTCCCCTACTTTATGTTGGTGAGCGGAAAGCTTGGTAACATAAAGTAGATAGAGATGCGTACCTAAGAGAAATTTGGAGAAGCCCATGCTATAGTAGAACACGTAGATGTGGTAGTAAAAGTGTGCCAAAATAACCATATAACATGTTGATGCATGCAACGTAGCGAAAATTGTAATAGTGTAATGAAATGCAATAGAATGACAACGATGATTGTAATGTTAGATGATCGATGATTTTGAATGTGTATAATGACAATAAGATGGGGTAAGGAGTGATCAGTTCCCAACCCAATTGTGTGTATACGAATAATCAACCAGAGGATTTGGAAATTCTGTCACGCGAGAGGAAGAGTGTAGGGAGAAAAGTGTGTTATTTTTGAATCTCTAACTATATCGTCAAGATCTAGCCAGTGCAAATGGACTCAAATAAAAAAATATGTGGTTTTTGGATCTAAATAATTTTGATCAAACAATTGACCCACATAGGAGTGGTATATGAAAGGAACTCTTTCCCCACTCCGGAGGTGTCACCGCAAATGCAATAGCTTCCAAGATCAATCATCCGGAAGCAAACGTGAAATGTATGATGGCCTCCAAGTTAGGTCATCTAGAAGTAAAATGTCAAATAACTCCCCAAGTTAGGTCATCTAGGAAGGTAATGAATGTAACTCCCAAGTCGGTCATCAAGAGGCCATATATGTAATATAGTTTTGATTGAATGATGTTTTTTATAGGTTTGAAAGTGTTAATAGATTGATTGATTGATTGTTTTGATTGGTTACTAATAGAGATATTTTACATTGTTTTTCCCGAGGTTATTTTATTAGGGGAATTGATAGAAATTGATGAATGATCACATGGAAATATTTTAACACTTGTTGCCCCTAGATTAGGTCATTAGGGGGAAGTGATGATATGTCACATAGAGAATTTGTACATTTATTTCCCCCAAGTTAGGTCATTAGGGGGAATTGATGGTGAAATGTCGTGCGATAGATTAGTAAATGTTTGAAAATGACAAATTGATTGATCACATGGTGATGTAAGGAGATTATGACCCCAATGATATGCCCCCCCTTTTGGTGAAAGGGTAAGTGATGATTGGAATGAACTCTAAGTCGAAAGTAAACATGAGATATACAGAAGTGATAGAAAATGCCAAATTGTAGATAGAGTAAATGCAAAATGATCTTAAGAGGATATAACGTACATGTAATGTGTATGGTATGATGGTAGGTGGAATTCTAAAAACGAGGTGCAAATATGAGTAGAAGCACTCAAGATATGACAAAAACGGAGTAAGGTGTATTAGTTGTAAGAATAAGCATGAAATAATGACCATAGTAAAGTGGGTGATGAAAAGTAATTATAAGTAGTGAAGTGAAAAAGTGATTAGTCACTTCATTTGTCTTTGACGTGATTATGAGAGTGAGCTAAGTGAGTGAAGATGCCACAAGTGAGAACAACACGTCTTATCCGGTTTGAGAGGGTGGTGACCGTCGTAGCATCACATACGACAATAAAGTTGGTAAGGGCGTTGTTATTCAAAAAATTGTATAACGTAGTAGTCATTTTCATTGAATTTTTACAAATTTGAGATATTTAATTTTCTTAGCGTTTGAGAGCTGGACAAGAGTAGTGAGGGTGCTAGTGACCCTTGGGACATGAGCACCCAAATCTGGGTGCTAGTGTTATACTCCTGGGCACCCCAGTCATGTATCTGGGTGCCCTGGTCTAGAATGTGTACATTTGACCAATAACAACGCAGCCTAAGATTTCTAGTGTATAGTTAATGTGATAAGTGAGTGTATTTGGACTTGTATAGTGTTCTAACGATGTGTTTGTTGTCATTTTATGGTATGTAGAGGGATATTCACTCAAGGTAATTCCACGGAGGTTGTCATTTGAGTAATTCTCTTGGGCTTTTCTTGTCAGATGATAAGTGGGATGTTATGGACAGTGTCGTCCTACGGCATATAACACGAATGGGGGATGTGCCCCATAATATGCCTATGTTGATAGCATTATGCAAGAGGTGGTGTGCGGATACGTGTATGTTTTGGTTGCCTACGATGAGATGACAAGAAACTTTAGAGGATGTCTATCACATACTGTGATTGCCAATTGTGGGGGAGAGAGTGCAAGTTATACCATTGGAGGATATGGAGAGACAGATGCGAGAAGGTATTTTTTGGGGACTCGAGTACCTTCTAGAGGCCAATATCAATTTGGATGTTATTGTGAGGTTAGGGGTTTCGTGCTTACTAAATTTCATTACCATTGTGATTTCTTCATTTGTAGCAGTAGAGGGAGGACATGTGGGTATCTTGTATAAAATGCATGATATATGTCGTCGGATAGAGGAGGAGATCACTAGATATGCATGGGAACAGTGCGTGTTGGCCCACCTATATAGGGATATATACATGTTTACTCACGATAAACATGGTGGTGGGATAGGAGCCATATGATCATATAGTCATGTTGAGGCCATTGGAGTCCACAAGGAGAGTGGGTTGGCCAAACATATATGTGAGGAGGTGGGTTAATGTTTGTGGGCATAAGATGGATATTGATACTTATAGGACATTGATATATATGATGGGACCTGAGGCAGTTGTATGGAGGCCATACCGCAACTATGGGGGATGGCTAGAGGATGTTTTAGGGTTGTGGTGTATACGTATGGCCATGTGGTTGGAAGACCGATTTCCAGGGGTGGCCAAGCTATTCTAGGTGGAGAGAGTATCACAATAGTTTGGCATGGCTCAAGACATGCTTTAAGAGCCATATATATGGTTGAGAGCTATTAGAGAACCTAGGAGGGATGGAATTAGACTAGGGCCCACAAGAGAGCAGCTAGTACCTCCTGGGCTAGATGAGGCAGACGCGGCGATAGAGCTGACAAAATCTGATGATGCGGGGTGTATAGAGGAGTACCACATATGGTGGGTGACACATCGATGGGTACTCTTGCTTCCTATGTTCGCAGATGTAGTAGGGTTACCACAGGAGGAGGAGGAGAGGGGGAAGCCCATGCCCCTAAAAATGTAGCAGTTGGATCAGAATGAGCTGAGCGTAAGTATTTGTATATTTTTGTTATGTACTTTGTTTTTTTCCTATGTTATAGTGATAATTATCTAAGTTGTGTTATTTGTTTTGTAGGTGACGCATATTGGTCCCTGATAGTAGACACATCCATCCGCACATTGATGCAAAATGTGCCTACCGATGACATGTACTATGTTGCTAGGTGAGAGGGATAAGGCATGCAAGGAGACTTGACGAGCTAGAGAGGATTTTGGTGGTAGTCCTTTAGTGAAGGATGTATTTACAAGATACGTGGATTTGCGGTGTCGGTTTTCAAAGCGGTTCACGAAGGTCACCTTCTTATAGAGGTGGGTTGAGAAGTATCGAGGCCACAAACAAACCGCACTAGATTAGTGGTCGGGCATCTAGTTCTAGGGATCTCATAGTGCCCAAGAGCGATAGTGACGATGAGGTTTGATTTGTATTATTGTATATGATGTGGGGAGTTTCCCCCATTGATGAAACATTTTTGTAGCGATGAATCTATTCGATATATATATGGATAGATGGTATTGATATATGATGAGTTTATTTTGTTGTGTATCGATGTTGTAATGTGATTGATGATGTATGTCTCGGTGATGATTCTCGAAATGTATACGTAATATATTGCTCGCATGTATTGATGTAGATTTGTAGTATAATGTGAATGATGATAAATAACATATGTAATTTGATTGATGAAATGTATGTTGAATGAAATTTATAATGCATACTTAGTGTAATGATGATAGTATAATGTATGTAAAAATAGATAATATATGATTGTAAATTTAATGCATCTCGGTGAAGTTGATAATGTAATATGATCACATTATGTTAGTATCATGAAACTATGAGAGGAAGGGAGTTAGTGATGCCCCTAGTGTGTGAATGAATATGATCATTTAGTTAGCACCCCTTAGCAGTCAAGGATGAGCTATGTAAGCAAGATTGTGTCATTGGGAAATGATCGAGTACACTAGACGAATCGAAGCACGTGGTGAAAGTTTCTTAGAGAAAAACCCTCAATAGTTGTGTAATAACCATAAGAGCACAAGTGGGTCATCGGGTGGTAAGGTGATAGTCACCTACTAGAGACCAAGACTATGTGAAGTAGTGGAAGCATGTGGTATGGAAGCGGTGTGAGAATATAAACCAAACTGAATATCATGTGGAGAAGCGATGGGATGTGTGAATGATGAGGATTATGGAAGTCAATGTGTAGTAGTATCATGATGTGGTGGATAAGATGGATGAGGTGGATGTGATATATGCAATGATGCAACAATGTATGGACGTGGTGGAGAGCATGTAAACTACGGTGGTGGATGTACCATGATCCGAGCACCGGATGAAAGAGATGACTCAACTAGGGAGAAGCTCATTGACGAGGTAGAGGAGAGATATACCGCTCATGTGAGTGAGATCCAAAGCAAATGATGCCCTTATCCTCTAATTTTTATAATCTATCATGAAGGGCAAAACAATCATTGTCCTTATGGCCGAGGTTGATCACGTTGAATCAGAATCGATGTTTTGGATGATGTTGGTTGGATGGTAAGTGAATTATATGCTTTTCAATTAAATCACACATCCCATCATGAGGTATAACATGATGATAGAAGTGGAGTGTCTCATGTGAAATAGATGGAGTGGAAGGAGAAGTAGCATGTCGTGGAGGAGGAGAAGAAGTATGCTTCTATGATGGAGTAGGTTGATCTTTCTTGCTAGGTCGAGGTGGAGACTATGTAGGATGCTCAACCAATGTCAATGGAGGAACACTAGATGATACAATAGAAGTGGAGGTAGGTGGAGGAACAATGACATGTGTTGAAAGAATATCTTGTTCTAGGTATATGACTTTGTAGCATAAAAGAGTAAATGACTCACATGTATCATATTGCAATCTTTGCTTAAGTTCAAGAATCAAACCACAACATAAAATGAATTTCTTCTCTAAATAAATAGGTTGGAATATTAGCTGGTGTATATAAACATTGAACCATAAGATATAATCCTTGATAGATTCTGATGAGCCCTGATGTAATGTAGGTAAGTGGTCGTAAGTAACTCTAGGGCCATTATTGGTGATGAAACGATGGAGGAAAGCATCCTCCATGTCATAGTAAGTACTAATGGACCCAAATGGAAGATGAGTGTACCATTGTAAAGCCTCATCAATAATACTGTGTCGAAAGGCCTTAAGAAATAACCTATCATTAGAATAAGATTCCATAGCTGGAGATGTGAATGAGGGTCACCAAGTACCATCAAAACATGTGAATGTAGGCATGATAAAGTCCTTAGGAAATGCAGAGTTATGAATCTTCTTGGGAATAGGGTTACCATGTAATGAGTTATTGTCAATAGAAGCATAGTAAGCCCTACTTTCTAAAGTGAGAGACTGAACTTGAGATTGTAATTGACCTACGACATGCATGAGAGATAGGATATCCTGTGAAGGAATAGTAGAAGATGGCAATAATGTATTGAGCGGTTGTAACTTGCCATTGTGAGTGATCATGGGAATATCAAGAGAAGATAAAGGAGATTCCAATGCTAAAGGCACACTAGGAGTAGGTGTCGAAGAAGATATAGTAGATGATATAGATGGAATACCCATAATAGTGGTAGGAGTAGCATTGGAAACATCCCTAGGAGGTGAAGTGACCGATGGAGACACAATAATGGGAGAAGATGAAGTAATAGGTGTAGATGATGTGATAAAGGGAGATGAAATGGTAGTAGAAGAAGAACCAATAGATGGAGACGACTCATGCACTATGCTAGATATAACCTTAGGAGAAAGTGGTGATAGAGATTCACACTCTGCAGAATGAAAAGTAGGAGAATCATGGCTATCAACTATGTCATCAACATCTCCTAAAGACTCAGATGTGAGAATTTCATTAAGCATACTATCGATAGGGTCATCAACATAATATGAAGGTGTATGAGAACTAGTATGTGATGAATGATGAGAAGAAATATTAGAAGTAGGAGAATCATGAGATGGAACTATAACAGTGGTTTGACTAGGAGAAGAATCGATATGCACATGTGAGTGATTGTCAATACCAAGCATGTAATCGATAAGAGAATCATCTAAAATTTTCTTAGAAAGATCAGAAGGAGGATCACTAGTAGTTGTATAACATGGTGTAAAACTATTAAAGGCTATTGGATCCTCAAAAATACTAATGCCAAGAGGAGAATTTTCAAAACTAGTAGGCACATATTGTTGACCATCTAAGAGTTGTTATTAGATGTCATCTGGAGAAGTAGGATTACCGTATAGATTGGTGAGCTTAGCGATGGCGGTGTCATCGTAGATAGGATTAATGCTAATAGGAGACATGATCGGTTGAGAAGAAGAACTATGCCTAGCCATTATGGTTTGAGGTGGATCCTAGGAAATAATATTTTGAAGTGTGGGTTCACCAAAATGATTAATTAAAATGTGGATTGTATATGTTAATCTAAATAGTACAATAATGAAATAACTAGTATAAACTGAAATGTAAATACTAACTGATTTTATTTGATATTTTATATAAAATGAAATAATTGAAATAAGAGGGAAAAGTTACTAACCTGAAATCAACTTACCTTGCAGATATCTATTTGGACAGACAATGCATAGGTGGAACAAAGTCTTACAAACACCTCCGAAATTGTAGCAAAAGAATATTTGGCCAAACCAGGTGCCAAGGGGAGGATTAGGGCACCTGCATGTACCTTGGTTTGTAATATGGGTGCCTTGGTCTCGCATGATAGCTAGAAACTTGAATCTGGGTTGGTCGCTAGATATTCACAATATCCTATTCTTTGTAGCATGCATGTCACACTAGCTTCGTTGATGTCGTTGTAGATCTCCGATGAATAATCTCCTACAAAACCCCACACAAAAGCATCAAACCCTAAAAATGAAATATGCAAATGAATGGGTCGACTATCCTCACCTCCCAAATTGATGAACTTACGACCGAGAATTGTACTACATCTCGGACACGATGTTGTTCTATATGCAAGTGTTTGCAATCATGTGCCTAGGGTTCCCTAGCGCCAATGATGCCAAAGTAGCGGGCAATAGCTAGATGTAAAATGTAAATGGTGGATGGAATAAAATGAATACAACCCTTCCTATGCAGTGTGTGATGTAGAGTAATGCGCAAACGAATTCCCTTGTCTTAGTAGATACCTAGCCCTTAGTAGAAAATATTTTGCTTCTAGAATAGTGTGTGTGTTGTGTTTATATAGGGATCTCTTGGTCAGATTTTGATACTAATGACCTGACATGCCAACTAGTACCTAGGGAATGAGAGGGAAAACCAAAAAGACCGACCTCGAAACTCTAAATGAGAACCAAGTGCAACCGAGACCAAGGTGCCTAAAATGAGGACCAGGGCACCGACGGGCACCCTAATCCCTTCCTAGGCACCCTAGTCAAAGACTAGAGATGACCACTGAGTAAATAACAATAGCTGAGACTCCATGAGAGATGACCAGAATTGTGTGAGTAACTAACGAATGTGCAAGACACTTAATGACAATGACCGACTAAACTGACGATAGGACTAGGGGATGAGTCATTAGTGAATACTTTTCTTACACGAGATCCATATATAAAACAACATACTTGGTGGTATAATTATAGTAGTAAGTGTGTGATTTTGTGACTACAATGAGATCACCAAAAACTCGCAATTGCTATGAGATCACCCAAAAAAATCACTCTTGGTGTGAGATCTCTCGAAAAACTCTCTCTACACAACATTTCAGACAATTTTCTATCCCATACACTCTTCTACATCGGGTGCACGCTTTTCCTTATACAATTTTACATACTTGTACATACTTTTCTCTAATTTATCATAAACACAAATTTGACTATATTCTTACTCTTCTTTTTACAGTCCATCCTTACAAAAATAACAATCACAAACTATAACAATAGGTACAACACAACACATACATATACACCCCTAGGGTCAATTTCCTTTCCTAGTCTTCACATTTCATTTTACATCATTCCACACTTCACTTGTCCACTCGACATGCTTTTCACCGCAAAATCTACAGGAACATGAGGTATGCATCTCTTATCTACTTTATATTATTGAGTATTCACTCAACAACATAAAGTGGGGGAAAATGTAGACACAAAATCATGCAGTTGGGTATATTTCTAGGTCCTAAAAGCATAATAGCATTCATATGATTCCTAAGCAAGGAAACTAGTAATTGATGACTATCTTTGGCCTCGTTTCTTTGTTTCTTGTCTTTTATTTGGTCTTCTACACCCTACAACCCAGTCATAATTTTACTTATTTATCTTATATGACTCTGCACAGACACGAGTGCCTAGCCATGACAAGAGCTCACAGTGCCCTTGAAACTAATATAATAGAATAATGAATCAATATGAAACATCCAAATAAATAGGCAAAATGATTAACTAAAATATAAATATATTCTATTGTAATGTAATGCTATGCAAATCAATAAATAAATGGAGTAAAATGTAGTAAAGTATACCCACGCAATCTAAGCAACGAAATATGAAACCCTAAAGACAAAGAGGGTTAGAAATGCCTTAGATGATTCAAAGATATCTTGGGATTGTGTCATAGAGGAGACCGACTGAATAAGAGGAGAAAATAATCACATAGGATCCTGAGAAAATGTAGATCCCAACTGTCTGGCTGAACTAGAGCACTTAGAAGAGGGACAGGGGAACTTGGGTAGCTCTAGTCTTCAATCTGGGTGCCCTAGTCTATGAAAAATCTCTACAAACCTCCTATGGAGTGTCATTGGATGTTCACCTATTTTCAATTCTGTCACATGAATGGTTTTGTATCATCGCTAATGTCACCGTAAGACCCGCAATAAAGAATCATCTACGAAACCCCGAAAAAGATCAAAACCCTAAAAAATAAAGATACATATGAAGGGGTCAGACTATTCTCAACGGCCACAATGGTGGACTTACTAACTAAACATTGCACTACATCTCGGATGTAATGTAGTTCTTGGTGTGTGTATGTAATCGTTCCCTAGGTTGCTCTTATGCTAGTCAGACTTTGTGAAGTAGTGAACAGAAAACTAGATGTCGAATGTGGTAAATGTGTGCATGGAAAAAATAGATTCTCCTCCTATGAAGTGTGATGTAGATGAACTAACCTTGTGTGCCTTGTGATGGAGCTATATGGATGTAAATGTAGATTTATATGCCTTTGATGGATGCAAATCTAGATGATGATAGTAGATGCTTTGTGTTTGGTGCTTGGTCCCTCATTATGGTCTCATAACTTTATATTTATATGGTTCTCTTGTTCTATTTTCGTAATTACCCCCTAAAAGACTCGACCACCAAAAAGATAGAAAGCTCAAATGGCTAGAAAGGGCCCAAAAGATAAGAGTAAAGTAAAAAGAGGATTAGGGCACCCCATAGGGGACTAGGGCACCTGTGGCACCTCAATCCTAGCTAAACACCCCGATCCTGGCTAGATACCCCATCGAAATAGGAAAAATGCGAATGACAATACAGATCGGGGCAAGTGCAAGTGCAAGATCAAAAATAATGAAAAAAGCAAAGTAAAGATGGCCTAAGACATTTGTTAATTATTACTCTTTTCACTTAAGAACCATATGAATAGTAGTATGAGACCATGAATTTTGTGTCTACACAAAGCATATCCTACTAATAAAGAGTCAACAACCCAAGATTATAGGAGAAAATCATGTGTTTGTTTAACCCGTAATATAAACAATAAACTTCACATTACAAATTACAATAGGTTTAATTATATTAAACCTATACACACACTTATAATAACGTGAACACTAATAAAGATTTCCTAACATTCCCCTCTTAGTGTGAACATGGGGAAGAACTATGCACCATTTGAACTAGAAACAGAATCGTATGCCTTCACATACTTTTAGGTATGCATATTGTTGGCTTGTATCTTGTTGTTTAGATCTTGTTACACATGACCAATCCACTTCACCACAGTGAATCCCATACCGAATGATCACACTTACACCAAGTCACCTACATATGCAAACTCAACAATTCCCTGCTTTCACTTCCAAAGTGATTTCTCTTTCACTAGACGATTGATGTTAGAATTATGACAGGTTGAAGAATCTTAGCATTCAGAGGATCACTCCAGTTCAGCTTCCCTCCTATACAACTATTCTCAGATTCCAAAATTCACATTATCCTTGTTTCAATCATAACATGGGAATGAAACCACACACCATTTTATTCTCGCACACACCACACAACTGAAAAAAAAATGCCACCATACCAAAATGTGGCCCCATCATTGGTGACTGACGAGGTGTTGATCGCCCTCCATCCTCTGTTGCCTCTAACCTCCAATAAATGACGCTTCGCCTAAGTAGAATGTGATCACGATGCTCAATAATTTCCACATTGTTTATTATTCCCCCACAATGTGAAATGTTTAATTTCCGAGATGTCGGTAACACCAAAAATGTGTTCGTAAGGAATTTTGTTTTTATTTTTACAATTTTCGACTCTTGACTATTTGATGAAGAAATAAATACTAATTATATTATAGACCTAAACTATTCTAATACATGAGCAATAGTAAGAATTTGAACCTAGGATCATAAAAAAAACATTTGATATATGTAAAAGGTTTTAGATTTTGTAATTCAAAACATAAGCTAACGTGTTTCGTGAAAATACCATGAGATTTTTGTGGAGGTTTTAGTGAGAAAATCTAAAATAGGGGAGTAATTTGAGGCATGACAGCTTGTGAAATAGGGAGTCAAGGAAGACGTTGGCATCCAGTCTCGAGAAGAAGGACAATGATACAAGGCACTTGTACCAATGTGAGTCGAATATCATACATGCTTACAGATTTGAACAAATCTCGAAAGGAAAATAAATCAAACTCCTTGAAGAAACTCAATATCGGGATATTGATAATTTGAACAGAAGAATTAACCAATGGATGAATCCATGGTTGGAGGATTGTCTGCATATGTAATCCAAGCTAGCTATTGCTACGGATCTCTAACAATGGACAACTTTCTACACACATAAATCTTTAAGGAGGTAGCTCGAGTGTAGTGTTATAGATTGAATAAATCCCAGATCCACATGGCAATCATGGATTTTGCATTAACATTTACAAACCCCTCTAATCAAGAATGCTATAGAAATATTCACACTCCTTTCTCCAACGATTCTCCAAAAAAGAAAACAATGCCAAAGCTATAATGTCAAATATATATCTACAATTATGGTTGAGACTTACCAGATTAAAATGACACTCTTATTCAGTGGGGCAATCTATGAGGGACAAAACCGACAGAGATCTATACACATGCCCGAAAAAATATACCACAATCCTAACTCTGAAACCTAGAAATATCCATGGAAATCCTGATCTCTTTGCTTAATTTTGAGGGTGAAATACACGGCATTCAAATCGAGTGTAGCTATGTAAATGGAACTTGTGGAGGATCTCCTAGAAGTGAAGGTATCGACTAAAACTTCAAGCACCGGGGATCGATCTAAGATAATTGAACAATCTTGTCATAGATTTTTCCAAAGATAAAATGTTTGAATATTGGCACGATTGAATGCCAAGAGGTGTGGTAGGCGACAACATAGAATGTTAAGAGCAATCCTTCTTTCACCCTAAATTGTATTCCAAATATGGATCCCTATGAAAAACTTCACGAGTAATACACATAAATAAATACAATATCCTATGCTATATGCTCTTTAAAATTTTATTCTTTCTCATTCATAGGAGTGAAACACAATGCTACTACTCCTATTTTTAATTCTCCATACATGTTCTTCCACTATTGTTGGACCACGAAAACCGACTAAGTCCCAAGAAGAAGCGATCAGCAAGGCAAGTGAGTAGAAAGGCACTCAAGGAAAGGTGTGTGAGAGAAGAGGTTGGCGCACGGAAGCGTAAGTAGGTTTGGGGACTTAGCCACATCTTGAGGGTGGTGTCGCATAAAGAAACACGTGAGGGCCTAAGTAGGTGTGATGAACAAATAAGGTGCCACTTGGAGCCTTGGGCGTCAAGAAAAGAATATACCACGCAGGAATATTCCCAGGAGGATCATTACAGTCAGTGGAAGCCTTTGCAAGTTGGCATAAGCACTTGATCGATCATGGAGGACCACATTTCCACTTGGCATGTGATCTGCTCATGGGTGAAGCTATGGCGGTGAATCTAGATTCTATTTAAAGGAGTGCTTGGGTCCTGCAAATGTATATAGAATAATATAGGCAATGAAGTGCAGAAGAATGATCTTACTAAGCATAGATGTATGTGCTTGGGTCTGAACAAGGGTTGTAATGGGAAAGCATAGCTAGGATCTTTGTTCAGAGTAGTTTTGTAGGGTTGGAATATTATTTCATGATGTTTATGGTTTGAGATGACCCTGTTTGATGTAATATGGCTACTATAAATGGATTTAATCAATATATGGAGCTCTATTTTGTATATTTATGTCTATGGAATAAACCCTAGTATATTTTCATGTTATTCATGGTTTAGATTTGTTTCCATTATGTTGTTGTGATGTTTATGCTTATCTCATGGAGCATTTATGCTTAGAACTAGATCTACTACCTCTATATTAGATTAAATGTATGTATTCTTATTTTGCAAACCTTTCCTCCATTAATGGTGGAAAATTCTCACAAATCTCACATAAAGGAGGGGCTTGGCACCTGCGTGCGCCTCAGGTGAGCACCCGACACTTGGGTGATAGGATGGGGCACTTGGGATTAAAAGAAATATTAGATGATAGAGGTAAAATAATACTACATCTTGGTTCTGTTGTTGGGATCTCTTTTGAAGTTGTTGTGAGAATGATGTGTGATGACAGAGTGTCCGACCTTGGATAGCATTGAGACCGGCTTAAAAGCACAGAGGATTAGTTTGCTCAAAGATTTAATGTCGACACTGAGTTTGATGCACATAAATGGGTAGAAGAACACCTATATGATGACCTATATGAAACATTTTTTTGTTGTTTCCCTATGGAGTTGTATGAATGGCTATCAACATATGCATCAAGGTCAAGTTGGTATTATAGACCTTGTGTATGGACCCAAGATGAGTATCGAGGTCGCATGATGTCAATCGACCTAGACTCACGTTGTTGACCATTGGTGAAGTAGAGTGTTGATGATTTTTACACTGGAATATGCAATTTCTATGTATTTCTACCCCAAGGTTCTTGAGTTTGAGTTTTTGAGGGAACCAAGAGGATCGTTCTTGCGTGCTATTCCACTAGCTATCAAGATCATGTTTATTACTTTGAGTTTGGAAGCCTTACCCATGGTTGGCTAAAATCCTACTAGGCACAGGGCGAGGAAGCTAACGTGGTACAAGATGGTGGACCTTGCGGATGAAATAGAAAGAGAGGAAAGACAACTCAAGTACAATGAAGCTCAGGAGAGGGAATTGGCAAGACAATGCGTGGTTGGTGGAGTGATGGATTTATGGAAGCAGATGTTATGGGAAGGATTTGAGGTTCAAGTGGAGGGCATGGAATCTAAGCAGTCTATGTTACCCCATCTTAGCAAGTGTGGGAGAGAGACCCCCTTAGCTTCTGGTGAGATCTCGTCATGGAGAAAGGACAACAGATGCGCACATCTAATCTGACCTAGTGGTGAACCACAGCGCTTAGTTTTCTAGATCCGGAGATAAGTATTGTTAACTCGGTTGGTCTTGGTATTGGTGGTCAAGCGACACCTAGGAGATATAATTTTTCATTTGGTACATCTATGGCCACACAGTCATTTCCTGTGTTTGGAGGGATCCTATCTGGTACAACATTTGGGAAAGGTGGGGGTATGCAAGAGCTTGAGCACCACATCTAAGAGTGATTCAAATTTGCAAACTGTCAATGCGCAGTTTAACACAACAGTGTGTTCACAAGGCACAACTGTGTTAGGCCCCTTACCTATGATAAGAGGAGGATCTGGTGGATCCAGAGGAGTTAGCACTAGTGGATCTAGTGGTGCTAGAGGTGGTGGAAATATTGGAGGAGGCCAAGGTTCTGGATCTAGTGGGAAAGGGCCTCAACAACCTCAGTAGGTATTTTTTGAGATGTCTTTTCATTTGCTTGGTTACAATGGTGTGAAATACGGTGCGAGCATGTACACAAATGTGAGTTGTTATGTCGTGTGAAGAGTATCACTACCCCAAAGAGGAAGGTGATTCAGTTTGTAACCACATTGCAAGGGTGCATGCATAGATGGTATAAGAAGTATGATCCACACCAGACATTGTTGGATTACATCGCGCTGCATGATGCATTTTTGGCGAAGTTCCACATTCCTGAGTTTGAACAAAAGAGCATCAACATTCTAAACGAGATTCAACAAGGAATGGTAGAAGCAGTGTGAGGGAGTATGACGCACATTTCAATACTCTCCTATCTAATTTATCTTATGAAATTCATCCTTCACAAAGATGCTGCTCGTGGTTCATCAGAGGGCTGATCACACCATTTATGAGGGTGCTTTCACATAAGACCTTCACAGACCCGCGTGAGGTGATGGAGGCTGCCTTGTGTGTTGAGGTTGTGGGAAGCATTGATACCGGAGTTAGCTCATTCCTAGAAGCACAAATTGTTGTCATGGAAAAGTAACTGTGATGCAAAATCATAGCACCCCGAATGTTTGAAACTCGATGGGTCGAGACTATCAATGTGATTGCATAACATGGAGATTTTCCCAAGTGTGGGACCTTGCGAATCGGGAAAGCTCTCTGGATGAAGGCCGGTTCCTATTCCTCTATTCAAATGCACACATAAAAATGCAGAGGGTTTACTCAAAAACCTAATCTAACTTGCCAAGGAGATAGGGTAAGAAGATGCATAAAATAAACCTAAACTAACAAAGGTGATGCATCGAGGAATGAAGAACACCTGTCTTGCCAATAAACACAAACCATTAAAATGCAATGCAAGATCATGCACAAATAACCAAATTTGCAGTGAAAGATCAGGAGGATGCAAATGAACACAGAGAGGGTTGAGAATCATCCACAAACATGCATTATTTTCTCCAAAGATTGATACAATACACTACAAAATGCCAAGAGGCAAAGTTGCATTACAGTTTTAGATGGGAGGCTTGAACTCCACAAAATCCACCTACAGACAAGAGGAGAAGGGAGGGGGAAAAAATAATGTCCAACCTTTAGAAAGAATCCCCTCCTTACAATTTATAGGAAGAATGAGAGAGGGAAGAGAGAGGAATTCCAAATCTACCCCAACCACCTCTAGGTTGTATTTAATTCATCTCATTATGGCGGTAGGTGAGAACCCTAGCAAACCCAAAAATGGTGAATTGTATTTTGCATTTTTGAAGAACTTGTTCTCACCCAATTAAAGATATCTAGTCGTAGTTGGATAGAGGACCTTGTAAGCTTTCCAAAAATTCCAACCTTGCGTGAATCCGAGCTCCCTGTGAAAAGTTATGGCCATTTGAATATCTGGTCAGGGTTTGCTTCTGTCGAGGGTGTCAACGCTCAAAAATGTTGCGCCTCCTAAAGATGCGCCTCGACGCATCCATCCTCATGTCATCATACTCTTACATGTGCCATAGGTGCCAAATTTTTCCATGTCGACATTTCCTGCTCTGCGCCTCTAACTTGCGCCATGGGCACGAATTTTCCATGTCGACATTTCCTGCTCTATGCCTCTAACCTGTGCCATGGGTGTGAATTTTTCCATGTCGACATTTCCTGCTCTGCACCTCTAACCTGCGCCATGGGTGCGAATTTTCCATGTCAACATTTCCTACTCTGTGCCTCTAACCTGCGCCATGGGCACGAATTTTTCCATGTCGACATTTCCTGCTCTGTGCCTCTAACCTACGCCATGGGCGCGAATTTTTCCATGTCGACATCTCCTACTCTGTGCCTCTAACCTGCACCATGGGCGTGAATTTTCCATGTCGACATTTCCTGCTCTGTGCCTCTAACCTACGCCATGGGCACAAATTTTCCATGTTGACATTTCCTGCTCTGCACCTCTAACCTGCGCCATGGGCACGAATTTTTCCATGTCGACATTTCCTGCTCTATGCCTCTAACTTGCGCCATGGGCATGAATTTTTCGCATGTCAACACCTTTTGATGTGTGCTAGAGGTGGTTGGTGATGCAATAAATGTCGGGTTTTCGACCATGCAATGCACTTTCAAAACCCGAAAATGAAGGATTTCGATTTTCCTTGATTTCCATATTCTTCTGCTCTTGTCTATATTTACCCGGGGGGAAGATATATACAATAAGTAACTAGAAAATTTGTCTCAAACTTAGCTCATGAGACTCGTAGTGGTTTATGGTGCATGGATTATGAAGTAGAGGGACATACAAAGAACAATTTCCCATGAAAGTCGGTGCACACCATGTTAATAGACTAAGATTTTTCATGGAGATCATGATGCAAGAAGATGCTCATTTTTGCAGTGCACAATCCATAAGAATGTGTGTTTCTATTGTAATATTTTCACCTCTACTACTCATGACACCAAGGATTGCAGATTGATAAAAAAAATCCATGATGCCATTGATCTCGGTGTGCGCCAGACCAACATTGGGAGTAGTTCTAAGGCCGAGGATTGTCATTAGGAAGGGCACGTGGATGGAGGAGGTCGAGGAAGAGATTTTCGCGGAGGATTCCAAGGCCATGACAATCATGGAGGAGGAAGAAGTGACTTTCCTCATGGGACCTATTACGATTGTGGATTGAATGAACACTACAAGCGCGAGTTCCCTGATTTGTTGTAGTGTTCATGGTGTGGGAAGAAGCACAAGTATGAAGAGTGCCTGGAATTGTATGACCACATGAGCAAGAACCAAAAGAAGGAAAAAGGCGCGGGGATGGTGAGTGTAAAGAGGACCAACCCACAATGGATGCCGAGGGTAGTCCTTAACTTCGAGCTAGACCTGTTTTGGTCGATACACGTGTTGAGGTGGCGGTGCTCGAGAGGAACCAAAGCAGAAGCCCCTTATCACAAAAGAATAAGTATTACTAGGAAATATCTTGATCCTACCCACCAAAAGGAGGTGTACCAGAAACCATGGAGGTGATTAGGAGCTTGCAAGGAGAAAGCCAAAGTTGTCTAAAGGAGCAATCGTGTCAATGGAGTAGAAGAAGATCATTGATGTTCCAAAGAAGGAGATGGATGAGGTTAGAGAAGTGTGTCGATGTTGCGGTAGGAGGACATTATTCCTTTTTGGGATAATGGTTGAGGGAGAACGTACCATGCGCTAGAGGAGGACACGAGAGACAAGTCTTACATGCTAACCTACCTCCTCGCAACATTTATTATGACAAGAAGATCACACTGCGCATGTAGTTGTTGATGGGTGGCTCCCGATTAATATATTGATTGACACATGCACGAAGGTCAATGTCCTTCTTGTATATGCATGGAATTAAATGGGGAGGCCCCATTGTATTCATCTTCGAATGTGTTGTACATGGCTAACAGAAAAAGGTCATTCCTCTAACGGTGTTAAAAGGTGCATCCATTATTATTCAAGGGGAAAATTTTGTTGGGTACTTTGAGGTTCTAGAGATTGCTGAGGTCCACTAACTCGATGGACGGTCTGCGCCATATGTAGAACCATTGGGTGAAGAATACTTAAACAAGGTATATGTACGCACCATCGAGAACCGAAATTCACTCACCATCAAAGGAAGGGGTCATTCAATGGGATGATGCAAAGTCCATAAGTAATACAACCAGCTTTGCTTTTGAGAACTGGGCGCATGGGACTTATGAGTTGGTTAGAAGGCATCTAAAGGATATTGAGACTCAAGTTGTCAGAATGTGCTTAGTTAGGCACTTGGGAGGAAGGTAGTTTCCATGGTACACTGGGGAAGCCAACCCTGATGTATTTCTACATGAAATGGAGACCCAATGGAAGTGTCAAGTGGAGAGAAGGAATATGCTTACCTATACTTTGTATGGGACAGCAACACGTTGGTGGGAAACACATCGAGATAATCTTCTAGAGTGGTACAAGTGAAAATCACACTCTCTGTTAGGTTTCTCCGAAGCAATGCACCATCTCAAATTTGTGACTATGATGGGAAGGGATCCGCCTCATGTCATGTTTAGGAGTGTGAGAAGACTTAGATGGGAGGTGTGGAAGCTTTACCCCCTTCCCTATGGGTGCATAAGTTCTATTCCACCTTACATGGTTGTGTGCGTGCATGGTATATTCATTCAGAGTTGTAGTGACAGACAGGGAACTGGAAGGAGTTGACAACAGATCTTGTTCAAACATTTGAATATCAAAGTACTAAGCCATTGGTGAATGAGGTGTTGTAGGTAGTCAAACACCTTACCTTGGGAGATAGTGCCATGGCGGAGGACAGGATTCTAGAGTTATTAGGTGAACCAAAGTTGGGGACGCGCTTCGTGGAGGAAGAATAAAAGGAAATACAACTTGAGTGTGCCTACCTGGAGAAGGAGAAAGGAAAGTTGGTCTACTTGATAGACAATGAAGAGGTGGAGAAATTGGATGTTAGCCATATAGAAGGTACGAGCAAAGTGTTGATAACACTAATGAGAAAGTGCATGTTTACCACAAGCCATTGAAGACAAATAAGTTTAACATTGGTATGGAGGTGGAACCAAAGGAAGCTATTATTGGGGACTACTGGATGGACTAGGAGGTCTCAAAGATTATTGAGCTTCGTGTAATTTTTCAGATTTGTTTCCATGCATGTATCATGAAATTAAAGGAGTTCACCCTCGCTAGGAGAAATGAGAATCAAGTTAAAGGATGGTGTGCGCCCGATTCAGAAGAGACCTTACAGGATGAATCTAAATCTACGTGTCAAATTTAAGGAGGAGATTGATAAGATGATAGCATCTAGGATCATAGAATTTGTTGAAGAATTTGAATAGGTGAGCCCGATGGTCATCAATATCAAAAAGGATGGGAGAATAAGGATTTGTGTTGACTATAGGGATTTGAATGCAGTATGTGTAATTGATCCTTTCCCAACCCCATTCACTGAGGAGATCCTAGAAGGAGTATCCGGGTGCAAGATCTATTCTTTTACAGATGGGTTTTTAGGATATCACCAAGTTCGAATTGCAAAGGAAGACCAAGAGAAGATAACATTCACCACTGAATGGGGAATTTTTCCTATACGATAATGCCTTTTGGACTGAAGAATGTTCTTACTGTGCTTTCATGCATTATGGTTCGTGTGTTTCATCACTTCATTAACAATTTTCTTCAAGTCTACTTAGATGACTGGATGATTTACATATTAGTAAAAGACAATTGCGACAATCTACAGTTGATGTTTGAGAGATGCAGGCAGTTAAACATCTCCTTGAATATTAAGAAGTGTGTTTTTCCACTCCTTTTGGCACGTTGTTGGGACACATTATTTGCAAAGAAGGCTTACTGGTAGACCCCGCAAAATTTGTTGTTATAGTAGGATTAGAGGAGCCTACCAATCAAAGCGTGGTGTGTGGGTTCCTAGGGCATACAGGGTACTATATGAAATTCATCAAGGGATATGCCTAGATTTTTGTGCCCCTAGAAGAGTTATTGAAACATAAAAGTAAGTTCTATTGGGGAGAGGTGCAGCAGGTGGCATTTGACACGTTGAAGGAAAATCTTACCATCATGCCCATTTTGTGTTTTCCCTCTTGGGAAAAACTTTTCATGTGCATATTGATGCATCCGGTATGGCGATTGGGGTAGTCTTAGAACAACCTAGAGAGGGAATTGTTGACCATCCCTTATGCTTTGCTAGTAGGAAGCTAACCCCAGCAGAACATAATTATACTACCATAGAGCATGAGGCATTGTCAATGATCTACGTGTTGCACAAGTTCAGGCAGTATTTACTAGAGAACTCCCTTTATTTTCTACATAGACCACATGACATTAAAATACTTGGTGAACAAGCTCGTTTTGCAAGGGCGCATATGTCGTTAGATACTATTATTTCAGGAGTTTGATTTTACAGTTGTGGTGAAACCAGAAAAAGTAATTTGGGACTTGATCATTTGTCAATAATTACCTCAGTGAGGACATGCAAAGCATTGAGGATACGATGTCGATACACAACTATTCGTGCTACAACGCGCCCCTATGATATGGAAGATATTTCTTTGTTCCTACGAATGATTGTGGCACCAAAAGGGATGACAACATTAGAGAGGAAGCAAGATTAGCCATACGCGCCACACCCTATATGTTAATTGGTGGGGACATATACAAGCTAGGTCATGATGAGGTTTTGTGTCAGTGCGTGCTAGAGCATTAACGTAGTGTAATCATGGAATAGGCTCATGGTGGAATTGCGGGGGAGGACACTATGCGGGGAATGCGACTATGCGCGCAAGATTATTTTAATCGGCTTTTGGTGGGAAACAATTTATAAATATTGTATCGAGTATCGCAAGGCTGTGACCATTTCCGCTGCACAGGTAAACGAGGAAAGAGAGATGAAATGCCATTAAGGCAAATCGCCACTGCAGAAAGTCGCATTTGAAAAATGAGCATTGCCTTTGTAGGCCCTATTACCCAAATTGTGTGAAGGACATGTTCACGCTATATCATTACATGCATATAATATCTTACACGGTGGGCAAAAGTGGTGCCTACGGAGGATTACACGGCAAAGACAACAAATTAGATTCTTGTGGAAGAATATAATCTTTATGTATGGATGCCTCGCTTGAGTTTAACAAGTGATAGGGGTACTCATTTTCTAAATGAGACGATTAGAATCTTATTGGCTGAGTTCATGGTGGCCCATCACAAGACTACCCCTTATCACCCATAAGCTAATGGGACAGTGAAATCTTTTAACAAAATTTTGAGTCACACGTTGACCAAGATTTGTGATGTTGACATATGAGACTAGGATGATAAAGTTTTTGTCGTGTTATGGTCATATTAGACTACTTATAAGAGATTAAACAAAGCCACACCTTTTCAATTAGTGTTTGGTGTGGAGGCTATGTTACCTATTGAATTCATGTTACCATCATTACGTATCATGCATGCAATTTAGTTGATGAACAAGCGCTTGAGGAAATAATTGACAAGTTAATGCAGTTGACGAAAGGCGAGCCATTTCTTGATGGATTCGTAAAATGAAAAAGCTAGCTAAGGCGAAGGCCTATGATGATAGGCACATCAAAAATAAGAAGTTTCGAGGTTGGGCAGATGGTCATGTTGTATGATTCCAAGTTCTGCGCCACCCAGGGAAACTCAAAGTACATTGGTTGGGGCCATACATTATCACTTGTATACATAATTCAGGCGCTTGAAAATTAGAGGACCTTGATGGAACAAGGTTACCCGGTTACTTTAATGGGAGTAGGCTAAAGCCCTACAATAAATAAATCTTCAGTGTGTTTGTAAATAAGGCAGTATTACCAACTAGCTTAGGATTTCCCTTAATGCAATTTCATTTCTTTGTGTTTCCCCTTTTTCGTCGCTTTGCTTTGTTGTTTGTTTGGTTTTTTGTGGGCGTGTTTGTGCGTCGGTAGTTAATTACTATCTAAAGGGTTTTTATGCACAGAGGACTACACATCTACTTAGTGTGGGGTGGAGTGAAAAAGATAACTTCGGAAAAAGACGCGGTAAGTGTTGAGAGCATTGTTATATGGTGGCCCGGGTTATGAAGTCAAAGGCACATAACATAAGTGTTCATGATAGAAAAATGGTGTCAAAAGGCTTTGAGGAAACCACGTACAAGGATATAAGCACAGAGAAACATGAGGTAGGAAAAGCCAAGAACTTGGTAAAGGACGTAGAGGATGACATACTTTGGCACGGGGGTGCATGCAAGTGAGTCTGCTATCAAATAAGTCTTGCGTGCCAGAAGGTTGCAGAAATTTTCATGTGAGTTTGTGCGCAGAGGGAAAGTGCTGGACAAAATACGCAGTGGGATGTCATTAGAAAAATATGACTTTATTGCATTTATACATTGGTAGGTGGTACGACATTTAATGCGAAGAAAAGTGGGAAGCTATAAATAGAAGGTCGGCGAGCTATTGTTTTTCACCTTGTGTTTTGTTATCGAAGAAGTTCTTGTGATCTAAGGAAATTCTTGCGAAGAGTAGATGCGAGTCAAGAGATCAACGGATTTGTGAACCAGTGTGGAAGCAGAGTACACGAGCGTATACGGAGGAGGTTATTTGTTGGGATCCCACGGGTGATTATGTTGCCTTGTGGAAAAGAAGTGCTCTAGGTTAGGGTTTACAAGCTAGGGCACGAGTTTTCGAGGATATTTCACAGAAGTGGAGCCAAGGGTTTGAGTAGTGAGTGAACTTGATGCAAGGGAAGAACTACAGAGGACCAAGGAGGAGAAAAATGGCACCAAGGAAGGGAGCAAACACTTCACCAAAAAAGGGAAAAGGCAAGGGCAAAGGAAAACCAGCCATTTCGACTAGTTTTAATGAAGAATGGTATGTAGAGATGTAGTACCCAAATGGTGTGTTGTTAGGAAAGGAGTGGGTGTCTCATATATGAAAGATGGCCATGAGTGATTATAACCATCAACGAGCACCACGAGAAAAGGAGATGACTTTAGAGTTGGTTCGCCCTATAGAAAATAGGACACCCAAAGGAAAGTCCATATATGATGACGAAGTAAAGGTTAAGTTGGAAAAGGCTGGGCTCCTACAACTCTACAAGTTTCCCTATTTCAGAAAACCCAAGTGACTATACCAATGGTTAATGCATGAGGATCATTTTTATTTCACAGACAGAGAATCTGCATAACTCCTCAACTGATTTCAAAGTAAACTGGCATTATTTGTGAAGGAGAGCCGATAGATGATGGCTTATGCGACAAAGAGGCCATCAAGAGAACAATTGAAGCATATGATTACAAGAAGGGTTCGTGTTACTTTGATATCTCTGTAATGACCGACCCTGTCATGAGGATGGTCACACGCTTGGTTACAAAATTGAATGGGTAGGAGAGATGGACGTAGATAAACAAGGGTTTGTTGAATGTTTGCCATAATATCTCAGAGGGAACCATATATGACCTTTCAGATTTTATCGCAGAGGAGATCAGATGTCGTGTGCGACGGAGAAAAGATTATGTTTGGTAACGTCCTTCTCACGATTGTATTTTCAGAAATTGGAATGCTCGATGGGCCGGATAAATTTGATCGGGAATACTCGGATGAGGACCCCTCCCACGCAAAGAGATTTGAAGCATATACATGTGACACCATGATGCCCGCTTATAAGGCATGCTTGGAAAAATGGTATAAATGGATGCACGACACATTCAGGGCGAATGGAGGATACCCGATCGCCCTGCACTAGTGGATGGAGAAGTTGAGTTTTCCATATACCAACACTTTTGTATCGGCATATTTACTTTGATGAATGACACCTAGAGCCCTTGGTGTAAATTGCCCTTCTCCTTCATAGTGCAGTATTTTTAAGGCGCGGTCAACCAGTTTAAGGAGGTGAAGAAACTTAGATTTGATCTAAGTGTTGTAGATCAGATCATCGTGAGATGCACCGGACATTGGTGTATCCTAAGAAGTGTGCATATGTAGAAAAGTATGTGTCTCATGACGTGCACATGGTAAAATTGGTGGCATTGCCCAATGCGGGTAGGGCGTCAACAAGGGTATATGTGTGACTAAGGCCTAAGTTTGAGAAGGGTGCTTACATTGAGGGTGATGTATAAATCCCAGAGGACCCCACCAGAGAAAGAAGAAGGTGTTGAATAAAAGGGAATGAGAAGAGACTCTAACAACAAAGGCACCAAACACGCATACAATACATACCGTAGAGGCACAGAGTCAAGCGCGGGCACAAAAATTATGTTCGCCAAAGAAGTTCCTCGCGTAGGAGAAGGATAAGTCACCTGAGAGAGAGGAGTCACCCGGAAGGAAGTTTTCCCGGTGTTAGAGGGATCTCTAGTTAAGAAGAAGTAGAAGGTGACCGAGAGCTCAAGTTCTAAGGAGACAAAGAGCATGAAGGGTGATGGCTCTGAGGAGGAAGATGAAGAGCACGAAGAAGGTAAGATTCCCCCTGTTCATGATGTACACGAGTCTAGTGAAGAGAAAAATGACTATGAATAAGGTGCTCACAATATAGGAGGAAGTGAGGAAGTAAACATGCATGCTTAGAAGACCCCGACCTTGATCGAGAATAGATAGATGACATAATAGAGAAGGAGGTGGTGGGTATTATACAATAGTTAGTGGAGTACGAGGTGGAGTGCAAACGCGGATGAAGTGCTTAAGGAAACAAAAGAAAGTGTGAGTAGGAAGCATGGGCAGAGATCCTAGCCTTGCAAAGAAGTTTCCCAAGGCAAAGCACGCACAGTGGAAAGGGCATAGGAGCAACAAGGAGCAAGCCATGACTTACATCAATGATCCAAGCAAGGTATTGTGTGCGTGTTTCCAAAGCATAGTACTCACAGATCAACTCCTTGCTTGGTCTTCTTTTGATGAAGAGGGTGTGTACCCGCACACGAGGAAAATGCTATCCTGGGCTTTTGAGTCCCACATTGATGAGCCCGAGTTCAAGGTAAATAGTGATGCATTGATGAAGACACCAGATGCCAAGGGAATAAACCCTCTTGTAAATGCCCAAAGAACTATTGGATGAGCAAGTTTGCAATGCGCTCAACAAAGTGTTGGTGGAGGTGGAAGCAATACTTTTCAGTAGAAATGATAGAATAAGAGTCTTAGAGGAGGAGCTTGAGAAAAAGAATGAGGAGATCATTAAGAGGGACAGGAGATAAAACATAAGGAATTGATTAGTGCACAATTAAGGCGTGAGCTAAGGGATGAAAAGGTGAAGGTGCGCGAAGTATACAAAAAGATAGAGGTTATTTCAAATGTCATTATCTTAAAGCACCCAGACCTAGCCCCTCTTGAGCAAAAATATGAGTCGACCATGCATTGCTTGGAAGACTTGATGCACATACTCACCATGGAGAGGAAACCACTTGCATTGGAGTCAGCAGAAGAGGTGATGGCGCGCCGAAAGGGAGAAGAGAAGTTGAAGATTGGGGAGACAATAACTTGATACTCGAGCTCCTTGCCTCAGTGAAGACTGCGGCGCAGATGGCCGAAGTTGTGTATGATAACTGTGGCGACAGAGATAGAGTAGCAAGCATATTGGTTTCTACTCATGAGGCGGATCTGAAGGAGTTTTAAGAGAAAACAAGGGCAATAGGGCGGAGTGAGATAAGATCATGGTAGAAGTCGAGGCAATCGAAACTTTGAGGGTTTCGATAAAAATAAATTGAAGGAATTTTACCCCAAGTCACTCGCAGGATGGACGCGTTGGGTGACCTTAATAAGAAGATGGAAAACATCGCAAATACATTAAGGCTAAGGGAGATGAACTAAGTTTTTATGAGATTAGCATGCTGGTGGATGATTTACTTCAACATGCGTAGGGTGAGGTAGATGCTTGGGATAAAATTGAAGCATCTGTGAAGAAATACTTCCCACTCCTCATGTAGTAGTAGCAGACCCTTCTATTCTTCCATTCTTTATTCAATTGAAAATTATTTCATTCCTCCTATTCTTTATTCTTTGGTGAGAAATCAGAGTGTTTTGGGACGGATAACACGTGTAGTGTGGGGTGATGTTGGACCCTGAAAACTGACTAAGTCCCAAGAAGAAGTGCGTGCATGCGAGGCAAGTGAGTAGAAAGGCGCTCAAGGAAAGGCGTGGGAGAAGAGGTTGGCGCGTGGAAGAAGAAGTAGGTTTGGGGACTTAGCCTCATTTCAAGGGAAGTGTCACAGAAAGAAACATGTGAGGGCATGAGTAGGCATGATGAATGGATAAGGTGCCAGCTTGGAGCCTTGGAGGTCAAGAAAAGAATATTCCATGCAGGGAATATTCCTAGGAGAATCATTACAGTTAGTGGAAGCCTTTGCAAGCTAGAATAAGCACTTGATCGATCATGGAGGACCACATTTCCACTTGGCATGTGATCTGCTCATGGGTGAAGCTATGGCGGTGAACCCAAATTCTATTTAACGGAGCGCTTGGGTGTTAAATGGATATAGAACAAGAGAGGCAACGAAGTGTTGCAAGAATGTTATTACTAAGCATAGATGTATGCACTCGGGTCTAAACAAGGGTTGTAATGGGAAAGCATAGCTAGGATCTCTGTTCAGAGTAGTTTTGTAGGGTTGGAATATTATTTCATGATGTTTATGGTTTGAGATGACCCTATTTGATGTAATATGGCTACTGTAAATGGATTTAATCAATATATGGAGCTTTGTTTTGTATATTTGTGTCTATGGACTAAACCCTAGTGTATTTTCATGTTATTCATGGTTCATATCTATTTCCATTATGTTGTTGTGATGTTTATGCTTATCTCATGGAGCATTTATGCTTAGAACTAGATCTACTACCTCTATATTAGATTAAATGCATGTGTTCTTGTTCTGCAAACCTTTCCTCCATTAATGGTGGAACATTCTCACAAAGCTCACATAAATGAGGGGCTCGGTGCTGTGCACGCCTCGGGTGAGCACCCAACACTTGGGTGATAGGCCAACGTGTTTGGGGTTAAAAGAAAGATTAGATGATAGAGGTAAAATAAGACTAGAACTATAAAATAATTCTCGATCTCGGTGCCAAATGAAACTAAAATAATAGAATAATGATTTGATTAATTATTCAATATGAAACATCCAAATAAATAGGCAAACCATAGCCTACTAATAGGGAGTCAACAACCCAAGATTCTAGGAGAGAATCGTGTGGTTGTTTAACCCGTAATACAAATAATAAACTAAATACGTGAAGTTGTTGAAACAACTTCACATTACAACTTATAATAGGTTAAAATATATTAAACCTATACACACACTTATAATAACGTTAACAGTAATAAATAGTTCCTAACACCCATGTCCCCTTTGGGCGCCCCTGACCCTTTTCCAACTTACTCACTCTTTTTTGGCCTCTTTTATCTTTTGGACATCTTTTTCACTTATGAGTCATCCTTCCAATTGTCAATTATGAAATTCAAACAAGGGAATCATATAAATACATAGCTATGTGTTCAAAATCAAGGACCAAGCACTAAGCATTACTAGCATCACCTAAGCTTACATCCAAAAGACACCTAAAGCACTCTAAAACATCCATCTAGCAGATCGATTCAAGGGACACAAAATTGCAACAACTCGTATACACAACATAGGAAGGAGAAGTTTATTATTCCATCCACACATTCTACTACATTGCTACATCTAGCTACATCCTGCTATCAAGTGCACTTGCACAAGGGCATCCTAGGGCACAATTTCTACACAAACTCACCAGAACTACATGGAGTCTGAGATGTAGTGTAGTTTTCACGTAAGTTCACTCTCGGGGTGACCATCGTGGTCGGTCGACTCCCATATCAGCATCTTTCTTTTTAGGTTTGATGCAATTTGTGGGTTTTTGCATGTGAACTTCCTGTTTTGCGAGTTATAGGTACCATCGACGATCATTGTGTGACTCTCGGGCGATCAACAGGAAGCAACAACGACGATCTTTATGATACATTGAAAACCGAGTCCGACTATTTGTGCGGTCGTAGGCACCGGAAGAGGGATCTTCAACGCCCTGTCTAGTTGTGGGCGCTCTTGTTCACCTCTGTTCATGAGTTATCGAATTTATTGTGAGCAGTAACGATACTCTGCCCAACATGTTCAACACTTTTACCACCCAGATCGGTTCCAAGTCAAGCATAAATCAGCGAAGTCCTCTCTCCTTCCTTCTTGCTTAGTGTTCAAACATTATGTCTGAAATTGCTTGTGTCATTTCTTCATTTCAACATTTATTCATCATTTGGTTCAGTAGTGACTCTAAAATATCTAGATTTAATTCAAATTAAATTAAATTAAATCAAAATCCTTTAAATATTGATGTATTACGATTTTATATTATTATAATCTAAAAACTGTGCATAAAATCAAATACCTATAATTAAATAATATGAAGGCTAACTCAATGTAAATTAAGACATGGATATGTAGAAGGTGGAGAAAAGAACACATGAAACTTTATCCACTGTAAGCAGTGTCACATGCCTTTAAAAGAATGTGTTGTAAAGAGGATTTAAAAATTATAGTATCTATGACTAAAGAATGTGGTGTAGGGTGGAATTAGAAATTATAATTTATCTCGAATAAAAGTTGAGATTTATTTCATTAAAAATAATATAAATGGAGAATAATATATAACATAAATGATTTGATATCTTACTGATTTCTAATACAGACAATTTAGCTAATAAATGCAGTGACCTTTTTAATTTTTTAAGATTCGGTTAACAAGGATCGAAGCATCATTGTAAAAGGAACATTGGCTTCATCTATTTAACGTCTAACACTTGTCATTATGTGCCGACTGTGTTTGGGTTTGTTAATTCCAGAGATTATTTGCTGATAGGGTTGTGATATTGGTGGACAAATAATTAATGACAATTTTAAAGTATAGTTTTCTTTTTTGTTTTAAAAAAATTATTTTCATATTTTAATCGATTTTATTAATTTAGAAATTTTATGAATAACACATTAGTGCATTAGGTTGATGTTATTTTTAATAGCGAAGACTATTTTTAAAGAAATTTATGAAATTGTTAATCAATATGATATACAGAAAATCCAAGATAAGAATTATAAGAGTATTAGATATGGTCATAAACATTTATAATTGAAGTTGGAAGTAGAGATGTTAGAGATGTCATGTTCGTATATTATAATAACTAAAATGATACAAGATAATTCATAAAAAAATGAGCAGTATGGAAATACACCTCAAAACCACGGACAAAACTAGGCAAAAAAGTCTAGGAACAAGATATATTACAAAGTATCAAGAAACACAGACAAAAAAAAATTGATGTTCTGCAGGGGCCGGTCTTGATCGTGTGCCAACCAGAACCAAGCATATCTTTGCCATTATCCGGCATGTCCCAACTTGAATCGGGTTGGCTTCCTTCTTCTATTTCTTCGAAAGAGACTAGAGAGGTCGAGATAACAGAGCCATCCTTCAAAATTTGTCAAACTTACAATTTATTTTTTTACTTTGAAAAAACTCAAATTATTATTGTTTAAGATATAATTTTTTATTCTTATAACAGACATTGGGCATTGGATATTAACTAAATAAATTAATATTATAATTTATTTCCAAATAACTTATCAACATTATTCAAATAAATATATTTAAAATATTTATACTTTTATAAATCTTAGGACCGTGAAGCATGCGGAATCACCGACGTATGCATGCTATGATTCCTGATGGTTTTAGCTGTTTCAACGCGATTCCACCTGTGTATATATTCTTTTTAATTCGTCTCGTCCCTTGCCTACGGATATTACAAAGCTTTCCGAGAGTACAACAATAATGATTATCAACTGTACTGCGTCATTCCACTGACATTTCATTTCTATATATATATAACCAGATCATCTCAATACAATCCACAGAAGCAGAAAAATAACAAGTGGAAGCATTTTGAGTTTGTCATGGAATCCATCAGAAACTTAAGATTGAAGGGGAGGGCGGATTCGTACAGCAAGCTCAACAAGAGTGAAGAATCTGTTGAAGAAAGGAGACGTCGAGCTACACAGCGATTAATAGAGAGAGTGTTGAAGCAGGCGGATCTACCAGACCGCAAGCCAGTTTTGAAGCTCAGATTTCGCAGGTTTGGCATAAAAGTGGGAAGGTTTGTGCACAGAAGATTCATGGTAATGAGATGTTTGAGCAGGGATTTATGGGTCAGGTTCGGTTCGTATTATCTTGCATTTCTCCAAAGCGGAGATCAATGGCTGCAATCGGTTTTTGCAGGGAAGACGATGGATTTATGAGCTTGCCTTTCCTCTTAAATTAATGTGTTTCTTGTCTTCTATTATTATCATTATTCAATTTAAATCATGGAAGTTGCTGACATATAGTTCTACATAGATAAATCCGCCTGGTTGGCTTCAACGATTTACTTTCGAAAACCATATGGAAGATGGTAAATAATCTGTGTAATTGTATCATGGTTTCTTTTCTTCTTTTTTGAAAAATTTGAAGTCTATTTTATAAGACTCCTCTACCGCAGAGCGAAAATATCCATACTTCTCAGCTAGAGAAATATATAACGTTTTTTTATGAAGGTAACGCCCAATACAAAATTGTAAAAATATATTGAATGGGTTGTGGTTTAACAGTGTGTCCGATTTCAATTGCACGAAATACTAATAAATAAAGGATGAAGCTGAGATAGGATCCGGGGTGAATTTGGCGGAATGAGAATCCCTCAGTCCTTGAAAGCTAAATCTAAGAATTCTATGTAGCTAATCCCTCCACTTTCAAATTCAATAAAAAAATTGGAAAATTATATTTCCTTTTCAACTAGAAAAACAGTTTTTGTTCTATCTTTTGACAAATAACACACAAAATATCGTAGAGAAACACTAAGCAATATAAATACTATCAAAGCAATAGGTGTGAGAGCATCATCCACATTGTCCCCTTCAAAAATTACTACTAAGTGAACCTAGTGTTGCATTGGTTTTTACTCTTTTTTTTGTTGGTCTTTATTTTTAATAAGAGTAATGTTATTTTCATAGTTGGTCAATTTAAATAATTTGGATCAATTGACACATCAACATTTATATATTTGAGTAAAATTCTGTTATAATGTTTTTGAAACACCTCTTTGGTCATTAATCAAGTCTGTTTTTATATATTTTATCTCGTATTCTCACTTCATGGTTTTGATTTGGGTTCATTATTCTATATTCAAGTCATTGTCAACCTTCCTAGGCAAAGTCGGCCCAATAGATTTTTCCTACATGACCAACTTTGTTCTCCCTTTCTTTTTACTTAAACTTGCTCAAAACTAATCTCTTCAAGTTGGTCTTTTGGGTCTATTGATTTTAAATTTAATTCATACATACACAAAAAGGTTCGAATTCAAGGTATGGTCACTATATAAATGCATCACTAACAAAATTGTAAAGGGACTCATTACAATATCAATACACTATCTAAGCATTCAAATCTCTCTTGCACACTCAAGTATACAAATTATTACTCTTATTTACAACTTTGAAGCAATTGAATTACATGAGCTACCACTTGGGCCATTGGGTTGTAGGGGGAACAACGTGTAGAATTGCATTGATTATCACATGTTATCAAACATCTACTAAGAGGGAGAACTATATAGATATGAGGGCTCTTCATAGTAGTATTATATAAGAAGATTTCAACTAATGTGGGGTTGAAGAAGCTTGACCATTGTGGACTAATCCCTTTTTATGTTCTCAAAGAAAGTTGTAACCTTGAGTATGGAAAATAAAATCCCTAAATCAAATCAAGATGTGAGATCATAGACAACTAGATATAAAACAATACTCATAGAATATAGACACAGATTGTGTAGAATCCAAGATCCATATTAGAGTCATAGACAACAAATATTTCCATACAAGAAAATGTCACCTAGCTTACTTTGTTTGAGACACCCGACTTCATCCTCCATGCAATTTCAAATTCCCAAAATTTTGGAATAGCTCAAGAAATCCATGTAATCCTTCCTACACACTTTTAGATCATTGTGACTCAATTTTAACAATAAATTAGTGTGCAATCTCTTTTAAATCTCATTTGCACTTACTTTACTCAAATCATATGATCTTGTGTAATTGTTGTATTCAATAGGATATGTTATTTATTAGCATTTACTTGTATATTTGGTTCTAGATCATCTTTACACATGGTAACATATCTTAGTTAGACTAAACCCTAATTTTTGTATTATATTTTTGTGAGCCCCACTCTTTGAACACATTATCCCAAGGATTGGTGCCCCACCTTTAGGGTTTATTTTATTTTCCATAGGTTTTTGATTTCATGATAATACCCCTTCTCATATTAGGGTTTTTTGTTCTCTTATTTTGATTAATCATGTCTCTCCTACCAAGTTAGAAAATCTATCACAAGGGTTTCTTCTTCACAAGCCTTTTGAAAAAACGTAAACATAATTAACAATCATACAATCCACAATTGTTTGCACTACCCCCATCTAGCTTAAATATTAAAGCTCTTAAAGACTATGATGACCCTTCCGGTTGGAATGTGATCTCTATTGATTAATCTACTTCTCACATAGATATGATCGCACCTAGTATTCTTAAACTAAATCATGCTATGGATATAAATTCTAATAATTTTTTTCTTGGTAATAATGGTTGTTTTTAATGTAAATTATAGCAATATTCTTTCTAGACAAGTTTCTTATATGAATAATAAGTTGTAGCCTCTAATTTGAAAAATCATAATGTGTTATATCAAAATAATGGTTTTAAACATATGAATACATCTGGTCATAGTGATAGTTCTTTGAAATCATATTTTATCAATCTATCTATCTCATAATATTTTTGTTGAGACTTCTAGGCCTACACCTTCGTGTACTACATCTTCCCAAATTGTTAGTATCTTGTTGTCATGTCAAATGTCTAGCATGCAAAATTGAAATGTGCAATGTGAGAGAGAAAGGTTGAAATCAAGGAATTAACCATTTTTAATGTTTTCAAATGCATATTTTCCTTATCAAGCTCACTCTCCTTGTTATGTTGTTGGAATGTGCCCGAGACCTCATATACTAAAAATGGAAAGTTGCTCGTATCTCACAAACCCCTTGTTCATTTCCCATGAAATTTTAACAACTCCTTCTTAAAAACAACTTTCTAATGATTCTAACCTTGCATCCAATGGTGGTAAGTTATTTTTAATAGCCGATGAAGTTTCCCTTTATAAAAACTCATTTTTCACATATACGGAGTTCGGAAATTAAAAGCCTCTAAAAATTGGAGGAAAGAATCCTTGTGAAATAGAAAAACTTTTGAGACTACTCTCATTTTGTTTTGAAACTAGGAAGAACCACTTTTAAAAATAGTAAGCCTTACCAAGCTTATCAAGAATACTCAAAGGTGTCAAATTGAGAAACTGGTCACTAAAAATAGATTTCCTAAATTAAGACTTACTAAAAATAGTGTATGTATATTGGTCTAGGAACAAGGATGTTGAGTTGTCCATTTTGATGGAAGAACACTTGAATGTTTTTTAGCCAATTGCGGGACATCATGATGACTTGACGAACTTTGGATTTCATAATATACACTTTCAGTTGAGTATGGGAGTAATTTCTCTATTTGGAGAAGAAGACCTTTTCAATGGGGAATGGATGGATAAGGTGTTTGAGTCTCCCAAGGTTGATTACATTCAAAGAAGGAGACATCACAGAGGTGAATTTTTAAGTTTAAGGGAGTCACGAGGAGGAAGGTGATGATTTCCATATTCCAACTTTGACCTTGTGTTCAAATATCTTTCCTAATGGTGGTAGCTGACATTTTCTTGTGTTCAACATGTTTGCAAGATCAGGTAGTCATCTCAGGTCCACATAGTGCAAGTCTCATAGTAGTATTTTGAACACTTAATGCTTTGAAATGTATCTGCATCTCACATAAAGAAGGAAATGCAATCACAATGTTTCAATTAAACAGGAGGTCAAAAGGAAAGTAACTTCATTCTCGATACATTCTCTCAAGATCTATCGAAAGCAGATTCTCCATCAACAGGAGCTTTCCGTCTCTAGATTATCACTTCTCTCTCTCTCTCTCTCTCCTCTCTCTCTAACATTCTATTTCTTCATTGGGAATGTACTTTTTCACTCTTTTGTCTTATTCACTTAAGTGGCCTCATTTTGCATTGTAAAAGTCCCTTTTCAAAAATAAGAAAAAGACTTAATTTCATTCCTAAAGGAATATGAAAGGTCACAAGTGGTGGTAAGATGAAAAGTCACATGGAGGGAGAGGAAGAGACATCTTTGTAAGCTATAAATTGGGATGGCTTCTCCTTTCTAAGGGGTTAGTAGTTGGTGGTTGCTATTAGTTGTTGGCATTTGTTTCACTATTACTACAAATAATAAGTTATATTAGTCTATCTCCTTGCCTATGTTCTTCTACTCTATCTACTTTCCAACTTTACAAGCATTATAATCTTGTATAACTAAGAAGGAACTGTGTCTTTTATTAATGAATCCATATAACTTTGTGGCTCTAATTTATTAGTCTTACTATTGCTTACATGGTTGATTTCTTCCTAGTGAATGTAGACCTACTCTGGATAATGTGTGTGAAATCTATAAATCTACTCACAACATTAACCGCTCTCTCCATTTCCCCATCTCCTCTTTATCTCTCTTCAAATCAAATTCTTCACTTGTGCATTATACAAGCACTTTGTCACAAGTTTATTAGATTATTCATGTTTGATCCCCATCCTAACGTCCACCCCACAATTTTATTTAGTCATTGCATTTAGTAAATGAGATCCTCCCCAAACCCAAAAAGGAGGGGCCTACCTTGTGATTGTTAGTAAAAAACACTAATTTGTCCTATAACAAATTATTTAACCAAGAAGTTTTGGCAACTCTACTAGGGAATTTTTCCCTTATGTACCCTATAACGTTCCCTAAAATAAAATAAAAATCATACATATAAAAAAACCACAAAAAAATCGAGAGCCTCAGAATGTTTGAGAGCCTTGTTGAACTCCTATTGAAAATTTGCATTGTTTATGATTGCATCCTTATCTAACATTCTGAGTAAAACTGATAGAAGGGAGATTCACTAGAGAAGACCAAGCAAATGACACTCTAGTCTTTCACAATCTCACATTTGAGTTGTAGGAACAAGTTGATTTCATACTTTCTCCCATATGGATTCCAAGACAAACACTTGAGTCTTCACCTCTTGGCTCGGTTGCATCTCCACTCTCTCCTTAACCATTGAACACCTTTCTTCCAGAAAATGGTTGCACTTATACCTTGGGGACAAAACATAGGTTCGTTAGATTTGGCTCCTCCACTTTATGAATTACCAAAAGGATCAAGAAAGAACTTTCCCAAGTTTTATGGAGACAGAAAAAACATCCAAATGAGCATATAATAGATTTTATCACAAGCATGTGGTGTTCTTGGAATGGGACATGAAGATGTTTTCATTCGACTATTCGTGGAGTCATTGCAAGATGTTGCTACATAATGGTTTTACTACTTGCCACCTCGCTCCATTACTAACTGGGAAGACATGAAAACTAGGTTTGAAGCAAGATTCAAGATCGCGAGAAGATTCACATGCCCTCCTTGCTCAATTAGCTTAGATGAAGAAATAACCACAAGAGCCCATGAGAGAATTTGTGGCAAAATTTAACAAGTTGATTAACAAAATTCCTATTAGTGCTCGTCCTACTACAAATAATCGAAGAGGTTCTTCATAAATGCTCAATTGCCTGAATTTGGGTTCATATTGTAGAGAGCTCAACCAAACACTTTGGATAATTCTCAAGAACTTTCCATTAAAGTGGAAGATGATCTTATCATGTCAGGGAAGGTCAAGAACTATTCAACAAGGAATAAGGTCTAAAGTTCCAAATATGGAAGTGTTGGTCTTGTTGTTGCAAAATTTGGTCAATGATCTAACTACATTGAAGAATAAAATTGTTCAACATGCCTCATATCAAAATCAAAATATGAATCAAATTGTTGGAGTACCCCAAAGGCTTGCCTTGGAAGCTCCACCGGTTAATGCAATATGTGGAACCTATGAAGATGAAGGAGAAGAAATTTTTGAATTAGAAATTGAAAGAGAAGAAGAAGATGGATATGCCAATATTGGGTATTTTGAATACTCATCGATGAAGATCCAAAAGATCTCATGGCTAATATGAACAATTATTCTTGTGCAATGTTCACCCACTCACAAACAAAAAGAGGCCTCTTTTTGTTGCCCAAGAAAAGCACTTGAATCCTCAAACGACAACTCTACAAAAACAAAAACAAAATGAGGATCATCATTTCCCACTTCCATGGGATCAACCAACAAGAAACTCAAGACTACCTCGGCTAAGACTCCATCTACATCTTTGAGTAAGTCTCTTTTGTCTCCTCTTGTCAAATCAGTTTTTTCTTCATTGATTGCAAGAATGCAAATCCTATCCATTTCATGACATTATTCCCGATGTGCCTATCACTTCTTCACCCTTTGACATCATTAACCATGTCAAGAAATCCAGAATTCAAATTTATGAGTCTAAGTACTTTAGAACTCATCCCAAGCAATTTGAGAACCTTCTTGCCTCAACATCCTCCACTTTTGGGAAAGTAGAACCTTTTTATCTTACTTTGTTGATCAATGGTTATAAATTGAATAACTCCATTATCGACTCTAGTACCTCTGACAATGTTGTGGCTGCCAAAGTTTCCAAGGATCTTGGTCTCACTCTCATCTCTTGTTATTGGTCATTGTTACTCCATGGAAACAAAAGAAGTACCTCTCGTTGGCCAAGTCAAAGATGCTCAAGTAACATTTGCGGATTTTCCTGACAATAAAATCATGATGAAAATACTTGTGGCAAACATGTCAACTTCATATGGTACATTGTTGATCCTTGGTTTTGTCGGGATGTTGGTGGAGATATACAAATGGATTGGTCGTATGCCACCATACCAATCAATGGTAAGATGAAGAAGCTCCTTCTTATAAGGAAAATGAAATACACGGTTCAAAACCAAATGACCCAAGGGTGGACATCCTATTTCAAGATTCAAGGTATGACAACTTTTTCATAACTTCAGAGGAAGATGTTGATCTGCCCATATTGGTGGAGGAGTACCCAGGTTTGATTAAGCTAGTGGAAAAGCATCATGATGATTTAATGGAGACATTATTTGATAATGTGTATGTCCCATTTGATATGGATACATGATCTCGACTTGGTGATGATGAGGATAATGGATGCCTTAAATCGCAACAAAGAAATCTCAAAATGATAAGTAATACGGGTCATGAAGGAAAAATGACATCAAATAACTTCTTGGCAGGTGAGTCCCAAGTTTCCAATCATGTTCTCAAAATTCACCATGAATATTTGGTTGATGAATTGATGGTGAATACGAAGCTTTCTCCTTCCCATTGGGAGAGGATGACTTTTTCAAGAAGGAATGCATAAATGATAAAGTGTTTGACTCTCACAAGGTTGAATCTACTCAAGAAGGAGGTATCTCCATCATGGAGATGATTATGAAGCTCAAGATGGTCAAGATGAGGAAAATGATGATTTCCATATTTAATGCATGAGCTTGTACTATTCTCCTTGTAAGGGGATGACGCATTGTGCACATCACACCATAGTAAGCATCAGATCAAAGATGAGCCAATATGTGTGAAGGATAATTGCTTAGAGCAATTGAGAAACATAGAATATCAAGAGGCTTGTGATAGTGTTGAAAGTCTTAAAATATCTGCCAAGAACCAGCTCATGAAAACAATGGACATGAAGAAAAATACAAGAAAATGTCATATTCCTATAAAAATCATAAGCCTTGTTATGAAAATGATAAGCTTGGTATGACAAAAACTTATTCTTGTAGCAGCAATAGAAAAATAGAAATTAGAATGAATTTGAAAATAGATGAGCAGACATAAATAGGATGTCGGAGCAACAAAGGCAATGAGATATTCGAGTGGGCCCTCTCTTACAAGAAAAATCATGCAAACTTTCCCAAGAAATTGAGAAAGGGGTCATATTTCATTGAGCCAGTCAATGGGTTTGCAAAGAAAAGGCATTTGGTTCTACCCATGCATGGGTAAACATTCAAAGAAGAATCGGTGCCACGGGATGGCGTGGGTTGTCCCTGAATTTACCATAGGTGATTTAGGAATGTTATATCATGGTTTCTTTTTTTTGTTGTGTGTTTCCCTTTTCTGTTGTTTGTTTGTGTTGTTTTTCTCTTGGTTGTGTTGGTAGCTTTGTTAGTTTTTCGGTGAAGTGTTGATTCTATTACCCAATGGATAAGGCATTGGTCTTCTTATCCATGAGATATTTGAGGTTCTTCATGATCCCTTACAAAGTGTAATGTCCCCGAGTTAGAGCCAGTTGTTGTCATGCTAAATTTCTAGCATGCAAAATTGAAAATTTTTATCATGACAACTAATACCACTAACGGAAGCCTAGATGTACATGCACAATAAATTTGGGTTTTATAACCCCAAAGCTTCCCGTCATTCTAACTCGGTCATTTGGGACACTTGGTCTCCAAGGATCTAACAAAGTCTTCAAACACCTCATTTGTGCCATGATTTAAGTACAACCTTTATTTTTCATTTTCCAATGGTGTTCGGTTGTTAGTAGAAGTCATGTCGAATATTATCTTTTCCAACCATTTCTCTATCTGCTTTCAGATAGAATGGAGTTTTTTGCGACTGTAAGTCCATTTCACACAATTTTACCTAAATACCATCCTTTTGCATCATGGACCCACCCTTCACCACACCAAGTGGGTCTAGTGATTAGTGGCATGACTAAGTGGCATGATAGAGAGGATTGCATGGTGGAAAGATGTCATTTGGTGATGATGTGTTTTATGCGCACCTTGAAGCAACAACTAGCCCAAATACAACATAAAGCTTACCTGTCATTACCTCGAGTAGAGCCTCTCTTTAGCTGCTCTAGAACAAAATCCTTTCCATGAACCATTACACGATATAGATGGCGAATCTTGACATTGCATCCAAATTGATGACACATACAATGATAGAGGTGCTCGGATCAAAACTAGATTGCATTGGTTAAAGGTGGGAGATCGGGTCTCCAAAGAATTCTTCCACTCTCTCAAAACCAAACATGCACACCAACAAATCAAAGCCATCCGAGATGGCTCACAACGCCTTGTCAAAGTGTCGGAAATGGTGTAGGCTTTTGTCTACCATTACCAACATGTTTTCAAAGCACGAGAACATTCTCTTGGGTGACAAACAACACTTAAGCAATGCATTTTTGTTGTCCCTTGCAAGCTTTCTCAAACTCAATGGGTTTCTTACGATAGATTATTATCTCTCACAAATATTTATGAAATTGTTTCTCAAATGGCTAATGACAAAACCCCGTCCACAATGGGCTATCATGTGAATTCTATAAAACCCTTTGGGATGTGGTTGTAAATGACCTCTTCCAAGTGTATTTGGAAGCATACCATTGCAACTCACTTGGCCCTTTCATTAGCCAAGGCCACATCAAATTCACTCCCAGGGATGAGGTATCTAGGGGTTATTTGTAATTGGTAATTTAATTACTTTTCTCTACACATCCGCCACTGTTACACTGAAATGATTAGTCTAGAGAAAACATGGTTTATTCAAAGAAGATACATATTAGTCAATATTATTGCATTTTGAGAAGTTATTGAATGGTCATGCCAATCTCAACAAAATCCCATGTTTGTGAAAATCGACTTTGAAAAAACCTATGACATGGTTGAATGGCACTTCATTATGGCCATGCTCAAAGCACTCATTTTTGGTCCTACCTTTATCAATTTTGTGTCCATGTTTTTCATTGATGCTTCACCTTATCTCTCTGTCAAGCCATATACTCGAGCAGCAATTTGGACTTTTCCACTCTATTCTCCGGGTTACCATATGGTTGTTGCTCACTATGTGTTAGCAATCGAAGGATTCTCTTATCTCCTTGCCAACGCCACTCGGCATGAATTGGTGAAAGGCATCTCACTACCGTGGTTGCCTTTCACTTACCTAGTCAATGGTCACTTTGCGAGACAACTCGTTACTCACCTTAATAGAAGACGAGAATAATGTTCGGCGTGCTGTATTGCCTTGCCTCAAATTCGAACATCCAATGGCGAAAGACACATTGTTACGATAATTTGTTTTGACCACCGCCTCCATGGCTAGCTACCTTCAAATGGAAGTAGAGTCAACATGGAGAATTTTTTCAATTTTTGAGCATCCCTTTTGCATTTCAAGCAATCTCCCTCGGCTCTACTAGTATGTGGTGAATCAAGTCGAGAAGAAGCTATCATATTGGATCACGAAGCCTCTTTCGTTAGCAAGTAAATTTCATAATTGCTCTAAAATCCTTGTTCCCATGCATGTGTATTATTCTTTTTGTCGCCCCTTCTCAAGCTTCTTACATAAAACTTGAGAAATTGCTCAAAAATAATTTATGGGCTACCACGAGCTCGATAAGGGTTTTCATAGAGTTACTTGGGAATTTTGTTATCCGCCTAAGGAATCGGTGGTCTTGAGTTGTTAGATGTTGGCCGTCGAGCCAAGGCACTCGTCTCCTCTACACCAAATGGATTGTTCATGCCATTGAAATGGATTGTTCATACCATCAAAGTTCAGAAGAAATGGAAAATGCTCAAGGCCACAAGAGCATGTGTGTTGTTCTTTTTGGTGGCCCTCTTCTCAAGCTTCTTACAAAAAACTTGAGAAATTGCTCAAAGATTTTTATGGGGTACCATAGAGCTCGATAAGGGTTTTCATAGAGTTGTTTGGGAATTATGTTGGCCGCCTAAGGAATCCGGTGGCCTTGAGTTGTTAAATGTTGGTTGTCAAGGCATTGTCCTCTACACCAAATGGATTGTTCATGCCATTGAAGCTCGGAAGAAATGGAAAATACTCAAGGCCGCAAGAGCTAGAAGGGGTTAGGTTCCCAAAACATGCTCTTCATTAAAGCTTCGATTAAAGTGGTGGGATCCCTTGTTATTATAAGTATTTAGAAATATTGGGAGAAAATCAAGCCATGGCTTTTATGGAACGAAGATGAATTCAGAATTGGGCTCTCCATCAATTCTCACTCGATATGGTGGTCACTAGTCATTACCTTCCACAATGTGCCTCTTGCAAAGGTTCCATGCGTGCACGCCTTCAAGCTTTCTAAACAAGGGATTCGCGCATTGCAAGACATATATAGTCAATAGCTCGAAGGCTTCGCTTTGGTGAAAGCTAAGCTTAAATTTTCCTTAGCCAATGACGATCAAGAATCCTATCGGACCATTATTGAAGCTCTTTTGGATAACGTATCGCATAAGATTGGGGTGAATTCATCTTGGCCATGGTGGAAGGACTCAAAACGGTTTCCGATACACCTTTTCACAATTACTCGCCTAGTAGAGGTTATGAATTGTTGTCCCCAAGCTTTCCATGGTGGATAAACTCAACCCCCGTTGGTTGTTAAACTATTATAGTTAGTGTTGTCAATGCAAATTCTTTGTTATTTGGTTGACTATTCTTAAGCCCAATTTTACTCATTTTGCTTGGTGTATTCCATACTTGGTTTTATCCATTCGTTGCATGCGTATTCAATTAGATGTCTTGGATCCCCATTGGATGCATGTTTATTCAATTAGGTGTTATGGATCCCCATTGCCCATTTTGTGGGCAAATTGAAACCCTTATGCACATTTTTTGTTTTGTCACAAAGCTCAAAACATATGAATTTGGTTTCATGAATTTTTTAAGCCATTTCGACCTAAACCATTTCTCTAGTAGCATATTTTGTTAGAGGGATTGCCCAAGCCTACCCATGGCCTTCACCCAAGCATGACATGTTTTTAGAGTGGAAATCATTTTCTTCATTTAGAAATAGAAATATTCAACATTTTTGCTCATTTTGTTGTTGATTGCAATCTTTCAACTTTTAACAAAGCAATGATTGTCTAATATTTTTCTGCAAATTCAAGTGCAAGCACAAAAGGTGGTGTTGGACGTGGCCCACCTCAAGAAGTGGCCCATGCATTGTAGCTCATGTTTCCACCTTTTCGTAGAGGTTGTCGACACAATCACTCTCATAGTCATTCTAAATGGTGCTCACCAATTCGCCACCACTATCCTCTACACCATCAACACGGGGTGGGGCTCGTTGCCACATTGTCATCATAGTTTGTTGTCACCTCCCACAAGCAAAGCAAGTTCCCTCAAATGGTATTGGCCATTTCGCCACTCCAGGGACAAGAAAAAAGTCTAAGGAAAATAGTGAAAGCACATAACCCATTGCCATCGACTAGGTGCCCATTTCAAACGGCCAAGACCTTCCAAATGGCGGGCAAGAGCAAACCCGATGACAAATCCTCCACCTTTGGCTCTCTTCGTGATGGTTGTCTAATTCTTTTTGTTCTTTTTTTGATGTCATCTTATAATTGATTGGTTGTTTGTGGGCTTGTTTTTGTACTCACATGCCTTTGGACATATTTCAACTTAACTCATGCTTCCATAGTCCCTATCCCTTTTTTAAGAATAGTTATACTATTTTATTATTGGTAATATAGAAGCTATTTCGTGAAAAAACAAAACAAAACAAAACAAACTAGCGTTTACCATGCCAAGCAAATTCTCTACCATTTAAGTTACACGTCCTTTTGCTAATCAAAACCAGGGAGATATCTTCTCTTTTCTCCCATAAAACCCCTCTTTTAACTTCGAAAACAATGTTTTGCTACAGCAATAATATGTACATATTTTTCTGGCACAAAAATAATATCTGCAAGTTATTATGAGACGACTAGTAAATGTACAAAAATAATGAATGGTAATTGTAGTTCATTAACATTTTTTTTTTTTTAATTGGAAGAATTCCTTTCTTCTGCCACGTACTCTACAGTTTGGTCTTTTGTTGACCTCTAGATGTTGCTCAAGCTCGTCGCTGAAGATTTTGCATGCTCAATAAGTCTTTGGAGCATGCATGTCCATTAATGTTCTTTAGACCATAGTCAGATATGATAGATTTTTCTTTGTCAGCGTATGTTTTTTTCTATTTGTTGTTTTTAGCTGGAGATCTTTGTATCTGCATGAAGTTTTGGGTTTGTCAAATTTCATTGTACCTTTTCCACATAATCAACCGTCAATCTCATGAACCATCATTTTACTGTAACAAACAAGAAAATGCAGGAACTCAAACTGATTGTGTCTCAGCATCAGTAGCAGACCAAAAAAAGAGTCCGCTGTGGCTGGTTTATAAGGTAAAGCTCCCGTGCAGGAATTCAGACCTCTCTAAGCCTGCTGCTGACTTAGAAGACTTCAAGCAAGATGTTATTTTTGTTGAGCAGATTTTTTGTTCGCTTTATGGTATATAAAGACATGGGCCTCAGGCTGTTGAAAGAATTCATAACCTTCATCTCTGTCACGTGATCAATCCATTCACGGAGGACGAAATTCGTGATTCTGGGCCTTGGTTGGTTGCTGAAGTGGGGAGAAGTAGTCGGTGGAAGTTGATGCACAAGTTACAGGTGATTCTAATCTTACTAGCCCTGCTGGTTTGTGCTTTTGCTGATCTGCTATATCCTTTTGTACTTTTCAGCTGAGTTGGAAGAGAGGTTATGCCCTGGATCACAGTTGTTATAATCTGAAACCTTTGGTTGGTTTTGATGTTAGTTCTGCTACTGCTGTTGGTGGTTATAAACTATTTGATGTGATCAATGTCACTTAAATGTTTTTGATACTTTCTTACAGCGTTTACAGGACAAATAGTGTCCTGAACAGGGCTACTCGGGTTATCCTGAAAACTAGGATCTATATTTCGGTTATACGTTGGAATACTGCTAGATGCTTTTCTTATAGTGCCATGATGTGTTTTTACTTGTTGGTTTCTCTTTTATAGAAAATCAAAATACTCTCATCACCAGTTTTCAATAAAAGAAGAATAAAAACCATGGAACCCGGAACAACTAGCTGGCATAGTCAAATGGCACAGTGGAAACATGGAAAGTGCAGTCCTGCAAAGCTTGAACTTAGAAATGTCAATCAAAAAACCCAAACCATGGCATCCTCAAATGCTTCCTCTACTTGCATTACAATCTTTAGCAGACGAGGATTAGTTGGTCTACAATGGAGAACTTGTGCTGCAATGCCTATGCAAATCTCAGGTGATTTGGTTTCCTTCGCAATATTAATTTGCCAGTCTAGTCCTGGCTTCAGGGCTGGCCACATCTAGCTTATTACATAGAAGATGAAGAACTTCCTTTATAGGCGGTCTTGCTTTGCCTTCTCTTTGAGTGCACATTCTTATTATGTTGATGACACAACGTAACTCTTCAAAATGACATGTGGTTGACAAGTTAGGATCGACCATTTCAACCCATTTTCTCTCTTCCCCAATATATTTCTGGGCCCACTCAACCAGGTTCATTTTTTTATGAACAGCATGTCTACCAGTGATAAGCACCAGAAGGAGCACTCCATAACTGTATACATCACTCTTCAATGTTAGCTGTTGAGTGATGACATATTCTGGGTCCATATAACCTGCATGGGCTTGACCAACCTACCACATTAAACTAAATTTCTATGGAAAGTTACAGATAGCCTTATGCTGAATAGCATTAATATAGAACATGTACCTGGGGTCCCTCGAATGTCTGAATTGGCATTCTGAGCATTATTTCCATCATTTGGTGAAGCACGAGCACGCCCACAATCGGCTAACTGTATAGGTACCAAGAAAGTATGAGCTCTAGGAGTGAGCAGAATTTTGTTTCTCACACAACCTTCTAGTTGATCCCATTTATACCTCCAACCTCCATAGAATGCAGTAGTACCTACCTTAGCAACAAAGTGCTTGTCCAATAAGATATTGGCTGGTTTTACATCTCCGTGACATAAGTGCGGATCACAATAAACATGAAGATACTCCTGGGCAAGCATGACACGTGAGATGTAAACAAATATAATGAAAAAGTTGAAAACATCAAAGAAAAACTACCTTTGATTGGCATGTTCTAGACTTACCAAAGCAGCAGCAACGTCTACTGCAATATGAATCCGTGTCATCCAGTTCAAGGAAACATTTGATGGACCTGCAGAAAGAGTTATTACACCTTATTAGATAACCCATCAGATACTTCCATATAAGTTTTATGTCATTATGACATTTCAGGACTCGAAGGCTTACCGAGAAGATGTTCCTTCAGAGAACCATTTTTCATGTATTCATAGACAAGAAACCTGAAAAATGCAGTATTGTCTGCCTTCTTAGACTGGCAAAAATGAAAAGTAACTAAGACAAAATGACTTTGCAAAAAGATGTCCTGTTAAAAATAAACCATATACATCAGCTTGTTTCAAGACCCAGCAGCCTATCAGATACCTATTGTTCAGGAAATACACACCTCTCCTGTCGACCTGTACAGAACCCTCTTAAAGTTACAAGATGTCTATGATGCAATCTCCCTAAAAGTTCCATTTTCTTATGGAATTCATCTTCACTTTGTCCAGAATCACCGTTCATTCGCTTCACTGCAGCCAAAGAACTGTCTTGAAATTGAGCTCTATAGACTGATCCAGAGCTTCCTTTCCCAACAATTGTGCTAAAATTATCAGTTGCTATTCTGATCTCTTTGTAACTGAAGCGTCTGAACATGGATAGCTGACCTGCTGTAAAATCAAATGGCTTCTAAAAAATTGCAGGATCACAGAAGCAAATAAGAATCAAATTTTAAATTGCATTGAGCTTTGCAGAATGAATTATTCAATGCAACACACCTTTTCTCCCTTCTTGTAATTGCATCCACGTGTTTGGAATCAAAGTCCTTTTCCAATGAAATATGTCACGTGTCCCTAAGCTCTCAAGTTCTTTTATTTTTCTTTGTATTAGAATAATCATGAGAAGAAACAAAGTAAGAATCGCTCCTGCAACTCCAATTCCAACCCCCACAATTAACATCCAGTGAGTTGAACTAGCATCTTTAACAAAAGAGATATCTGAATTTACAGAGCTTGAAGGATTGCTGGGAACTGGAGACATTGCTGGTGAAAGAAACTGAAAGAATGGTTTTGCTTTTCGTGTCAAGACTGCCATTGAAGGGAGTACATAATTAGAGCTGGCCTGCATTGCAGCAGAGTTCCTTTCAACTAGAAGTTAATAATGTTTACAAGAGATGAAAATGAAACACCCTCAATGAAGTACATTAAATTAATAATAAGTAACACACTAAATGTTCATGATAAGAAATGCAAATGTGGCAAAAAAATGTATTCACTCATTATCCATCATAAAATCAGCCTCATTTTGGTGTCTGGGGCTGCATATACATACGTGAATATAACTCTAAACAAGCTTCACCTTGTCTTGTGCTAATACTAAAATAGAAACTTATAAATACATTTAAACTCATAAGGTTTGCAGGGGATGTGAGAGGCTCCTCTAGGTTTTCCCATCACCTGCCTCCTCACCCTATTGTCTGCTCCATTCCAGATGAATAGCAGTAGCTTTTACTGCCGCCACTTTGTGCAGTCTCCTCTAGAGAAAGTAGGAGTGCTCACACTTATTTCGTAATCACCTTAAATCCTCCTGCTGTGGATGTGGTTTCTCTATTTCTTCTCCTGAACCGCAATTGGATCATGGTTTTGAAATGGAAATTTCGGGATCCGTCATAATATGTAAAAATAAATCCATAATATGGTGGATCCAGAAATCTCCCTTTCAAACACACAGCATCATCGAAACCTGCATACTCTCATATAGGGTATGGGAATCCCCGGGTATGAATTTTCATTTTCTTGATGTGTGTTCACTGTTAGTGTTATCTGCTGGAAATGAATCTTTGTGCAGAAATGGAGGTTTTGTGCCCCTCTTGATTGCAGTTGCCTCTTATTTTATTTTCTACTTGTGGGTAGGAAGGGATAAGATTCCAGGCTTTGAGGATGCCATGTATGAAGCTAAGACTTGATGGGGGTCTAATAAGGTATTTTGTAGGTAGTATGCTAATCAAATATCATCTATGAACATAGATGGATGTGGCAGCTGTTGGAGGATACATTGGGATTTAAAAAACCGTATTATCTCTTGCTCATTTCTATCCTTGGGTTGAATCTTGTGTGGAGGCTATGAGGAATTTGGGAGCAAGTGGATGCCGAGTTGTGGCTCCCCATGCCATAAAAATCCACGAAACCATCTTCTTATACATGCTTCCATGTTTTTTTGAGCCATTAAGTTAAGTAATAGAATATTCATTAGTAGAAGCTAAAACTTAAATTTATAATGTCTTACATCCAAACACCTTCCCTGATTGAGTGAAGATGAGAAGGGTTGTGTTTAGCAAAAGGCTTAGGCATTTTCATTTTATGAATCTATCAGACAAATCTGTCGGCTATAATAACAATATCATTCCGCAAATCAGTATAGTATTTTTGCTCCTGCCAGTATTGAGGGACAAAGAGTGAGCAAGGGGGTTTGGAAAGGCTGTTAACCCAGTGGGAGTCTCTTGGGAGGATGATTATATTTGTTTTTCTTGTTTAAGACCATATTGTTGTATTTGATTGAGCATTCAGTATAAAGACACTCTTCCTTGATGGGGTGTGATTTGTAAACTGCGTCACAATAACAGCTTGTGGGTTAATATACTTGTTATTCTTAGTAGGCGCTTGTATAGTAAGATTGTTGGTCTGGTCTGAATTGATGGATCTTTATCATGATTTCTTCACTGGTCTAATTTAACAGACCTCATAACTTAAAACACTAGAAGAGTTTGTGGGAACTTAAGAGGGATATTTAATGCAGTTAGTGTACATTGATAGTTTCTCTTCGCCCCCTATGCCTTGCGTACCTACTTGAGGTGGTTGAGTTGTAAACAGGGATTTCATTGAATGTTTAAGGCATGGAAGATATCTTGAAGAACTTAAAACATACTGATCTTACTGTTTTGGGATGGTTGTACTCATAACCCTTCCTTTACTTCAGTTCATTTCAATCATGTAGAGGCATAGATAATTGCTATTTTCTTTACTCCATTAATATGCACATGATAGTATGCTACGATTTTTTCATCATATTGTTGTAGAAGCATTTTACAAGACACAAGTCATGTTTGCTTCAAGGTGTTGGACCATATTAGAAAAGATTTCTGCTTCCTTGGTGTAAAGCTTAGAAGCATTTTGGGACAACTTTGTTGTGAAGCTTGTGCAGACACCAATTTTGACATACAATTGTATTTACAAATTTGTGTTTAGTACTTGGCCTACTTGAGAGTTAACATGTTTTGTTATAATCAAGTAAGTTAAACATATAATTAGCACGTGTTTTGACTAGCATATTTAATTTTGGGCCTGTTGGGATCACTGCTTGTGTCCAATACAAGAGATGGTTGTTGGCCATTGTCCAATCAACACTACTTATTAAGATTATTTCTACTTATGTGTGAGAAACTCTCTTATGTGTTCTCCTAGTTAAATGGTTGTCTATAGTCTCGAGAATCAGTGTATATCCTGTGTTATGTAAATAAAGTGCCATGTGTTTATTCCTTCTAACCTGGTTTGGTTGTGAATATTAATTTTTTCTACTATGTTTGTAGCACCATTTCCTACAAAGAATTCAGTGTCATTTTCCTTGACAACTGTGATAAGAAAGTCGGAGAAGATAGAATCTTGAGTGCAGTCTGAGATTATTTAATGGGTCAAGAGTTTGAAGCACCTCGGGCTCAAATACATCAAAAGAGAAGATTTGTTGGCCAAACACTTTCGGGTTCCTTTAACAAACTCTTAGATAGCACATTCAATACGAAACCCAAGTTACACTCAACGACATCAAGGATCGCCTAGAGACGTACCAACATAGAAGTAAGATGCACAGACATCGAGAAACTACCATGGAAGAAGGGGCATTGTAAGAAGTTCCCCTACACTTGCTATGAGCAAAACTCATTCATGATGATTTACTTGTTGCCTTGGAAAAGCCCCACATCCTTCATTGATTGAGCCATTGAGGACTCGTATACATTCATATTTATTGTATTCATGATGATATTCATTGTGGTAGATGCCCTCTTTGAGAGATGTAATTGATTGCTGCTTTGTTGTTAGTATAGCAGCATAATTCTCATTCTAATTGTGAGTAATCATGTTTTAAATGGGCTTGGTCATTTTCCCATGTCATCGATGTGAGAGTGGCATGCTACTATGGTTGGTAGGGCCATGTGGCCATAACTAGTTTGTGTACCATATTATTTTACACGTGTAGATTCTTATTTTAGGAGGCCCTTGATGGAGGCCATTGTATTGATGATATTAACATTGGTAGACTTAGAGAGAGACATTTGTAGATGCTAATTTAATTCTAGGACATCCATTTCATTGATGGCTAGTTGGTACTACCATCTAGATGGGTACTGCATTGCACTCCTAGTTTGATGAAACTGATGGAGCGGCTGATTTGAGGAAGCCCTCCTAATGACTTAACAGCCATTGTATCTGGTTGTAGTCCCTTATTGTACACAAGTAATTACCACTTTGGTTGGGATATGGAGATGGTTTTATGGAACCTGATAACTTGTACACATCAATTGTCTCCTTGTACACCTTGCTGTAATCATAAAAGCAGTGTGTTACATTAGTTGTTGCCACTTATTCTTAGAAGAGACTTGCATGGTATTATTTTAGCTCTTCTATGTGCTCCCTTGGGATGGAGCTAGGATCTCTCTATGTAAATATTGTATATTACTCTTGATGGAAATAATGTGGTAGAAGGCCCCATGAATCTGTCTCCTTATGTGTGGTGGCTCTTGGTAGATAATGATTATGTTGTGGCTATGATGCGCATGCATTTCATGTCATTCAAATGATTCATGGGCTATAATGCTTAATGAAAAGCCATAGAGTAGTGTAATGATTCAATAACCTAGAGTGTGTGCATCAATATAGGTAGTGACCTAATCAACTACCTTACCTCAATGGAACGATGCCATACCTTAAAGCGTAGAGGATCCATAGTGTGTAACCTTCTTGATGATGTCAGAGGACATGGGTTTACACATGTTTGAGGCACACTCTAATTATACAAGTTGGTAGGGGCAACTAGGAAGAAGCCTTGGTAGTGGTTAGGCATGGCGAACGGAAATTCACCATAGAAACATGCAATGGTAACTTAAATAAAAGCAAAAAAATTAATTGAATTTCAGGTGAACCCTAATTTTAGTGGTTTTAATTATTATTGTAACTACTACCATTGGAGGGGTGCTACTAACTATTTTGAGAAATTCTACTGTCAAAATTTCAATGGCAGCTTGGATATAATGTAGATTTCTCTAATAATTCTTGATCAAAATATCTAGTGCTAATTTTGGATGAGATCCGTAAAAATACGTAGCAGAACTGAAAAATATCTCACAAGAAACCCTTTTATGGAAAAATCCTTCTCAGCAACATCAACTGAGAAAATTTAGGAAGTGCCCTCCATGCGACCACTTGGTAGTGTAATAGATCTTGTAAATGTTGAGGGAGGAGAGAAGAGTCTGAAGTTTTTTTGTTTCTTCAACAGGAGGCATAGTGTTTGTGAGACATGATGTCCCTGCATTGCAATCACCTGCCAAGGCACCTAAATAGAAAGGAAGATAACAGAAATTTGGACAAAAGTGATAGAATAGTAATCCCTACAACATATGATTGTTAGTCGCTTCCCTCTCTACATAAAGTTGTTAGTCGTTAATATAATCATGAAAAGTTGGATTAATTCTGTTGAAAATGCATGGTTTAGGCTTAGAAAAGAAATCTGCATGTATGAGAATGGAAAGCCCAAAAACAAAAGGATCCTAGGAATGCACAGTCAGAACTATTTGGAACTTCAAATCATTTTGGTATTAGGGTATAGATAGTCGAATAGAGTTGTGGAAGATCCTATGCACAAGACTGGTGTATGACTTGCCCTACATTGCACCTGATGATGACAATTCACATTGCTAGGCAACTCTTGTACATTTGTCCTAACGTTTTGGTGCCTCACATTACACCTCTAGTGGCACTCCCTTTTCATCCTTGCCAGGACTCTTGAGTGTCCTTCATTTCAACCAAACCCCTTAGAGACTTTCCAAGTTTGTCATGTCCTAAATGGTCACTCAACGTAGAATGAAAAAAATTAAATAACCAAACACAAATCGAAAGAGAAAGGTAACCAAAGCAAGAGGGTGTAAACCTGAAGTGGTTAAACCCCAAGCCATAAGGCAGTACAAGTATACATAACTCTCTGAGGGAAGGACCCCTCAAATAAACATGGAGCCAATGAAACTCAAGCAATATACAACCACCGTTGCATATCTGTTGTACATCTTGGACCAAAATAACCAACATCAGTATCTATCACCATGAAAGGGCCCAACAAGGATCTGATAATTCATATAGGGAAAGCCCTATGCTAAGGGAGCCACGCTGTACAATCCTAGGAGGAAGACTAGTACTCCACCTAGATCCTTTCCTAACATCCAACGCCAATAAACCTCTAGTGGTAAAGAAAAAAGTAGTAATGTGTATCTCTCACTGACCCAAACTATGAACAAGGGGAAGGCCCTCAACAATGAAATAAATCAGATCCACTCTGTGTATAATGAGGCTGAGGAGGTTGAGGTGCGTTGATAGTAACATGCAAGAAGGAACATGGTGAGCACACTTGCCTTGTCTTTCTTGGATTGATAGAGAAAGTAAGGGAATGGGGAGCCTCAGATTTTTTTGGGTCCTCTCAAAGTGTGGTGAGCATGCTTGTCTTGGACATCAACTTAAACATCTAGACTTGGCAAAAGATAGCTAGTCTCTACAGAAAAGTCATGGTACCATAAGCTTTATTAGAGCCTAGAAAGAAGCCAGATACTTGGGCTATGAAAAATACTACTGGTCTCCTATAAAAGTCGTAATCAGGTCAATGCTTGATGCAAAAGACTAGACGAGCTATGTTGGTAACTTCTACTAGCCTCTACTCTACAACCCCTTAGGCTTGAAAACCTCTAGCAACTAGAGAAGCTTTTCCAAACAAACTTGATCATGCGTGGACCTTGATTCAAAAGCTTTGATCGGTATGTCCTACTCTTCAATGATAGAATGTTCTTCACTGTTATGTTGTCATAGGTAAACCTTGATACAAAAGTCTTTGTTGGGTGTTATGTGTGTTCCATGCTAACTTACATATTGGGACGTGCGAAGCACACTATAATTTGGGAATTAGGGGGACCTTAGGCTTTGTAAATGGTCATACAGGGTTTACAAGTTGCCAACAAGAAAAAGATGAAAAATCTACAGCAGTGTAGGCTTCTCATATGCTTCTATGTTGTCAGATATGGAGTGGGCCCTTTAAACTCAGTTTTGGATATAATTTTGGAGTCTTTAGACCAGAAATTAGAGGCTAAAACCTGCACACATCACCTAAGTAGACTTGCTTCATCACTTGCCCATCATGGGGTCAGTCATATAGTAACCACTCCTTGCGCATTATTTCCATGATCCTCCATAGCTAAACCCACACACAGATGACCATATGCCTCAAGGTCTTGCCACAAATAATGCATCATGGCCAGAAGACACTTTTTGGGTAGGGAGATCAGACAAATTATAAATCTGTGGTGTTACATAATGGATTCAACCTTGAAGCATAGGTATAAAATGAGAGGTGATAATGTTTTGATAAGTTCAAACAAAAGCAACACATCACATCTGAATAGATCCATCCTAGATCAACTAAATGATAGGGATTTTGTGGTTGTAAATTAATAGCTAAATTTTGTTGAGCAGGGTATGACTAACTAGACATTCACATATATCTTCTGCAACTGTGATAATATTTTTGATAACCATGACATCAAAGTTGAACACTTCCATAGTAGTGAAGGTGTTGATAGGGTTCAACCATTAGTTTCCTCAAAACTTGTCTATCAATATCATTATGTATAGTTGTAATTTAATGAGTATGATTACTTGATAGCTTCTTTTGGACAAAAAGGTAAAACTATATTTTAATAAATCTGAACACGGAGGATTTAGAACGAGAAAGAAAACAGAGATGATCACAGCCTACAGGGATCAGGCAAAGCGAAATTGATTACAAAGGCAAACCAAAACAACAAAGCTGGTCCCGGCTTATTTCCAAATCTAGTCATAACTAGTTTCCTTCTTTCCACTCTGCCCAATACTCCATGAGCCCCACATTGATATTATGCATAAATCAGATCTGATTGTAGGCGTATTTAATAACTTCTTAGATCAGTTTGAACTTCTTTCTCAACATAAGGTTCATTAATAGTTTGGGTTTCGTTATCTAATGAAATGCAAATGTCATCAATGAAGATTTTGTTATCACCTAAATTCAGTAAGTGTTTTTGCAAGATCTCCTTTTCTGTTTTGATATGCTTAACATGAATAAGAAGGGATTGATGGTGATTGCAGAAACAAACAATCTCTTCATCTTTCACACTTAATTTTTTATCAACATTTTGTAGTCATTAATTTGGAATGATAATAGTTTATTTTTGACCAAAAAATTTGAATCTCAATATTTCGATTTTTCAATTCAACTTTTAACTACTACTTACCCGTTCTTCATCCAAAATTTTCTTAGAACGACTGCCTAAAAACATTACTTCAAATTTATCCCAACTTAAATTTCATTTCACTCTCTAGTTGAGGCTATGCCACCATTTTTGTGCATCATCAACAAGATAGATTGCCTTGGTATCACATCAGGTATACTAAGAAATATGTAAGGTTTTACATATTCCATAATATATAGAAAAATAAAACTGAATACAAATATATTAATTGAGTTCTGAGCAACATGATGCATAAGATAGGTCATGTCTCTACAAGGTGTTAGGTTGTGTCTCTTCATAACAGTCCTTGGTATGAAATAACATTTAATTCAGTATATAACACAATGCGTGCACAACCACAATTGAAAGAATCCATAAAGCCTCAATATATACAATCGGAAGATTCCGTCTAGAGTAATTACAAAAGTAAATAGAGAATTAAAAAGAAAGGGAAAAATAGCCACAATAAAAATATTGCATCACATAGTAAGCAGTGTGATGGCAACTTATGTTACCTAAGTAAATACACATAGGGGAAGAAACAAAGATTAGGAGACAACAATACTAACTTATGCAATGAATGTCTTGTTACTTATGATGACAATCTCTTTTGTACGGTAACTGACAATTATTGATGGTATTTTGCAGCAGGTCACATGTTTTACTTGTCTCTTCCCTTTCAAATCTAGGTTGCACAGGTTAGAATAGTTGTTGAGGCAACATATATGTGGGAATAAAGGGGCACAAACAAGCTGCATCTTGTATATTGGGACTCATGAGTGCTACCTTGACATAATGGCAGCTTCGGTACTACTAAATATTCAAGCATGTGTAGTATTAGCTAGAAAATGGATGCTTAGAGCTGTTATCGGTGATCATCCATGGCACATCCTTCTTAGATCTGCAATTTTTTCAAGGTTTGTAAAGTGCTTGGCAAGGCACGAATAGAATATCTGGCTCCATGATCCTCAAGCACATTTAGCAAGCACGGGAGTTTGTTGTTAAGCAATCAAACTCTGAGTATGAAAGTCAACATTATGCTTGTCTTGGCAAAAGAAGTATTTTTTATTTGTCTTCAACTACAAGACAGCAAAGTCAAATCCCTTCATATTCAAATGTAACAAGGAAAACTCAATTTTGAAAATGCCCCATATTGTTAGTCTAAAGAAACATTCAAACATTCAACCATGTAACCCATATAACTCTTCCACTATGACCTTATTGGCGATCTTGTTTCTAACTCCTCGGACATTCTCATGATGCATAGACATCCTCAACCTATGACCCATATTTTGAATACATTTTCTGATGTAGACAAACAAGAAATTACTTTTCACTCATATACAAAATAGGATCATAATATCTTAATCATATACTTGTAAAAAAGTCAGACCATTTATCAAGATTGTATAGGTGTGGGGATGCAGCAGTATAATGGGAAAGGAAACTAGGATCCAACTGTTCAGGAATTAAAATATAAAAATTAGAAGCTTTAAAAATCCAAAATGATTTTATCAATAATAGTGAAAATTTAAAGCATAAAATATGCATACTAATAAATCTCTCATAATTAAAAATATACAATGTTCAAACTCTATATCGAAAATTAAGATACATGTAACCTGCAACATGACTTTGTTAAAACTGTTTATTATAACCTTCATTTTGCTTAAAACTGTTTATTATTATTATTGTCGTTGTTGTTCAAACTCCATATCGAAAATTAAGATACACTAATATAATGTTCATTTTGCTTAAAAGTGTTTATTATTATTATTATTATTGTCATTGTTCTAGTATAGGGTGCGTGAGTTGGTGCACTTCCTGTGCAGGAAATGCATCCCAAATTCAGGGCACATCCCAAAAGGATGTGTATCCAGTGAACCTAAAATTGAGCAGGGCAACTGCATCCAGATAACTTTGCAACAGTTCTGAGAGGTGATAGTTAACTAGCATGGTTCATGTATGAATGACCCAAGAAGCACCACAGTTAGTACTCAAACTATAGAGATCAGATAAACATTTTCAAAGAAAAACTGTAGTAAATTCAGAAAACAATTTAAGATAGGAGAACAAGAGAGACATCATGCATACCAAGAGACTGGTTCATTAGCAAAGTAGGCTTTACATTAAGTGGATATATAAAAACAATTTGAGTTGACAAGTGACTGCTTTAGATTTCTTCACAACTAAAAATTATAGAGCTAGTTATACATCATGACAGTTAACTAGCGTGATTTTTGAATGAAATGACCCAAGAAGCACCACAGTTAGTACTCAAACCATAGTGACCAGATAAACATTTTCAAAGAAAAACTGTAGTAAATTCAGCAAACAATTTAAGATAGGAGAAGAAGAGAGACATCACACATACCAAGAGACCGGTTCATTAGCAAAGTAGGCTTTACATTAAGTGGATATATAAAAACAATTTGAGCTGACAAGTGACCACTTTAGATTTCTTCACAGTTAAAAATTATAGAGCTAGTTGAACATTTGTAATTTACTGCGAAACAATGGTTTACAAATTTTGACTATGCGTTAAAAATAAGCTTCTACTAGTACTTCAAGAGTTGGTCCATATAGATCTGAATAGATTACCTGGTAGATGCCCAAGTCCTTGGAGGCCAAAAAAGCAGCTTGCCTTGTCAACTGCAAATTCCAAGTTGCCATTGCTGGCAATGGCCACAAAAGTGGCATCCCTGCATATACTCAAACTCAAATTTTTCACTGCGCCCAAAAGATGGTGAAGAAACATGACACTGGCATTCAAACAGATTCTGCATTCTCCAAGTGATGAAACTGGTCTTGTACAGCTCATCTGCACTCCACTGAACTCTGGAATACGCTCCATATCTTGAATAGTCTTATAATCCTTGCAAACGGGATCAACACTAATCTTTGTGCCCAAACCACAGAATGCTGCTGGATTGGATGAGAGTCCATTCTGACTCAATTGCAAACTATTCAATATAGCTGTATTACAAGCATCGGCAGATATTGAAGAAACCCCAATCTGACTTGTGGCATTTGCATATAGAGCCAGTGATACTCCAACTAGAGCATGAACATAACGGCAGCATCTGTCTTTGCCTCTGTCTCTATTTTCTCCTGAACATACTGAAGTAGCTTCTCTAAAATTCAAGCTTCCCAAGTCAAGAGGGCAACCTGTACCAGGAGGCAACATGAATTTAGTTAGGAAAACAAGAGCCACAGTAATATCAAAAATAATTTGAACCAATTAGCTTTACAACACAAATAAATAATAAAGAAACTTAGGAGCTAAAATATTTCTCTGTTCGTATGTCATTATGTTAATTGATTGCAAAACCCAAAGATTGTCAAAGTCCTTTGACGATATTGTAACCAGTTCATTATTGTGTTCCTGTAATTGGTAGCATAATAAATCTAGAAACCAAAAATACTTAAATATTTGTTCATGCAGAGTTCACCATGATCCAAGTGACATTGACATTACGAAATCCCCAACAAAGTCCGGAGAGAACCAAAAAGTGAAATGTGTGATTTTCCGGGCATGGATATCAGACCATGAGTACCAACCGGCCACCCTTTGATTGTAACTATCTACATCTGTATTCTGTACATTCTATCTATTTTTGATTAATTGATATTTATATTATGCATTCCAATAAAAATAGTCTAGGATCCAAAGTAGCATGAGCACCATAGTGAGAAGTTTAATTTGCAGGAGATATTGGCTTCAAGAGATGGTCTCCTGCCATGAATTTTTATCAAGAATTCTCTCATTTTAGTTGATCTCGCTTCTTCAAAAGGGCACGCATATCATCAATACATCAACCCTCAGGGTATCTTATATTTGGCTCAAATGTCACGATATGCAGCACAGCCCATTGGAGAATAAGCATACTCTCTTTCCATTCTTCCTATGATCATCTTTGCCATCCATTTGATTACCACCGTTATATATAAGTTTTGCTTCTGTTCATAAGTGAGGTTAAACTCATCGAGGTAGTATTGTTGTTTCCTTCTATTTTAGCTTGAGATAGGACAATAGGCTTTTGATTTGCATGACTTGAAATTAAAAATGTTCAAGTCTTGAAAATTAAAAACAAAATGAGGTTGGTAGCCGATGGGTTTCTGCAAGTTTTGCTAACGATTAGAGGTAATGAAGGTTATGCAGCCCTCTAAGCTCTCTACCTGTGGCAGATGGGCAGCTTTGTCTTCAAAACCAAGTCCTAAATCTTATATGCTAATGCCTGGAAACCCCAATTTCCTATGGTTAACTCCAGCAAAGGAAAGAGGAACGCCCCTTGCATACTAATTTTAATTTGAAGAAAATATAGCTCTGAATAGATTTCTTAAGACAGAAGCAAACGGCCAGGCGAAGAGACTGAAATTTTATTGTTGAGCACATTATTTGTAATGTTATATATAATGTTTCTGGTGTATGTTTAATCCACTTTCTTATGCTTAATGTCAAAGATAACAGTGTATCCATTCTCTCAAATTCCTGGAGGACTCAAACTGAGCCTTTGCACTCAGAACTGATATTTTTAGACTTTTGTGCACCAAACAACTGTCACAAGACCTCTCCTCTGGTTTTGAATGAATGGAAATGCAAGGCAACACTGTCATTAATAATAAACATACACATGGAGTGAATATTTTACCTGCATTTGCCTCTGCCTCTGCATTCACCAGCAGACGATAGCGCCACCATATCACTGTTAAGATGAGCACCCCCTTCGCTAACCCATTCGTCTTCATTGTATTTCATTCCCTTTCCTTGCTTCAACACAGCAATGTAAGCATTTGGTAGCTTGAACTGCCTTCCGCTAGGTCACAGGTTCGAGCCACTAAAGGTGACGACTAAAAAAATCTGGCACCCTAAAAAAACACAGGAATGTGGTCTATTCCACTGAATTGTTGGTAGCTGCAAAATGCATTACCTGTCCATTTAACACACTGTAAAAGATATCGTTCGCTACTCCTTTTGTTTTGACAGGCTATCGGTACCTAGAGTCTGTTAAATAATTGTATGCCGTTTGTCCACCTAAACCATTGCCATTTGCGCACATATTTATTATTCTGCGAGGATTGTTTGGTTTGAAGTTCTGGGTGGCTTCAACCGCCATTCAAATTTGCTTTGGGTGAGCGTTTAACGTGCATCCCCATTTATTTCCACCAGCGACAGTTTGTTTAGGCAACCTGGGAACTACCACCAAGTTGTGCGAGAGGTTCGAGTCATCTCCCACGGGATGCTTTTAATAAATAACTAGTTTGTTTATTTTTGGTAATATGAATGGATTCACAACTCGAAGAGCGCGACATTGATATACATCAAGTCTTCAATGCATGTTGTAGGTATATCGTGGGATTCGAACCCATGTTATGGGTTACTTAAAGCGGTGGTTGAGGTCAAGCGAGCCAACCTCGGAGGCTAATAAATAACTAGTTTGTTAACTACTAGTAACTCACCCTTGCCGTGCAATGGAAATGTTGATAAGGAAGGTAAGGATAGTTGAGGGCGCTTAGGAAAAGAAGGAAAAGGAAGGACAACCAAATGGGAGGCAAGGGGAAAATGTGTTGTACAAGAGATTGTTGTTTAGTGTGATGAGTAAGGAAAGGAATTGTTTGGTGGATGGAAGGGTTAATAGTTGAAGGAACAGGTGAATGAATGTGCTAGAAAATGTCAAGGAAATAAATAAAGTACAAAAGAATCAAAACAAAATGGAATATGTTATGACTATGATTTTGTATAGGTTCGTAAAGATAAATTTATCTAATATGTGAGTCGAAAAGATGAAATAGAGAAGTGGAGATCATTCATGTCCATACCTCTTGATTCAAGAAGCACAAAGCAAATTATGTTTTAGTGCATATGTAAGCCATGTGAGATGGAGATGTTTTATGAATGGTGCAAAAAGATATTTTCAGAAAAATGGGCAAGGAGTTAGAGTGGAGGAGGAGTCATTATTTTGTTGCATGAAAATTATTAGTGATTAGAGTTGTGTTTATTCTGTTTTCTTATTTGAACATAAGGTCCTTAGGTCATCTTTGAGTAGCGAAACGAAGGAGAAGGGAAGTGAAATGTGCAAGTCCTTGAGGGAGAGAACACTAGAGATCATCGTGAAAGTAATCCCCGGCATTTTGTATCTCCAACGTCAATAGATGGTCTAGGCAATATAAAACCCTAAGATTTGTGGATTGTTAGAGCCTAAGCCATCTTGAAAGGAAGTTACATGTGGTTTCCTCGTGAAATTGGAGAGACAAGGATGTGCAAGGGGTTGAGCACATCTAGTGTGGGACCACGACATCTATTGAATTTGATAACCTCGAAAAGTGACAACTCAGTCAGTTGAGCCGAGTGTTATAGATGATTAAAATTACTTGGCGAATAACACCATTGATAAGTCCAACTTCAATCAACAAGTTGGCGTGTAAATTACCTTTTGATGCTTGTAATTTAGAATCTTTGGTTACTGATTGGTCATTGTGGATTAGTAGATGATAATCGTCTTAAGTAATAGACATTACAAAGTGCAAAAAGAAACATTCAATTTTTTCCAAGTATTTTTTGTTGTGGTTGTCAATAAAGTCATTTGTGGTAAACAAATAGGGCAATGAAAGGAATCCATTTGTTCATTGACAAAAATGAATCAATATGGGACATGAGAGGCTACTGTCACTAAAGCGAGCTTCAACAGCTTCAAATATTGACAAATAATTTTAAAAAGAGACTTGTTATAGGTCATATCCTTGTTGGCGAAAAATTGTTTGTAGCATATCAAACCTTTGAAAGCTTCTCCAAAGAGCTACCCCATATGAATGGCCAACATATATTGGTATGTCCTTGATAGGGGACAACTAGCTCGGTCACTAACGAGAAAGATTGACTTGCCACCAACAAATGTTTTTTTCTAGTGGGGAAGCCTTTCGTAGGTGCAGTCAATAAGGGAAAGCATTTTGGAACCAATAAAAATAATTTCATCAATTAGAATATATTGCGGTTGTTTGAGATAATCTTGGGAAGTTGATAGTGACCAATCTTCAAGCAATTTCATTTCCTTGACAGTATTTGAAGACATGCATATATGGTGGAAGAAAAAATGTTGAAGGTGATGGCACATGTTGGAGCTAGAAGAGTAATGGTGACTTATTTACACTTGCGGTGAATGAAGGTTCAACTTTGATAGCATTAATGAGATGTAATCTCCCTATTTCAATTGTGCCTTGAATGATCAACTTGAAAGGTGGAAGTAAATACCAACAAATGAAGTGATGAAGAATAGTGTCAAGTGCAAGTTGTTTGGGCGATATTGGACTAGAAGTTGGAGAGACTAAAGAACACATTTGTAGGATTATGGAAATTGAACAATTGAACTCTATGAAAGCCAATATAGTTTCTTGCGAGGAAGAAATATTGTCACAAGTTCTCCAATTGAAGCATATGTTAGAGTCATGATTTGGCCAAGCACTTCTAGTTCACTGTGCTCCATTATGTTATGGAAAGTACATAATAATATATAGAATGCAAGCTTTGTTACATGAGGCTATTATGATCTAAGTAATTCATAATTAACCATACATAATCAAAACCACACATTAATACTTGCAACAATAATAAACAATTAGATTAATAACTTAAATACACAGGAGGAGATGAAGACTTAGTTGTACAAGTCAAAAAAAAGGAGGTTGGGAAGTGCAAAAAGGTGGAATAGGGTTATCAAAGACTTGAAATTCTTTGTTATTGATAATGAAACTCGCAAACTAAGATGATGCAAGATTGCACTACGCTACCGAAATAGTTGTCCGTCTTGACCCTTTTGTAAGATCTTGGACCACCCTTTTGTAGCGAGTTTCTACAACTTTCTTTGTACTTCACCTACCTAGAAATGCACTTCATTGTATGTCACTCATGTTCACACAACTTATGACCTACAACAAAGTGGAAACCATATGTGCCTATAATACCCTTCATCAAAGCATTAAATAACAAAAGGAGAAATCATGTGTGTGGTGAGGCTAGACTACCCTTGGCGGTCAACCCTAAGTGAACCAATTCAAGTGTTGTTCTACATGCCTTTGTGCAAGATCAAATCTCATGTAGTTATCCTAGGTGTTTATGTAAGTATGAGTGTGGTCTAAGCCAATCCTTATGATTTCCCTCTTGTTTCTTGACATAAAGATAGTAAACTAACGATAAATTATAGAATGTACCCAACGCGGTAGTAGTGTGATGCAGCGTGCTTTAGCTACATTGACTAAACCCTTTTGTCCCTTAAAGACCTTTGGGCGTAGCTCTAGAACCTTTGCATGCTTGAGAATGGAGGAAGTTAGACTCGTTGACCTGGTTAAGTGCTTCAAACTTGTAGCAGTGGTTACTCTAAATTATGTGCAACTAATTTAACAAAATTTAGGAGAGCCTTGAGTGCTTTTGGAGTGATATTTGTAATAGTAGCTTGTAAGAGTGCTTAGTGAGTTATAAAGTGATATTGACTTTGCTTATATAGCCTTTTGTATGTGAAATATTATGATAAAGCCAACCATAAGAAGATGACACGATGCAATAAAGATATTCAAATTGAAAACAAATTCAAAAGATGAGAAAAATCGGGACCAAACAAGTCAAATAAGGCCTTACAACTCATTTTGACCAAATTGTACTATTTTGGACAAGAAGATTGTGACGTGAAATAAAAATTTCTAGAATGATACACATGGATGATTTACTATTTTTTTAATTAATTATTTCCTAATCAATGGCATGACAAAGTGTAGAGATGATCAAGTCGAGAAAGGGCTAGAGAGATGTATTAATTGGACTTAGAATGTGAGCATTTGTCTTAGCAAGGGAGTATAGCCAAACTTTTCATTGCCAAAGGATACATTACCAAATTTGAGTGTTTCATTTTCCCCCTTTAAGTGTGTAATTGAAAATCACATGCTTAAAGGAAAAACATATCTGAGTGTGTGCACACACTTTTTCTTCCCTCAATAGTTGTCTTTTGATGTGTTGGTGTTGACACGCTCCATGGTGAAACCTACAATACAAAGTGTAGTCAATGTCTATGCTAATAATTGCACTATAACTCAAAGTATAAATAACGCTTATAAATTTTGTAACATTTGAACTTGCACAAAGTGAAATAAGGAGATGCAAAACATTGAAGGAATACACTTGTTTGTTATGTGGAAGGAGGAGATCCCGTTCTTTTTTACTTTGAATATTTGGAATTTTTGTTGAGATATTAAAGGTTTGGGGTGATTAGTCCCCAATTGTGTCAAAGGAGAAATTGGAGTGCTAAGTGCATGCAACCCGAAACTGAAGGAGAAAGTGGAGCCATATAAACTTGTTAAGAGAGAAGACCAAGTATCACAATGTTTAGTAACCCTAATATTTTCCCTTTAAATTTGTAAGAGGAGAGGAAGGACTACTTATAAATAACTTAACTTCTTCGATACCTTTAACAACTCCACTAATCACATCACTATAAATGGATCTAGGCCCAATTTTGTAAATAAATCATACAATCGAAAAGGAACGGATATACCATGGCCTCATTATGTGTTGTACAACTAAGATTGAGAGTATAAGTTCTTGAATAATGCAGACAAGAAAAAGGCTCGTGCCCTAAACCTTGTTCTTGTAATTGTGCCTAAGTAGTGTAAAAGAGAAGGAATGAAAAATGCATGCCCCTTGTATAATGCTCGAACTAAGTATCAATGTCTATACTTGCATAAGAACAATATGAATAACTCGAGAGAATATGATAATGTTGGATCTTTTTATTATTTTCCCACTTTCGAAGAACATCCACTTGTGCTCGGGACCATACTACGCCTTGACTTTAGTGTACGATTTTGACTTGTATTGAGTTTTGCCACTTTTTAGCATTTGGACCTATTTTTGAGGATTTTTGACTGTAAAAACTTGTTCTTGTGTTCTCTAATCTACATGTAGATGTATAATGTATCCCAACGAATTCCCCCTCTTCTAAAGTGTGCATGTTAAAACATTTGAGCATGTGTCTCAAAAGAAAATATGTGTACGGTCCATCTGTGATAAGTCTGTAATATGCATAGAACCACATAGATGGTTGGAATGGTGGCCATTGTTGGGAACCTATACATGCAAAGGGGTTGTGCATGGTGGAGACCATGGCCCATAGAGAAAGCAACATGCACCACACAATAAAAAAGAGTAGCAATGATACATGTGTATATAAGTAGCAACAACAATGTAGAGATAATCAATCAAGCTAACATTAGCAATAGTATTAGAAACATAGTCACATAAAGACATAGAGCCGAAACATGGGACAATCACGGTGTTATAAGGAAATCACAACAGAAGGCATTGTAGGCCACATACAAATAAACAAGTGTATGCACACATGATAACCATGTATAAGAAAGAGGGTAGCACAAGAGCTACCCAATAATAACCTTATAAGGATGCACATCGATCTTAGAAGGTGAATGAGGCTTGGGCCCCACAAGTGTCAAAAGAGAAGAAGAATGATCATGTCTATTCTATGTAGAAACCATAGTATGTGTCGTAGAAGATCTAGGGTGGGAAGACCCATGATGAATGGCATGTATAGGAAGCGATCTAGTCAGAGGCCTAGGAGAAAGTGATTGATAAGAATTAATATGTGACCTTGATGGATGAGCAAAAGGTCAAGGATAATGTGACCTACTAGAAGTAATATGTGAACTACTGAAAGTAGTATATGAACTAGAATATCTATTAATAGATGCACTAGGAATGGGAGTAGTAAGTGTATTTATAGGGCCAAATTTCTTAGATATAGGGTTCTCGAATGGTAAACCCTTAATTTTAATCACTTTTGTATTGTGAATGAACTTAACACATTGATGTCCTACTGAAGGGATAGCCACAAAAGCACATAGCCAAGGGCAACCTAAACACATATCACATGAGAGTATAGAAGATGCAATTGAGAATGAAATATCAAAATTAGCAAAACCAATTGTGAAAGGGAGAACCTTATGCCCTATATTTTTCTTAGGATCAAATGTTTTCTCGATTTTTAGAATATCTAAGAGAACAAAGTAACTTAAGAGTGCATATATTATGTGGAGCAATACTATTAGCCAAAACACCACATATATGATGTTGCTTGATAAAATAATGAATGTAAATTGTATCGAAACAAATTTTTGAGCCATATTAGTGTCATCAATAGTAATAACTAGCAAAGAATGTGTTGTAGTAGTAATAGAACCAATCATAACATCCAATGAGTGATCATAAGAAGGTGGAGGCGTTACATCACGATAAGCATCCAAAGTGTACTTTTGAAGTATATTTAGTAGTATTATGCTTAGGAAGTGGGTCACTAAATATTTTGAGCTTTGCATTATCATTAGTAGGTTTATATTTAGTGGGAGCATCCCATTCAATAGCACCAACATCGAGAAGATCTTATATAACATGGTGAAGCTTAATACATCGATTAGTAGTATGACTAACACATTTATGATAATCACAATGGGAATTAACATTAAAATGTGTACCATTAGGCACACTTGTATTGACCTCAAGTAGCGAAGGGAGAGATACAAGGTTGTACTCGAGTAATTATTTACGCACTACATGCACTGCACAAGGAAAACATATGAATTGTTGCTAAGGAGTTTGCAACTACAACTTTGTGGTTTGAGATACAACATTGATGGTGGCTTTAACTTCATATTTATCATCATTAGACTTTCTCTTAAAAGTAGTTTTGCCTTGAAAATTTTATGATTAGAGGTGTTAGGTGTAAACACTAGAAAACACACCTTGCGCATAAGGTCCCCTAAGTTAAATTACAAAAACAATATAAAACAACAACAATTCCATTGCAAAAGTTAAGAATGAAAAGAATTGACATGATGAACTCAAACCTTCTTAATTAAACCAATTGTAACGTCCCTTTTGGGGCCGAATAGGGAAGAATGGGGTTTTCCCACAAATCTGATCCAAATCAACAAAAAAACCAGCAACACATAAAACTAAACATGGAAATAGATCAACCACAACTAAACTTCACAAAATGAAATGCCCTTCTCTAGGGCAACGAAATGATATGAAACTTTGGGAGTCTCAAACCCTAGTCAAAACATCTCCAATCTTCATGAAATAAATACCAACATGCACGACAACACTTGTAGATATTATTTATGCAATAAAACTGAATTTACAACCACTAGAATAGCTAGAAATGAATTAATTTGGAACAACAAAATATTAGGGTAAAACACAACTGAAACTTCTAAAATTCATAACTCCATGGAAAATAGGAATTAGAACACATATGATAGCTCAAAATGATCATGAGAAGACAAGTTATCCAACAAAAGTAATCTCATAATTTTCCAACCACAAAATCATGCCCAAATATGCAACCGAAATATACAAGTGAGTAGTTAAGGATGAAACCCTACTCCAAAATCACCTGTTATGATCCTCATGTGCGGATTTCACTAATACCTCGAGGTTTTGGTGTAACGAGTTCATTACATTTGGTATCAGAGCGACCACCTAGGTTCAAGTCCCGGCATGGGTAGCTACGTCGGTATTGCAGTGTTTTCCCGAGGCTCGTATAGGGTAGGGTGTGGTCCCGCTATACGGGTGCAAATCTAGCCTGGGGTCCAGGCTACGGAAGCGTGGTGGGATGTTATGATCCTCATGTGCGGATTTCACTAATACCTTGAGGTTTTGGTGTAACAGTTTGTTACACCACCAAATCATAGTCTTTATCCCCAAATATGATGATAAATCTGAATATGAACTCAAATCAAAAATATCAACTCTCTATGACACCAAATCAGTCCCTTAAGCAATTCTCCTAGGGCTAGGAAGAACAATGAATGCATATGATGAAGCTTATAATGGATCCCTTGAGGGTTTTCATCCTCAGAGAGATTGCCACACCTTTGGGGTTTCGTTCAAGGTGGAGAAGGAAGATACACACCATGTAAAATCCAAGAAGAATAAAAAAACATCGATGCTCTCCTCGATTGTAAAAAACTCCTCTTTTATAGCCTCCCAATGCTAAATTAGAAGACTTCCAAGTGGACCAAGCCTTAATGGAAGAATAAAATGTTCCACATGTAAGACTGACCTCTCCCCATTAGAAATTAGAACAACACTACTCAAATAATTCCTTGATTGACCTCCAAGCATACGAAAGTATTTAAAAATATTTTTGTACAAGTATGAGGCTCTAAGAGTGATGTCCTTGAAAAAGGGGACATTAAAGTCCTCCCTTCCTAAAATTTGTTTTTCCTCAAGCAATTGCAAGTACCCGAATCCTAAGTGATCCTTGCAGGCTTCATTTTTGTACCTACGTAAGAAACAAACTCATTAGAGAAAACATGAGTGTTCAATAACACTTTTCCATTTTTTTCATCATGTCCTATGCACATAATAGTTGGCTTGCTTCCTTTGCTTGCAAGCGACTCATAATTCCCACTCCACATATGTCTTCCCAAAACTCCCAACCAGCTGTCCCATACATCTTCATAATCATGCATCCCCTCAAATATTAGGAAGGCAATAGAATGAACCAATTGTATCCAAGCTGCTCATGATGGTGCCACTCTCAAGAGAGGCTGAAAACCCTTCATTTCTCATTGGAAACCACACTAGAAGGGGGCTGGAAAAGTTTATAACAGTCACGCTAAAGCTGATGGTAACGTGTATGGATCCCCAAATTACAATTCCCTTATCATTCCCCCTTATACCAACCACTTTCAGCTGAGAAAAAATATTGGAAATCATTTGATCATAATCAAATTGAGACACAATGTGCATGAACTCAGCTTCTTCTATCATATTACTTACTTCAAAAGTGTGCACACTCTTTTTACCTTGAAGCACAACATCCCTTTCTTCTAGAACTGCTGCAAGGACAGCTGTAAATGCATCATGATTGCTTCCATTTCCCAAAACATAGAATGAAAAACCAAAATCATACCTCAACCCAATGGACATTATTTTACCCCTAAACGGATTTTAGGCAATCCCAACTTTAAATGCAACTTGTAGACAAAATACCAAATAAGTATCATGCAGATCTGAATTAAATAAGGAAATGTGACTTGGGTTAAGTGGAAAACCCACACCAATCAGCCTCTAAATTTATATCTTTCCACTCAAATCTAGTACCACTAATTTATAAAGCCCAAATACGTATAAAGTTACAGATTTCATATGTAAACAAGGCTGCAATAAATTATTTAAAAACCTTGTCTGCAACATAACTTCAAAAATTCATATCTTTTGCTAGAGAAGTCCAAATGAGCTGAAACTTTGGATCTTGGGCCACAAAAATATGAAGAATAATATTCCAAAATTAGTTTTTGCACAACAAACACAAAACCCTAATTTTTCCCTAAAAGTAGGTCACCCAACACATTTAGGGCATCAAATCAACTCCAAAAATTAAGAAAACAAGCTACTTTGATTCCCAAACAAATCAACCCTGAATCAACTCCAATAATGACAAACTAGGGTGGATCTTTCACCACCGAAGAGTGCCCTACTAGCTAGGAATGGATCTCTCACCACCGAAGCTAGGGTCCTTGTGGGATCTTACTCCACAAGCTAAAGAAAATCCAAGTGTGTATGCAAAAGCTACAAGCTTAAGACACAAATCAGAAAATATCAAATGGTTATGCAATACCTTCCCCTCAAGTCGACTTCTCCTTATAAAGGAAGAAGAGACCCAAAACAACCTCTACAATATCCAATTAGTTCACAAGGATTTTCCCTATGCAAGCATTTAATATTTTCCCATATTAAATGTTTTTCCCAACAACTTTTCCCTCTTAATGCAAGTCACATTTTTCTAGGGGAAATATATGGTAAAATGGGCATTTAGCCTTTCTATGTTCCCATTCCCCTTCCAAGGCAAGTCACCTTTTCACCTAGGATGGATAACAATTTATATTTGGGCCTTTTCCATCCTAGATTTAATAATTATTAAATCATAAATTATTATAAGTGCTCTATATATTTTTTTCTTTTATTAATGGCACTTTATAATAATTAAATATAACTTAAGTCACCCTTATATTTTTCCTTTGGCCGTCGGGTTGACAAAATAGGCCAAAGGTCTTCGAATGGGAAGGGGATATTACAATCCTCCCTTCCCAAAATTGCTTGCCCTCAAGCAATTGCATCTTTGTTTTGTCCAAGAGCCATGCACAAGAGACAAAACATGTTGAAGTGTTCTACCATCCGAGCCCCTGTACCTGTTAAGTGAGCTAAAACTTGCCACCATATATCATCCACAAGATGCTCATATACACATAGTTGGAGCAATGGTTCAACAAACTCCATAATGAAGACTTCATCATCTACCATACCATGCATCTCATGATGGAAATAAATTGGAATAGGCAGCAATAAATAAGACACATTATTATGTTGTTCATACCTTTCAATGCCATCAATGTCCTCCGTGTGTTCAAGATAGACATATGTTGAGCTGCCCCCAACATTGTTGCCTGAGTGCCCATTGAAAGTATCTGAAAGTGATCAAAAGTTGTTGGTTTGGAAATTACAATAAATTTCAGCTGCAATTTCATAGATGTTAGGAAATAAGAGATAAAATATGCGGAATAATCCCTTACAGAATCACAACAATAGAAACTAATATGCAGAAAATATTACAAATCTCAAATAAAAGTGCAAAATAAATAACACAACACAAAGAGACAAGATTTAATGTGGTTCACCCAATTTGGGCTACATCCACCAAGAATCACTTGCTCATATTTTATTACAAGCCTCCACTCTCTCAATACAATACCCAGATCCGTTTGGAGCTATGCTCAACAAACTCTACAGAATTCACACCCAAATTCAAAACACATCTGCAATACATTTGCTTGTCTATCTATCATATGCATAAGACCATATAAATAGACAACTACTTAAGCAGTTTGATACAAAACCGTGGGTATCAAAACCATGGACAAAAAACCGTGGGTATCAAAACAATGGGTACCGAAAAAACCATGGGCCCAAAACTAGCCCATAACATTACCCATTACCCATGGGTTAATAAACCGCCGTAAAAAAACCCAATTGTAACACATAGAAGGTGTACCAAACTCTAACATGAAAATAGGCTCCACAAACATAACAATAGAAGTGTCCATGTGAGGCTCCTCTTCATGTGCAAGTTTCTCTATAAAGACTTTTTCATGGGTGTAGACTTCCTTGCATCATTTGCCCACATCTTTTCCTTGAAATCTTGTAGGTGTTGTCTTTCTTGAGCGGCTATCAATCTAGCAGCTCTAGCTCTGCTATTCCATTCCTCACACCATTTTAGAGTTTCCATTACATCCTCCTTGCTTGCATATATAAATTTCTTCTCCTGAGCTGGAATAATTTCTCTAACAAACAAAGTTTCACTAATGTAATTATTTTTCTCAATGGAAATCATACCTTTTTCTCTATAAGATTCTTCTTCTTCAAATAAGTTTTTGTAATTCAAGGGTGACATATGATGATCTCACTTAGGCTTATTCTATGATCTTCATCATGCAATAATCTAGAAATGGCATATTATCTCTGAAACCCTTACTCAAAGATTGGTATTTCCTCCAACAAGAATCCTCATCAATCACCTCTATTGGTTGCCCTTTATCACTGTTCTCACCTTTTTCCTTATTGTCCCAAGATCTCGCTTTGATTTAAATTACGAGTGGTGGCTCAAATAAAGGTTAGTGGCTTCCTGTTGTTTCACCATGTCGATGAATATTTCCTTCATAAAACCCACATTGAGATCTTTCCAAATTGCCATATTTAACCCACACAAGTTAGAGGAACAACAGTTACGATACCATTTGTAATGTCCCCAATGGGCATTATTTTACCCCTAAACAGATTTTAGGCAATCCCAATTTTAAATGCAACTTGTAGACAAAATACCAAACAAGTATCACGCAGATATGAATTTATAAAGGAAATGTGACTTTGGTTAAGTGGAAAACCCACACCAATCAACCTCTAAATTTATATCATTCCACTCAAATCTAGTACTACTAATTTATAAAGCCCAAATATGTATAAAATTGAAGATTTCATATGTAAACAAGGTCGCATGACAAATTATTTAAAAAACTTTGTCTGCAGCATAGCTTCAAAAATTCATATCTTTTTGCTAGAAGTCCAAATGAGTGAAACTTTGGATCTTGAAACACAAAAATATGAGAAATAATATTCCAAAATAAGATTTTACATAGCAAACACAAAACCCTAATTTTTCCCTAAAAAGTAGGTCGCCCAACACATTTAGGGCATCAAATCAGCTCCAAAAATTAAGAAAACAAACTACTTTGATTCCTAAACAAATCAACCCTGAATCAACTCCAATAATGAAAAACTAGGGTGGATCTTTCACCATCGAAGAGTGCCCTACTAGCTAGGAATGGATCTCTCACCACCGAAGCTAGGGTCCCTATGGGATCTTACTCCACAAGCTAAAAAAAATCCAAGTGTGTATGCAAAAGCTACAGGCTTAAGACACAAATCAGAAAATATCAAATGGTTATGGAATACCTTCCCCTCAAGTCGACTTCTCCTTATAAAGGAAGAAGAGACCCAAAACAACCTCTACAATATCCAATTAGTTCACAAGGATTTTCCCTATGCAAGCATTTAATATTTTCCCATATTAAATGCTTTTCCCAACAACTTTTTCCCTCTTAATGCAAGTCACATTTTTTTAGGGCAAATACATAGTAAAACGGGCATTTATCCTTTCTATGTTCCCATTCCCCTTCCAAGGCAAGTCACCTTTTCACCTAGGATGGATTACAATTTATATTTGGGCCTTTTCCATCCTAGATTTAATAATTATTAAGTCATATAAATTATTATAAGTGCTATATATATATTTTTTATCTTTTATTAATGGAACTTTATAATAATTAAATATAACTTAAGTCAACCTTATATTTTTCCTTTGGTACATTGTCGGGTTGACAAAATAGGCCAAAGGTCTTTGAATGGGAAGGGGATATTACACTTTCGGCTAAAAAAATTGGAAATCATTTGATCATAATCAAATTGAGACACAACGTGCATGAACTCAACTTCTTCTATCATATTACTTACTTCAAAAGTGTGCACACTCTTTTTACCTTGAAGCACAACATCCCTTTCTTCTAGAACTGCTGCAAGGACAGCTGTAAATGCATCATGATTGCTTCCATTTCCCAAAACATAGAATGAAAAACCAAAATCATACCTCACCCTTTGCTGATCCCAACACAACAACAGTGTTATAGGGGCTGGAAATGATCCCATACCATGTGCCAATGATGCTACAAACTGAAAATTAGCACACCTTTTGACTGAATTCTCTTGTGAGCTTGCCCACATGTCCCTATGCAAACTGGAAATGTGTATGACAGCAGTATAAAAATCAGAAATGATGGAGCTATTATGTACGCACATACCTTCCTTGACTGAACTATCATCAATACAAGTGCTCAATTGAAAATCATCCTCATTGGTGATCACATCCCTTTGTATGGTAGTCATTTCAATATTGATTATAGTGGTGAAAAGTATAGCAGTATTCACATTCACCTTTGCATGCCAAAACTTCAGTTCACCAATTTTTACACTTGCCTTCTTTTCTTCCATGCCCGACTGAGTTGTGTGGCTAAAAATGGCCATGAAGTGTCCATCAAACACCCTTTCTTCAACCACCTTCATGAGCCCTTTGCTCCCTGGCATGGATGGGCTCTTCCTAGCCTCATACATTATGTAGAAGGATGAAAACAACCCATACAATGACTGTTGTGCTAAAACTGAAATAAGAGAGGGACTTACATCATGTTTTAGTGCTCCAAAAAGTGGCGGTTCAACTTGGGATGATTGTTGTAGCAAAACCGAACTTGGAGGGTGACTTATACCACTTTCCCATGCTACAAAATGTGGAATTTCTCCTTGGAAAGATTGTTGTTCCAAAACTACATGCAAAAATGAGTGTTGAAGATGATTTACCTCATGTATCACCACCATAAAACATGGAATTTCCTTTTGAAGTACGAGTTGTAGCAAAACTGAATTTAGAGGGCGTATTTCATCATGTTTCCACCCTATAAAAGATGAAATTTCTCCCCCACATGACTGTTGTTCCAAATTTGAGTGTAACAAGGGGTGTTGGAGATGAATTGCCCTATGTACTTCCCCCAAAGAGTTCAATTAACTTACTAAGGGACTGTTGTAGTAAAACTGGATGTATCATATCATGTTTCAACACTACAAAAGGCGAATTTACCTCTTCCAATGATTGTTGTACCAACATTGCATGTATGAAGCCTTTCCCACCATGTAGTATCCATGTTAAGGGTTGAATTCCCCTACAAAGGTACAACATGTTAGGACTTCTCGGAAGAACATAATAACTCAGAATTTATGGGTTAGGATTAGCATTCTTCTTCCTCTTATCTTCACCCAATTTTGATGGTACTTGTGTGGGGTATCTTTGGCAATCTTCCCTTCATGCAAATTTGACTTCCTTGCATCATTTGACCACATGCCAATATTAGTAACCAAGGAAATATCATCAAATATCAAAGGGTTTTTACCTTCTTCTCCTTGCATGATTTGCTTCAAGGGCATGTCAACCACTCACTTCTCCTCATTGTTGTTCGGAAAATCAGCGAATGGCTTCTCTTCCAATCCACCTTTAGGATCACCCGGATCCCATTTCTTCATGTGCATGCCATTAGGAACTTGCAAGCTTAGCATTTCCTTTAGTATCCTCTTATCACTACTCAAGACATGTCCCAATGAATGCAAAGATGGAAACAATAATCCGGAAGTGTACATACCAATCTGTGGGCTATCCACCCATGTTATGTTATCCAATGTGTTGCTCCCTTTGATGTTATGCCCCCCTTGAAGCCACTTATCTTCAACAATTGGAGCTACTTTTGCCATGCAATCATCCGTACTTTGTGCACACATGTATGTATCATCCTCATGGCTTGTGCTTGAGTTACCAACCTCATCCTTTTACTTCATATGGACCTGATTTTGTGCAGACCAACAAGATAAATGTCGTCATTTTATTTCATTAAGTGAGCCTTAATCACCAAATCTTGTGGGCACATACTTGGAAACTCTTCATAGCTTCCTTCCATGGTGTGAACTCCCTCAATCAACTAGTCAAGAACTATTGTTACGGAATTTTCAGTGAATCGATCATGATCAAGGGCAATCGGAAGTGTACTCTTTTCCAAGACAAGTTTTCCCCCTACATCATCCTTATCATCTTCATGAAAATATGAGATTTATTCAACATTTCTCCACATACAATCATTAGAAACCAAAGGAATATCATTAAATACCAATGAACTTTTACCTTGGGACTCATGCTCCATGATATCCCCTACTTCCACTTGCACTGTGGACTCCTCTGTGGGTTGTTTCTTCTCCATTAATTGTGGCCCTAATTTTTCTTCTTATGTAACTTGTGACCTATGCTTGGGCCTTGACCTTCCCTTGCTTACTCCCACGAACTCAAAAAATGGCATGATATCACGAATCTTTTCCGGAAGATCCCTATACTCCTCATACCATGTATTGATATTTGTCCACTTTAGATGGTTGAGTATTATTGACTCCCTTTGAAGAGCTCCTTCCACCATTCGGATATTGAAGGGTATGAAGCAGTGAGCCATTTTATTGGCCAATATTTCTTACCCTAGGAAAGCATTTTGAATCTAGCATCACCAAAAATTATATCTTTCATTTATCTTCTTGCGAAAACCCTCGGTGGGAATCTTGAATCTCTCGATACCAATGTAATGTCCCTTTTGGGGTTGAATAGGGACAAATGGGGTTTTCCCACAAATCTGATCCAAATCAACAACAAAACCAACAACACATCAAACTGAACATGGAAATAGATCAACCACAAATGAACTTCACACAATGAAATGCCCTTCTCTAGGGCAGCGAACTGATATGAAACTTTGGGAGTCTCAAACCCTAGTCAAAACATCTCCAATCTTCATGAAATAAATACCAACATGCATGACAACACTTGTAGATATTATTTATGCAATAAAATTGAATTTACAACCACTAGAATAGTTGGAAATGAATTAATTTGGAACAACAAAATATTAGGGTAAAACACAATTGAAACTTCTAAAATTCATAACTCCATGGAAAATAGGAATTAGAACACATATGATAGCTCAAAATGATCATGAGAAGACAAACTATCCAACAAAAGTAATCTCATAATTTTCCAACCACGAAATCATGCCCAAATATGCAACCGAAATCTGCAAGTGAGTAGTTAAGGATGAAACCCTACTCCAAAAATCACCAAATCATAGTCTCTATCCCCAAATATGATGATAAATCTGAATATGAACTCAAATCACAAATATCAACTCTCTATGACACCAAATCAGTCCCTTAAGCAATTTTCCTAGGGCTAGGAAGAACAATGAATGCACTAGTAGTGCCAAATCAGCTCACATGAGACTCCTAGATGAAGCCTCCAATGGATCCCTTGAGGGTTTTCGTCCTCAAGAGAGATTGCCACACCTTTAGGGTTTTGTCAAGATGGATAAAAAATATGCACACAGTGTGCACAATCCAAGAAGAATAAACAAACATCCGATGCCCTCCTCGAGTGTAGCAAACTCCTCTTTATAGCCTCCCAATGCTAAATTAGAAGACTTCCAAGAGGACCAACCCTTAATGGAAGAATAGAATGATCCACATGCAAGACTGATCTCTCCCCAATGATAAATTAGAACAAAAATGCTCAAATAATTCCATGACCGACCTCCAACCATACAAAATATTTAAAAATAATTTTTGTACAAGTATGAGGCTCTAAGAGTGTCATCCTTGAAAAAGAGGACATTACACCAATAAAGAAAGACACTCTTGTAACATAAAAATGTATTTACTACACATATTGCATCATTGGAACAATATAATTTCTCTAAGAAAATTTTAATTAAGAAGACATTACAAAAATAAGAACTATAAAACAAAAGTGATCCATAAAGCATGCACAAGCACCATAAAGAAATTTCAGTACACTTGAGAAGGATGAACGAGGACTTTAAATTTATAAAAATAATTTGAAGGTCTACTTGAGGAGACATATTTGATTTGGGGTAGTGAGAGATATATTTGGATATGTTTGAACATGATCTTTTGGGCTTATAAAATCAAATATAATCATCTCACAACTAATCAAACATTTGATTTGGTGTAGTGAGATATATATTTGGAGATGTTTGAACATGATCTTTTGAACTTATAAAATCAAGTATACTCATCTCACAACTTTAAACATTGTGTTAATAGGAAGGCCACTTCCAATGTGGCATCACCCATATATGACTAACACAATCTAGGGACTTGCATGATAGTGTTTTCTTTTGTATTAGGAGCACTTAGTCGACAAGTACCTCATAAACGTCCTTTGAATCACAATTATAAACTCCATGAAGGGATATGTCATGTGGTTTTGGCACATATTTGGATTGCATGTGCTACTCATGCATGGGCATGCTTCCAAAGTCATTACAAAATGATTTCCTTGCTAAATGACTCAGTTTGGTCTTTTGGGGTGGGCTCAAATTTATAAGTATTTGTTTTCCAAGTTCTATAAATTGCATTGCCTTATCATCATTATTGTTTTGGTGCTTCAAAACATTTTGAAAAAATACCATCCTTCTCACTTTAACAATTATTGTTGTTGTTGGGCAATTAAACTTATTTTGTTGTTGGTGGCATGTTTCTTCTTAAAAATTATGGGGAAATCTAATGATGGAGAGAGTTGAGAGATGAGGAGGAGGTATTAGCACACAATAAAATACAAAATGGATATGCCACTTGGTAATTAATAAGCTCACTTTTCAAAGAAAACAACAAAGAAGTTCAGAAGAGTGAGAAACACAAACTAAAATAGAGAGCGAAACCTTGATCTTTCCATCCAATCGTCCTTTCAATGCAAGCAAGTGTTAAACATGAGATCCAAATTCTCTAATAGATCCTTCTTCCATATTCTTCCAAAAACAATATTGCCTTATAAATTATAATTTTATAAAAAGGAAATAAAATTATATATTTAAAAAATGTTACAATTTATTGGGAAAAAGAAAGAAAAACTTTGACATGAAACACTAACATAAAATATTCATGACTTTCATATTGCACCACCTTTCTCTTTCCAAAGTTCCTTCCCTCCATGATTTTCACATTATTGATCCTCTCTTTCCAAAGTTACACAAAAATTCTTGTGTTTGCACCAATTAGAAATAAAACGAATGAATTTTCTCATTGTTTTACTTATATTACCCAGGGAAAGGGTCCTATCCTACAAAAAATTACAATGTAGTTGCCAAAGATAACATAGCTCATCTTGGCGGTTATAGTATACACATTTTTAATGTAAAGGTGGCAAGATATGGCAATGAGATTTTTCCCAATTAGCCAACCTTTACTAATAAAAACAATCTTGTTGTATACATGTCGAGAGTACATATGATTATAAAATATTAAAAGAAACTATGGATGATTGCCATCCCCAGAACCCTCTCCATTGCTTTGGCCAAGGAAAACCACGTCCAAGTTGACAAAATTCACTGGCTAGAATCGTTGGAAGAGTCATCGCACGAGAAATTGACACTAGCTTCGGGAACACAAGACCCGGATGTTCCGAATCACCATCGACCAACAACCAACACTTTCGAGCCCTAAGTATAACATGTGAATGAAAAGTAGCTTCCGCACCTCTCATGTTGCCCGCCTACTCCAATTTTACATGATCTATATGAAGTAAAAATTAGCCAAATGCATTTGATAGGATGTTGGCTATAGTGATCCATTGAGCCACATTGAAGATATTATGTTGCCCCACGATTGTTGATGATCAATCATTAGACCATGTAGATGAGCTTGAATTTCCTCCTATTCAATCCCATCAAAATATTTTTCAATCAACCATGCCTTGGAGAACCATTGTCACATTACGGGGTTTGAAACTTTGTCTTTAAACTAATCTTCAAATGATGCCTCGGCCATGACTCCATGGAAGGAGAGCGGCGGCCACCCCTATGGGACCTACTATAGGACCAAGCAAAGATGGAAGTGTGCCTCCTCGATGCCCACTTATTTCCATTGCATAGAAGAAAAAACTCGAGCTATCCTTTTCCACCGAGTAAGGTGCAAAATGGTAATGATGCATCATATCATATAGGGTGGATGGAATAAATGCCACTAAACGCTTCGCACATGTACCATTATTGATTTCCCTTGCTTAAAATATGAACCACACATGCGAAAGATAATAGCCTCATCCTGAAATCTTGAAGGAATTTGAAGTCAGGATTAATGATCGATATCATTAATCAAATCTCTTTGGAGGGTCATTGGAAACTTATCCTTCCAAGTATTTAAAAATACCCCTTCCTTGTCTATCATACCAACATCAAAATTAGCAAGAAGATCAATAAGGGAGTTTCCCTCCCTTAGGATGTGAGAGAAGTGAATGTCCTCGTATTCGTTTACCCATTACAGGATCTCTTGAATTATATTATTTAGCTAATAAGCCTTAACTGAGTAGGAAATGAGAGCATTAATGAATACCTGAGAGTCTCCTTCAATCCATAATTTGCTCTAACGATGAGCAACAATCTCCTTGAGACCTTGAAGAAGAGCGATTCCTTCCGTAATATTGTTAGAAGCATGGCCACAATCCAAAGCCATCATAAAAACTGGTTGGCCTTGCGTATCACTGATTAAACATCCACTCCTAGCAGGGCCAAGATTGCCTTTTGATGCCCCATCAAAATTTAATTTAACCCGACCATTAGGTAACGTTTACCATTTTGAAATAGATTTTAATCCAATATGGCCCCCTTTATCGTGGAGTAATGAATTTTCTCATTGGATGATTTTCCTTGAACATATTTTTTTGTCTTTTTGTCCCTTGTATGCATTCCTCTTTCCATACTTTTTACAATCGCAAATTCCTTTTCATTTCACATTATTTCTCCTCTTCATTTTTTTACATCATCCCCTCCTTTTTCCTTGTTTTCCTTCACGTTTACATTAGTATATTTATGTAAACTTATAGATAATTGGTCAAAATTATACTCTCAACAACACTTTTTCCTATGCTTTATTTGTCTTGTTTACCTTTATCACAGACGTAATCGAAATTATTCTTGTTTTTGACTTCTCATTCTTCTCTGTGTGGGCCCCCTTATACCTTCATTTCCTATTTCTCTCTCTCTCTCTCTCTCTATTTTGAATTTCACTCCTCCCTTATTTTTTGGCACATTTTAAAAATTATTTTCCACATTTACAAGAAAATAACCATTTTCTTACCCCATAGAAATGGGTAAACCCCCTTGAAAATGGTCATCTATTTTATGGACCCCATTTCCCAAAGATTTTTATTTTATTCAACTTCCCCCTTTTAGTTGGATTTCCATCCTATTACGTTTTTCTTGGATGTCAATAAGGTCATGATTTGAATACATGAAGTCTACAAATATGAATTTGTTAATATAAAACAACTTTAGACATGTTTACATTTCAAATCGTGAATTTTCTCAAAATTCGGCAATGCCAACACTGGATGTTCAACCATCTTCTTCTTGAATTTTGCAAAACTCTTCTCTATATCTATATGCTCTGGAAGAAATTCATCATATCCCCTAACATGGCCTTTATTATACGCACACAAAAATAACTAAATTTCTTGATGAACTTGCACTAAAAATAAAAATGCATGAAAAATATGTCGTTTAAAAGCACTCCTCAAATATGGCGACTCCACAATCACACATACCTTCTTTGGGTCGGGGTTAAAATGGATAATAGGGGATTAGAACTAAGCACCTTGAGAGGGCCCTCGCAGAGAATCTAGATTTAAAGGAAAAAAATCACATTTCGGGAGCATTGCAGGTGGTTCTAAGGGTGTGAAATCATTCAAAGCAATTGTTTTCCTCTTCTGGGTTTTGAAAAGACTCAAAGTTTACTTGAGATGGAGAATGGGCTCCTCGGGCCCACTTTCGACTAAAAAATGGGTAAAAAATAGCTAAAATGGAAAAAATTGGTTCATGGTGTTCTACTGTGTCTACAAACCCCCCTCGATCCCAAAAATTTGGGAAAAATCCATAAAAATGTTTTAAATGTCAAAATGCAATGGGGGGAGTCAATGAAGGGTCGAGCTTTGAATCAACTCAACGAGCTCAAATGAGAGATGACAAGTCATAGTGAAGGGAAAATCAATCGAGCTCTTTCTCGGATGGCTCGACATGGTAAAAAGGTGAGATGAGGGGTTATCAAACTCAGTCGAGCTCATTTAGGGCATCGCAGCACAAGAAGGAGAGTTGGCTCGCTGAGCCATCTCTGTGAGCTAGTCATCGGCAGTGTGTGTGGATTTAGGAAGGGAATTGGGTTTGCATCCACATGGGGCATGGGAGCCCGGCGGAGATGTTGGTGTGAGAAAACTCCGCACCCGAAGGTCACGGTGAGTCATTCGGCGGAGGTTCGGGCAAGTCGGGAGTTTCCATCGAAGGCGCATGAGCATGAAGCATGGGGCCGACAAGTGATGCGGGCTGAGTTCAGTCTTGCAACCTAAAATTAAGGCATGTAACTCAATGGTCATGTAGGGTGTGTCGTAGGAGGTCATTGGGTTTTCAAATGGGGAAGCATGGTGTTGATGCACCATGAAAACCCGATGCGGGTGCAACACAAAACCCGATCCCGACAAACTAGTAACTCGGTTGCCTTAGTTAAGGGAGGTAATGTAGAAGTGGAGGTGGGAGTTTAATAAAAAAATGTAAACCGACTCACTATGCAATGCAACATAATGTTCTGCCCCGAGTTAAATGGCGAGTTTCCTAAGGAGCCAATGGCAAGCTGGTAGGTGGGGTTAGTGAGGCTAATCTAGAGAGTGCCCTTCACTCAAACTTTGATAACTTTTACCCTGGATATCAGATTCACATATACTTGTTGAAAAGGTATTTAGAATCCCTATAACATGGAGTGATTAAAAATGGAAAATTAATGCACCAAGTAGGTAAAAAATTATGATGAAGTTACAGGTGCATGGAGACTGTACCCAGAGGCAGATGTGGAGTAAATGCAAGCATGAAGGCCATTCCTTCTTGCACAAGGAAGGGTATAATAAAACATGGGTTGTGTAAGTAACCACATCCTTCTTGCAGGTGCAATGATGATTTTGGGAAATGGTTAAAGCATAGATTCATACCTTTCTCCTTCTCTCTCATCTCATTTTTCTATATAATGTAAAGAAGGACATTTTACAATGTTGGACATTCTTACCTCTTCCCTCCCTTCTCTCTCACCTATGAGTGATTTGTGGAGCTTAAAACCTCCCCATTTAAGCAATGTAATGCAAAAACCCATGCCTTTATCCCATATTATAATGCATTGTATCAAATTTTTGAAGCAATAAAATCATATTTGTGGATGGTCTATAACTCTTGTTTGCTTATTATTGCATCTTTGTGATATTTTAACCACATTAGAGGCTCTTGTGCATTCTCTTACTTTCATTGTAGAGTTTAATGGTGCTATGTTTATTGGAAAGTGGGTTTGTTGTAGGTGTTGTGATTTATGGTGCTTGGCCACCCTCTTCATTTTGTTTGTTTTCATTCTCATGCAGGAAGAATTGTTCAACACTCCGTCTCTTGGTGCATCACCCCCTTTAGTGTAGGTTTTAATTTTCATGAAATCCTTTTATCCTTGTCTCCTTGGAAAGCATTAAAGTAGGATTAGATTAGTCATTTTCTTGCATTTTGGAGTTAGCTGTGGCACTAGTTTAGGGAGAAGAACCAACTTTCTCTAGAGGGTTGTTTCATTCGTGAGGTCCCACACCTTGAAACAACTCCATGTTTGAAAAATTACACCAATTTCCCAACTATTCACTTGTAAGCATTCGGAGGTGCTTTGTAATTTTTCCATAACAATTTTGCACACCCGATGGGACCGAAAGTCATATTTTTCACAACATTAGAAGAATTTGCAAGCTAAACCGAGATTTTAAGGATGTAAAGCATAAAAAGACCTAGTCTTTGCATTTCGGGTTTCGGGGGTTGCATTACAAGCCCCTACCTTTGACAAGTGTATTTAGGGTTTTACATGTGCAAAATAGATCCCGAGTTACGAATCTTTGTGTTTTTTTCAAGTTTTCTTTACATGAGCTAAGTTCGACTAGTGTATTTCGAGTTTTGAAATCCCAAATAGGGTCCAAATACCGAAATTAGTTTAGGCCCTTCAAATTTTACACTTCCAATTTTGTTGAGTTTAGATGTGTAACTCAACAAGATCCTAGCCTTTGGAGGTTTTCCTCAACACATATGACTCCAAAAAGAAGAACCTAATGGTGTAGCAGACCAAGTCCCTCAAGTTCATGAGAAGGATCTAACCGAGGTCCACAGCAAGAGAAGAAGGTATTTTTGAGTACTTGCAACTATCTCTAGGAAGAGGATGGAGGAAGAAGAGTACAAAGGTCTCCATCTCCACCAAATAGAACCTTGTCAACATCTCCACCTAGTATACCCTTCCTTCAATCCACTAGGGTCCTCAGACTAATTAGAATGGATCACCAACCACCTAATCCTTTTGTCAACTTCACGGGTAGTAGTCCACTTGCCCTCAATGCCCAAAATCCATCACAAACAGTAGCATTAAAAATATCCCCTACTTCACTCGGATAGAATCAAACAACTCCTATTATCATATTCAAGACATTGTGAATTTCTATGCCATTCACGAAATCAATGAGATGGATGTGGCGGTTAAACTATTAGCTTCCTCTTTCAAGGGTAAGGCCTTGCAGTGGTTTAGGATCTTAATAACGGGGTTGATTACAAACTAGAATCAATTGTGTATAGCTCTCTATAACCATTTTGGAGAAAGGGCGAGACAACTTTGTCACTTTTTGGAACAATTGACCACGATTAAGAGGGCTCTGAGTGAACAAATGACATATTTTAATTTCAGATTTCAGCGGAATGGGACAATATCCCAATGGTCGTAAGACTAGCTGTCGAAGGTGCATTTCTTTACTTCTTGAAAGCTCTAAATTATGACATCTTTGTAATGATTCAATTGATGAGAGGATTCACTCTACCTGGAGCCTATGTCATTGCTATTAGGGTTGAGAACTGCTTGATCCAAGCAGGCAAGCTTGCTCCTAGACAACCTATGCCTCTATATCCAGAAATAGGAAATCCCACAACCAATTAAACACATGAGTTGAATCCCATTCCAGTCCCTAGAAATCAAAGCAATAGTGAAGCCTCCCTTCTTTTTGGTACTTCTAATGAACTTCAAGAGGTTATGAAACAACTACAAAATTTAGGAAACGAGTTGGTGACTATTAACCAGAAACTAGCTCATAACTTTAGACCACATAGCTCTCAAGTCCAACCAAATAGGCCTCCATATCAACCAAATAGACCTCCATCTTAGGATGCAAGTCAAAATCAGACTCAAGGGCAAGCTCCAGCTACTAGGCCATTTCAACCATACAAATCTAATAGAACTTCAACATCCAAGGCCTTAGTTCTGAACGTCAAAACAACATGGAACAAGACTATGAAAGGTGTTTCCCTTATGTACAACCCCAAAATCAGAAACATGCTTTAATGGTGCTCTAAATCAGGCTTTAATGGTGCAAACTATCGGTGTATCCCAAGAGCCAAGTGAGGAAGAAAATCAGCAAGCCAATACTCAAGAAGCACCTCCAAGTGACACCACATTGGTATCTTGGTAGGTAGAAGACTTTTATGTGGCATTAATTAACCACTTCCTCGGTGTGTAACAAAGAAACATGCGAGCTAGAAACTAGCCATGGTTGAAGAACAACTAAAAATGTAACTTCTTCTCTACCTCCCACCACAACAAGGCATTAACAATAAAAAGCATCCCCAAATCCACCAAATCAACCCAAGGTATTTGTTGCACCACTCATGTGCCAATTCAAGTGCCGAGAAAAAGGTCGTGCCAATCAAGGGGCAACAAAAGGACAACCCATCTCCTTTCAACATTATTAATCAAATGAAAAAGATGAATATCAACATTTCCTTGTGGGAATCACTAGAAATCCTAGGGAAACAAGATCTGCTGCAAGCAACAATGGCCAATTGGTCCGCTTCAAATGAGTCATCCAAAAATCAAGAAAAAGTTCTCACTAATGCAGTCCAACAAGAAGGAGGTTCACCAAGAAAAAAATTGAAGCCTCCACCATTTTATGTGTCCCTGATTATCGTGGATAGCTTGGTGCACAATTGCATGATCGATTTAGAGCAAGTAGTTCGGTAATGCCACAACAAATAGTAGATCAATTTGGCCTAAAGTATAAATTGGTGTCCAAAGGAGTGGTGCAATTAGATGGGATAATGGTAGGAATAGTGGGAGTCATCACATGATTAAAGGATTAAGTCTTACACTGCATGCATGCCCAAATGTCACAATTTTGCAAGATGTATCCGTTATTGACTTACCACCATTTTTTCCTTGTGCTTATAAGGGACTTCATGGATAAGCTCGAAGGCTACTTGTCCATGACTAGTCACACATGCTCTTCAGAATGAGGTATGGATCCAAGGCTATAACTAGATCAGAGCCAATTACCAACTTCCACATTGAGCCTCATGTGCCAAGTCCAATCAATGTCAATTTCTCAACTTTTGACCAAGAGTATTATCCAAGCATTCATGAAGAAAATACTAAAGTTGGGAATATTACCGATCTAACATTGGATGAATGAGATCACAAGAGACATGCTTTTGATCCTTGCAAAGAGATGGAGGAAGTTGAATTAGGCATTTATTGCTTACATGAAGAAAATCCACTTCTTCCATATCATCACCAACCCGCTAGAACAAAGGATGATAATGAGGTTTGGCAACTATTTTTGATGGTTCGAGAAGCAAACAAGGTGCTAGAGGAGGTGGGTGCTAATTTCATTTCACCACAAAGGTATAAAATACTACTCAACTTTCCACTTTCAGTTCACCTGTTTTAACAACATAGCTGAGTACGAGGCATTAGTTCATGGAATGCATTGGGTAAGGAAAAGAGGTATTAAGAACTTGTAAGTGTTCGGATAAAGTGAGCTGATTTTCAATTAGGTCAAAGGGAAAATTCAACAAAAATGATCTCCTTAAGAGCTACAAGAATAAGTGTGGGATCTCATCGAGGACTTCGAGGCCTTTAATATTAGTTCTATACCAAGGAAGGAGAATGAGGCCATGGAAAAAATTGCAACAATTGGGGCAACATTTGATGTGGTTGATAGTATCAAGAGAGATAGAACACAACCCCATATCAAGGTAGTTGTGAGGTCAGTAGTCCTGGACAACAATACAAGATGTAGGTGTTCGAGAATGATAAAAAAATCATCAACTTCTTACATGAAGAAGTTGAGTTCTCTGCTAAGAATCAAGATAAATTGGAACAAAAATATGGTGATCAAGTGGTACAACTAAGGAAGAACAAGCCCCCAAAAGGCCTAATGACTCTAGAGTCAATCTTCAATCCTAACGACCAATTTGAAGGAGAAAGCAAACATTCAAGTCAAAGGGGAAGATTCAAAACCCATTTCAGTTGGAGAGGGTAAAATACTTGATTGGCAAGGTGAGTACTTGATCACAAAAAAATATGATTTCATATAGCTTTGCCAAGAATTCCCGATGTCTTTACTTGGAGCTACGAGGACTTAAGAGGATTTAATCCAAAGTTAGCACACAAAAACTATTGAAAGCCGCCTATCAGACCAATCAACCCATTGAGCCCATCAAGCACTCATCAGGAAAGTTGGGTTCTTCAACTCTTCATGGGTGCCGGTATGGTAAAAAAAATGGAGAAATCAGGTTGTGCGTAGACTTCTGAATCTTGAACAGGCTCGTCTCTCAAGGACCACTATCCGCTTCCCTCCATAGAGAAAATCTTGCAAGTAGTAGCTGGTTTGGAATGTTTCTCTCTCCTAAATGGCTACTCAGGTTACAATCAAATTATGGTGAAAGAAGAGGACAAATTCAAAACAACCTTCATGACCAAATGGGGCACTTATGCCTATAGGAAAATTCCATGTTTGGATTGTCAATGGAGAGCTATGTTTTAGAGGGATATGGACATGGTGTTCAAGGGGTTAATAAAAAAAATATTTCTTGTGTACTTAGATGACATCATTGTGTTCTCCAAGAATGCAATAAGTTACCTCTTCTACCTCGAGCAAGTGTTCCAAATATGTAGAAGATCCAAAGTGTCCTTAAATTTGAAGAAGTGTATATTCTTAGCTCGTGAAGGCAAGTTCTTAGGCCACATTGTGTCTAAGGAAGGGATAATTATTGATTGGGAAAGAGTCAAAGCCATCCGTGCTCTACCATTGCCAAGTCACAAGAAGGATCTCCAAAGCTTCTTGGGGATGATTAAATTTGTTTGAAGGTTCATGCCAAATTTTGTTGCTCTCATGAAACCACTAACCATGATGTTGAAGAAGAGTATGGCATTTAAGTGGAAAATAGAGGGCAAGGAGAGTTTTTAAGCTATCAAGCATGCCATATCTCAAGCTCCAACTCTCATCAATCCATACTTTTCTAAAGACTTCATGCTCTATGCCTTTGGCGGTTTGAACACTATTTCAATAATCTTGGTGCAACAAAATAAGGAAGGTGCTAAGGCAACCAATTTCCTTCTTTAGTCAAATATTGGTGGACTATGAAGTGAGGTACTCCTTCATCGAGAAGCATAACCTCATTGTTATCGGGAGTTTGAAAAATTTCAAACACTTAGTTTCAAACAATAAAATTTAGTTGCTAGTGTCTCATGCAGGGGTCAAGGATTTCCTCTTGAACAAATAATTGAATGAGAAAAGGGCAGATTGGATCACCTGTGTCATGGAGTATGATATAGAGATCAAGGTCACTAATCTGGTCTGTGGTAAGGGATTGTGCAAGCAGCGATACAAAAAATGAAAAATAAGTTGTTCTAGTGTTGCAGGATAATCAAGAACATGCGAGACGATAACATACCTACTCCTTGTTGGACTGGGGAAATGATGCATTTCTCACAGACAGTCTATTCCCTCCAGGATGAATAAATAAAAGAGGAGATGTTTAAGACTCAAATCCATTATGTATGTGCTCATTGATAGTGTTTTGTTCAAGAAAGACGTGAATGGAGTCCTATTGAGGTGCATTGAGACAAGTCAAATTGAGAAGGTGTTATAAGAGTTTCACAATGAAGAGGCTAGAGGTCACTTTGCACCATAGGTAACAACTCTCAAGATTATAAAGATGGATATTATTGGCCCACATTGTTCAGTGACTATTATGCATGGATCAAGAAATGTAAAAAATGTGCATTTTTCACGAGCAAGGAGAAGCTAACAAAGCACTCCCACTCCATCCCATCTCAGTTGACCAAACATTCATGTAGTGGGGATTGGACTTCATTGGGTCACCAATCCGAACTCGAGCCTAGGCCACAAGTAGATTCTAACAACAACAAACTACTTCACCAAGTGGATCGAGGCGGTAGCATTCAAGGAGGAAAACAAGTTTAGCATACCGGACTTCTATGAAGAAATCGTCACTAGATTCGGTGTACCAGCCACTATAATATTAGATAATTCTCTAGCGTTCCTTGGCACCAAGATCATTGAGTGGGCTATTAAGAATGGGATATACCTCAACACCTCATCAAACTATTACCCTCGGGGTAACATGTAAGCAAAGTCCATTAAAAAGAACTTATTGAGAGTCATCAGAAGGAATTTGGATGAAAATAAGAGGACATGGCATACCAAGCTCAAATCATCTTTATGGGCTGATAGGATTACACCAAAAAAGGTCTACATGAAACTCTCCCTACAAGCTGGTCTATGGGAAAGATGCAAGGCTACCCATATCCCTTGAGTTTCTCGCATTGGAGCTCCTAAAGTAGCCGGAACTATCAATGTTTGAGCCTTTGTAAGCCACGTATGCAAAACTCATGGAGTTGGAAGAAATAAGAGAGCATACAATGCAAACCACAAAGAATGATCAAACCTTGATCAAAAGGAGTTTTGACAAGAAAGCTAAAGCAAGGACCTTCTAGGAAGGAGACTTGATTCTGAAATGGGATGCATATCAGGCTAAACTGAGCAAGCATTCCAAGTTTGATGCCATATGTAGTGGCCCTTGTAAGAGTAATAATGCTTTCTAACCTGTCCAAGTTAGATGGAGATGAACTGCAGATTCTAATCAATAGAATTTACCTCGAAACACTTTGCTATCTTTGAAAGGAATAAATCTTACCCTTGTACATTTTAGTTTAGGATTTTCATTCCTAGAAGTGCTTGTGCACATTTTCTTGTTGTTAGAATAGGTTTCGGTTTCCTAAGTGCTATAGGAACATGTTTTGTTGCTCTAGTTGTGTCATTGCACAAATTCGGTATGCCTCTCGGGAGAAAATGTTACAATAGGAAGCTTAACTTGAAGGAAAAAATTGTAATCCTCAAAAGGTTCCAAATGCGAGCAACTAAAATCATATCATAGATGGATTCTCATAATATTATTCTTCATTCTCTAAGGATCAGCCGTAGTTGAGCTTCTAGTGCCTTGAAGAAAATAAGAAAATCAGTCCCAGGGAGCAGCCTCTCCAAATTCAAGCTTCAACCTTTACCGGTGTTCCAAGCGGTGTGTCAGAAGTAGAGTATTCAGGAGAAGGGAAAGAATCATAATTTAATAGAGTTCCATGATGTCCCAACTCAACAAAAGTTTTACTTAAAACTCGTAACATGTTATGCATGCCAAGGAGTCATTGGTTTCGGTGTGCTTCATACTTGGTAAAATCGGAGTTTCGGGACAGTTTATAAGTCCTTTTTAGTCCCACGGATCGGGATTGCGAGAGGGAAAAGAAATAAAATCCCAAGTTCAAACAAATTTCCACTCTCACAATTTTAACTTCAAAATTTTATTATAGAGTACAATTAGTGGGTTAGTTCAGGTTCAACATCACTAAGCTATCTCCGATGGAAAAGTTTAAAGGGTCGATCGATTCTGAGTTATCACTTATGACTCTGCACCCAATAGACATATCAAGGCTACTGGTATATAACATCTAGTAGGCAGATGTCCCCGTGGGTCATCTAAATTTTTATCCATTTTTACCCGCCAGGTTAAAATTGATAACGAGGATAGTTGGAACTAAGCACCGGAGGGGCCCTCGTAGGAGAATCTAGATTTACAAGAAAAAAATTCACATTTTGGGAGCATTGTAGGTGGTTTTGGATGGTGTGAAATGATTCGAGAGGAATTTTTTTCCTCTTCTAGGTTTTGAAAATACTCGGAGTTTACTTGAGATGGATAAAGGGCTCCTAGGCCCACTTTCGACCAAAAAAATGGGTGAAAAATAGCTAAAATGTAAAAAATTGGTTCATGGTGTTTAATCAGTGTCTACAAACCTCCTCGATATGAAAAATTCAGGAAAAAATCCATAAATAAATGTTTAAAATGTCAAAATGCAATGGAGGGGAGTTAATAAAGGGTCAAGCTAGGAATTAGCTCGCCGAAATGCTCGACAAACTCAAACAAGAGCCGACAAGTCGTAGTGAAGGGATGCTCGGTTGAGATCTTTCTTGGATGGCTTGATGTGGTAAAATGATGAGTTGAGGGGTTATCGAACTCGAGTGAGCTCATTTAGGGAATCATGATACAAGAAGGAGAGTTGGCTCACCGAGCCAACTCGGTGAGCTTGATCATCACGCTTAGGTATGCATGGAGTCGGGACCAAAAATGCATTTGCATCCACATGATGCATGGGAGATGGAAAATGTTAGGATTGGGATATACCTCAACACCTCATCAAACTATTACCCTCGGGGTAATGGGAAAGCAAATTCCACTAAAAAGAACTTATTGAGAATCATTAGTAGGACTTTGGATGGAAATCAAAGGACATGGCATACCAAGCTCAAATCAAATTTATGGGCTGATAGGATTACACTAAAAAGGTCTACGAGACAACTCTCCCTACAAGCTAGTCTCCAGGAAAGAGGCAAGGCTGCCCATATCCATTGAGATTCCCACATTGGAGCTCCTAAAACAAATGGCTAGAGCTATCGAGTTTGAGCCTTTAGAAGCTAGGTATATAGAACTCATGGAGCTGGAAGAAATAAGAGAGCATGCAATGTAAACAACGAGAGAAGGATCAAGCCTTGATTAAAAGGAGTTTTGACAAGAAAGCTAAAGCAAGGAACTTCCAAGAAGGAGACTTGGTTATGAAATGGGATGCGATCAGGCTAAATCGAGAAGGCATTCCAAGTTTGATGCCATATGGAGTGGCCCCTACATGGTCACGGGATGTAAGAGTAACAATGCTTTCCAATTGTCCAAGTTAGATAGAGAAGAACTATAGATTCTAGTCAATGGAATCTACCTCAAGCACTACTACTGAAAGCAATAATTCTTACCCTTATACATATTAGTTTGGTATTTTTGTTCCTCTAAGTGCTTGTGCACACTATCTTGTTGTTAGAAGAGGTTTCAGTTTCCCTAAGTGTTGCAGGAACATGTTTTGTTGCTCCTAGTTGTATCATTACACAAATTTAGTATGCCTCTCAGGAGGAAATGTTGTAACAAGAAGCTCAAGTTGCAGGAAACAATTGTAATCCTCAAAAGGTTTCAAATGCAGAGCAACTAAAATCATATCGAGAGATGGATTCTCATAATATTATTCTTTAGTCTCTAAGGATCAACCGTAGTTGAGCTTCTAGTGCCTCAATAAAAATTAGAAAATTAGTCTTAGGAGCAGCCTCTCCAAATTCAAGCTCCATCCTTCAAAGGTGTTCCAAGCAACGTGTCGAAGTGGAGTATTTAGAAGAAGGGAAAGAATCAAAATTTAATAGAGTTCCATGATGTCCCAACTCAACGAAGTTTTACTTAAAACTCTGCAACGTGTTATGCATGCCAAACAATCATTGGTATTAGTGTGCTTCATACTTGGTAAAATCAGGTTTCGTGATGGGTTTAGAAGTCCATTTTTAGTCCCACAGATCAGGATTGCGGAGGGAAAAGAAAAAAAATCTTAGGTTCAAACAATTTTCCACTCTCACAATTTTAACATCAAATTTTTCTTATAAAGATTAGGAGTGGAAGCAGTGGGTTAGTTTAGGTTCAACAATAGTAAGCGGTCTCCAGGGGAAAATTTTAGAGGGTCGGATCGATTCAAGTTATCACTTATGACTTCGTGCCCAATATACATATCGAGATTACTTGGTATAGAACATCTAGCAGCGTATGTCCTGCGAGTCATTAAAGTTGTTATCCATTTTTACCCCTGGTTAAAATGGACAACAGGAGATAGTTTGAACTAATCACCGGAGGGGCCCTCGCGAGAGAATTTGGATTTATAGGAAAAAAATCCACATTTCGGGAGCATTGCAGGTGGTTTTGGAGGGTGTGAAGTTGTTCAGAGGAATTTTTTCCTCTTCTGGGTTTTGAAAAGACATAGAGTTTACTTGATATGGAGTACGGGCTCCCAGTGCCCACTTTCGACCAAAAATGGGCAAAAAATAGCTAAAATAAAAAAAATTGGTTCATGGTGTTCTACTGTGTCTACAAACCCCCTCAATCTCAAAAATTATGGAAAAAAATCATAAAAATGTAAAAATGCAATGAGGGAGTCAACAAAGGGTCGAGCTAGGAGTTAGCTCAACGAACTCAAATGAGGGGTGGGTCATAGTGAAGGAAGCTTGGTTGAGATCTTTATCGGATGGATCAACATGGTAAAATGGCGAGCGGAGGGGTTATTGGACTCGGGGAAGCTTGTTTAGGGCATCATGGCGTGGGAGGGAGAGTTGGCTCTCTGAGCCAACTCGTTAATCCAATCATCAATGATGTGCATAGAGTCGACCAGAGTGGATTTGCATTTGTATGATGCATGGAAGCCCGAAAAGAGATGTCGGTGTGAAGAGAAATCCACACCCGAAGGTCACGATAAGTTGTTAGGCGAGGCTCGGGTGAGTTCGGAGTTGGTGTTGGGGGCACATGAACATGGAGCATGGGGTCGACGAGCAATGCGAGGTGAGTTTGGGTCCTGCGACCCAACAAGAAGGCACATAACTCAATGGTTGTGTGGGGTGTGTGTCGAATGAGGTCATCGGATTTTCAATGTGGGAAGCATGGTGTTGATACACCATGCAAAACCTCATGTGGTGCAACACAAAACCCACTCCCAAAAACTAATAACTTGGTCGCCAAGTTAAGGGAGGCTATGTGGAAGCAGAGGCGGGACTTTAATAACACAATGGAAGCCATCTCTCCATGCAATGCAACACAATGTTTCACCCCAATTTGAAAGGTGAGTTTCGGAGGAGTTAATGGCAAGCTAGTAGGTGGGGTTGGTGAGGCTAAGCCAAATAGTGTGCTTCACTCAAACTTTGATAACTTTCACCACGAATATTAGATTCACAAAAACTTATACTTAGTGGAAATATATTTGGAAGCCCTATAACATGGAGTGATAAAAATGGAAAGTTAATGCATTAGGTAGGTGATAAATCATGATGAAGTTACAGGTGCATGGAGACCATACCCAAAGACAGAGGTAGAGTAAATGCAAGTATGAAGGCCATTCCTTCTTACAAAAAGCAAGGTACAATCAAGCATGGGTCATGTGTAAGCAATCCCATCCTTCTTACAGTGCAATGATGATTTTGGGAAATGGTTGAAGCATAGATTCAGTCTTTCTCCTTATCTTTCATCTCATTCTTCTATCTCATCTCATGTAGTAAAACATAGATGGGATAGTGGGAGTCATCAAATGATTAAGTCCGACACCGCATGTATGCCCCAATGTCACGGTTTGCCAAGATGTATCCCTTATTAACTTACCATCACTTTTTGTCTTATGCTTATCAAGGGACTTCACGGCTAAGATCGAGGCTACTTGTCTATAGACTAGTCACACATCCTCTTCAGAATGAGGTATGGAGCCAAGGCTACAATTAGATCGGAGCCAATTTCTAACTTCCACATTGAGCCTCATGTGCCAAGTTCGATCAATGCCAACCGCTCATATTTTGACCAAGAGGATTATCCAAGCATTTAGGAAGCAAATACTAAAGTTGGGAATATTCCTAATCTAACATTGAATGAATGGGATCACAAGAGGCATGCTTTTGAAATCTTATAAAGAGATGGAGGAATCGAATTAGGAATTTATTGCTTACATGAAGAAAATCCACTATCATCATCACCCCAGACAACAAGGATGACAATGAGGTTTGCCAACTATTTTTTGATGGTTCGAGAAGCAGACAAGGTGTTAGAGGAGGTGCAGTGCTAATGTCACCACAAGGTATAAAATACTACTCAACTTTCCACTTTCAGTTCACATGTCCTAATAATGTAGCTGAGTATGAGGCATTGGTTCACAGGTTGCATTGGGCAAGGAAAAGAGGTATCAAGAACTTGTAAGTGTTTGGAGAAAGTGAGTTGATTGTCAATAAGGTCAAAGGGAAAAATGCAGCAAACAATGATCTCCTTAAGAGCTACAAGAATAGGGTGTAGGATCTCATTGAGGACTTCGAGGCCTTTAATATCAGTTCTATACCAAGAAAGGAGAATGAGGATGTGGAAAAATTTACGGTAATTGGGGCAACATTTGATGTGGTTGATAATATCAAGAGAGATAAAACACATCCCCATATTAAGGTACTTGTGAGTCTAGCGAGTCTCGAACCAATGACAACAATACAAGCTGGTAGGTGTCTGAGAATGATCAACAAATCATCAACTTCTTGCAGGAAGAAGATGAGTTCTTTGCAAAGAATCAAGATAAATTAGAACAACAATATGGTGATCAAGTGGTACAACTAAGGAAGAACAATCTCTCAAAAGGCCGAGTGACTCTAGAGTCAATCTTCAATCCTAACGACCAGTTTTGGAAGGAGAAAGAAAACATTCAAGTCAAAGGGGAAGATCCAAAATCCATTTCAGTTGGAGAGGGTAAAATACTTCAGATTGGCAAGGTGAGTACTGATCAAGAAAAATATGATTTCATATAGCTTTGCCAAGAATTCCCAGATGTCTTTACTAGGAACTACGAGGACTTAAGAGGATTTGATCCAAAGTTAGCACAAAAAACCATTGAACCGGACCCTGAAGCCAAGCCTATCAGATAGAAACAGAGGCCAATAAACCCTTATATCAAGCCTCTCATGTAGAAGGAACTGAAAAAAAATCATAGAGGTGAACATCATATTTCTAATCAAGCACTTGAGTGGGTTACAAATCTGGTGCCAATCAGCAAAAGAAATGGAGAAATTAGGTTGTGCGTAGACTTACGAGACTTAAACAGGGTGTCTCTCAAGGACCACTATCCGCTTCCCTCCATGGAGAAAATCTTGCAAGTAGTAGCTGGTTCGGAATGTTTCTCTCTCCTAAATGGCTACTCGGTTCCAATCAAATTATGGTGAAAGAAGAGGATGAATTCAAAACAACCTTCATCACCAAATGAGGCACTTATGCCTATAGGAAAACTCGATCGATTATCAAACACTAGAGCTAAGTTTTAGAGGGCCATGGATATGGCGTTCAAGGGGTTAATAAACAAAATAGTTCTTGTGTACTTAGACAACATTATTGTATTCTCCAAGAATGCAACAAGTCACCTCTTCCACCTTAAGCAAGTGTTCCAAATATGTAGAAGATTCAGAGTGTCTTTAAATCTGAAGAAGTGTATATTCCTAGCTCATGAAGGCAAGCTCTTAGGCCACATTGTGTCTAAGGAAGGGCTAACTATTGATCACAAAAGAGTCGAAGCCATCTATGCTATACCATTGCCAAGTCACAAGAAGCCTCTCCAAAGCTTCTTGGGGAGGATTAATTTTGTTTGAAGGTTCATGCTGGATATTTCTTCTCTCGTGAAACCACTAACCATGATGTTGAATAAGAGTTTGAAATTTAGGTGGACAAAAAGGGCAAGGAGAGTTTTGAAGCTATCAAGCACATCATATCTCAAGCTCTAACTCTCATCAATATGGACTTTTCCAAAGACTTCATGCTCTATGCCTTCGGCGGTTCGGACACTATTTCAACAATCTTGGTGCAACAGAATAAGGAAGGGTCTAAGCAACCAATTTCCTTCTTTAGTCAAAGCTTGGAGGACTATGAAGTGAGGTACTCCTTCATCAAGAAGCATAACCTCACTATTATCATGACTTTGAAAAAGTTCAAACACTTGGTTTCAAACAATAAAATTTAGTTGCTAGTGTCTCATGTAGGGGTCAAGGATTCCCTCTTGAAAAAATACTTGAATGATAAAAAGAAGATTGGATCACCCGTGTCATGGATTATGACATAGATATCAAGGTCACCAAGTTGGTCCGTGGTAAGGGATTATGCGAGCAGTGGCTTCTAATCAACATGTTGAGATAACCAATGAAATATAAGTTGCTCTGTGTTACAAGATAATTAGGAACATGTAGAAGATAACATGCCTACTCTTTGTTAGACTGGGGATATGATGCATTTCCTACATATAGGTCTATGCCCTCTAGGGATGAGCAAAGAAAAGAGGAGATATTTTAAACTCTAAGCCATTCCGTATGTGCTCATTGATAGTGTTTTATTCAAGAAAGACATGAATGAAGTCCTATTGAGGTACATCGGGACAAATCGGATTGAGAAGGTGTTACAAGAGTTTCATGATGGAGAGGCTGGAGGTCACTTTGCACCACAGGTAACAAATCTCAAGATTATGAAAGTTGGCTATTATTGGCCCACATTGTTCGATGGACTATTATGCATGGATAAAAAAATGTAAAAATGTTTGTTTTTCATGGGCAAGGAGAAGCTAGCAGCACTCCCACTCCATCCCATCTCGATTGATCAACCATTCATGCAGTGGGGATTGGAATTCATTGGGTTCATCAATCCAAACTCAAGCCAAGGCCACAAGTGGATTCTAACAAAGAACAAACTACTTGACGAAGTGGATCGAGGCGGTAGAACTCAAGGAGGAAAATGAGTCTAGCATACTAGACTTATACGAATAAATCATCACTAGATTCGGTGTACCAACCACTATAATATCGAGATAATTCTCTAGTGTTCCTTGGCACCAAGATCACTGAGTGGGCTGTTAAGAATGGGATATACCTCAAAACCTCATAAAACTATTACCCTCGGGTAACGAGTAAGTAGAGTCCACTAAAAATAACTTATTGAGAATCATTAGAAGGACTTTGGATGAAAATCAGAGGACATGGCATACCAAGATCAAATTATCTTTACGGGTTGATAGAATTACACCAAAAAGGTCTACATGAAACTCTTCTTACAAGCTAGTCTATGGGAAAGAGGCGACACTAACCATATCCCTTGAGTTTCCCACATTAGAGCTCCTAAATCAACTGTAACTATCAGAGTTTGAGCCTTTGGAATCCAGGTATGAAGAACTCATGGAGTTAGAAGAAATAAGAGAGCATGTAATGTAAACCATGGAGAAGGATCAAGCCTTGATCAAAAGGAGTTTCGACAAGAAAGATAAATCAAGGACCTTCAATGAAGGAGCCATGATTCTGAAATGGGATACATATTTGGCTAAACTAGGCAGACATTCCAAGTTTGATGCCATATGGAGTGGCCCCTATAAGAGTAACAATGTTTTCCAATTGTCCAAGTTAGATGGAGAAGAAATGCAGATTCCTATCAATGGAATCTACCTCAAGCTCTTCTTCTGAAAGGAATAAACCTTACCCTTGTGCATATTAGTTTAGGATTTTCATTCCTCTAAGTTCTTGTGCACATTGTCTTGTTGTTAGAATAGGTTTCGGTTTCTCTAAGTGCTTTGAGAGCACAAGTTTTTTTGCTCCTAGTTGTATCATTGTAAGAATTTAGTATGCCTCTCAGGAGGAAATGTTGTAACAGGAAGCTCAAGTTGCGGGAAACAATTGTAATGCTCAAAAGGTTTCAAATGCGAAATAACTAAAATAAGATCATAGATGGATTCTCATAATATTATTCTCTAGTCTCTAAGGATCGGCCGTAGTTGAGCTTCTAGTGCCTCGAAGAAAATAAGAAAATCAGTCCTAGGAGTAGCCTCTCCAAATTTAAGCTTCAACCTTTAACAGTGTTCCAAGCAGCATGTTAGAAGTAGAGTATTCAGGATAAGGGAAAGAATCATAATTTAATAGAGTTCCATGATGTCCCAACTCAACAAATGTTTTACTTAAAACTCTATAATGTGTTATGCATGCCAAGAAATCATTGGTTTTAGTGTGCTTCATACTTGGCAAAATCAGGTTTCGAGACAGGTTTAAAAGTCCATTTTTAGTCTCGCGAGACCCGGGATTACGAGAGGAAAAGAAAAAAATCCTAGGTTCAAACAATTTTCCACTCTCAAAATTTTAACTTCAAAATTTTCTTATAAAGATTGGGAGTGTAAGCAGCGGGTCAATTCACGTTTAACAACAATAAGTGGTCTCACGGGGAAAAGTTCGGAGGGTCGGATCGATTCTGAGACTATCACTTATGAGTTTGTGCCAAATAGACATATCAAGGCTATTGGTATAGAACATCTAGCAGACATATGTCCCCATGAGTCATCAAAGTTTTAATCCATTTTTACCCACACGGGGTTAAAATGGACAACGAGATAGTTGGGCCCAGAGCATTGGAGGGGCCCTCACAAGAGAATATGGATTTACAAGAAAAAAATTCACATTTCGGGAGCATTGCATGTGGTTCCGGAGGCGTGAAATCATTTAGAGGATTTTTTTCCTCTTATAGGTTTTGAAAAGACTCGAGTTTACTTGAGATGGATAATGGGCTCCCAGGGCCCACTTTTGACCAAAAAATGAGAAAAAAATAGCTAAAATGGAAAAAAATGGTTCATGGTGTTTTACCTTGTGTCTATAAATCCCCTTGATCCTAAAATTTTGGGAAAAAATCCATTAAAAAATGTCAAAATGTAATGGGGAGTCATGAAGGGTCAAGCTAGGAATCTACTTGCCTAAGCTACTCGCGAACTCAAATGAGAGCTGGCGGGTCATAGTGAAGGGAAGCTTAGGCGAGCTCTTTCTCGATGGTTTGAGATGGTAAAATGGCAAGCGAGGGGTTATCGGACTCAAGCGAGCTCGTTTAGGGCATCGTGATGTGGAAAGGAGAGATGGCTTGCCGAGCCAACTCAATAAGCCAGATCATTGGTGGTGTGCGTGGAGTTGGGACCGAAACGGATTTGCATCTCGATGACGTATGGGAGCATGACAATTAGGATTAGGATATACCTCAACACCTTATCAAACTATTACCCTCGGGGTAATGGGCAAGCAAAGTCCACTAAAAAGAACTTATTGAGAGTCATCGAAGGAATTTGGACGAAAATAAGAGGACATGACATACCAAGCTCAAATCAACTTTATGGGCTATTAGGATTACACTAAAAGGTCTACAGACAACTCTCCCTACAAGCTAGTCTACGGGAAAGAGGCAAGGCTGCCCATATACATTGAGTTTCCCACATTGGAGCTCCTAAAACAACTAGAGCTATCCGAGTTTGAGCCTTTGGAAGCTAGGTATGCAAAACTCATGGAGTGGAAGAAACAAGACAAAGATGCAATGCAAACAAAGGAGAAGGATCAAGCCTTGATTAAAAGGAGTTTTGACAAGAAAGCTAAAGGAAGGAACTTCCATGAAGGAGACTTGATTACGAAATGGGATGCGATTGGGATAAACCAGGAAGGCATTCCAAGTTTGATGCCATATGGAGTGGCCCCTACATGGTCACATGATGTAAGAGTAGCAATGCTTTCCAACTATCCAAGTTAGACGAAGAAGAACTGCAGATTCAAGTCAATCGAATCTACCTCAACCACTTGCTACTAAACGGAATAATTCTTACCCTTATACATATTAGTTTGGGATTTTTGTTCCTCTAAGTACTTGTGCACATTGTCTTGTTATTAGAATAGGTTTCGATTTCCTAAGTTAATGCACATGTTTTATCACTCCTAGTTGTATCATTGCACAAATTTAGTATGCCTCTCGGGATGAAATGTTGTAACAAAGAATCTCAAGTTGCGAGGAAACAATTGTAATCCTCAAAAGGTTTCAAATGCATAACTAAAGTCATATCGAGATGGATTCTCATAATATTATTCTTGAATCTCTAAGGATCAGCCGTATTTAAGCTTCTAGCGCCTCAACGGAAATTAGAAAATCAGTCCCGGGAGCACTTCTCCAAATTCAAGCTTCGACCTTGGCGGTGTTCCAAGTAGCGTGTTAGAAGTGGAGTATTTAGGAGAAGGGAAAGAATCATAATTTAATAGAGCTCCATGATGTCTCAACTCAAAAATAATTTTACTTAAAACTCTGCAACGTGCTATATATGCCAAGAAATCATTGGTTTTAGTGTGTTTCATACTTATTAAAATCGGGTTTCGAGACGGGTTCAAAAGTCCATTTTCAGGTCCCACGAACAAGGATTGTGTTGGTCCGAAAATCATCGAGAGGGCGGATCTATGGATAGACGAGCCAATAGTGTGCGGGGCATAGCCCCTTTGAAACAACAAAGCGTCTTGGTTTATTGCTATTATACCAGGTAGGAATCAGCAAGTCCTATATTCTCGCCTTCGGGGTTTGGGATCTCGTCCCAGTAGGGGTATTTCCGACTATGAATAGAAAGGAATGAAGGGAAGGATGGAGATGGGATAGATCTGAAGGGAGAAAAGAAATGAATTCCAAAGTAGAAAGGTCAGAGGGTTTATGTTTTGGGGGTGGTAGTATACAGAGCCAAACCTACTTGCATAAACAAACAAAGCAATACTGATGAGCAAATGACAAAAAGTAGAGATAGATCTAACAAAAAAGTAACATAGATCTAACTTAAGAAAGATCTAATGCACATAACACATCCATTGAGCACAAAGTCTTAATTTCTGTATTAATATTTTATGTTACAAAAAGTACAAAGCCTTTTCCTTCTCACTTCTATTTTTCATCTAAAAAATGTCCACCACTTGAATACAACAAGTATCCAAGTATATATAGAAGGAGAAGGAGAAAGAAGGCAAAAAGGAACCAACAACTATTTACAAAACATCTACAAAAATAGCTAAAAGTCAACTGTTGACTTTGGGGCAATTTGGTGGATGATAACATCTCATGGTGCAACATGGATGATGTCATCATTTGTGCCAACATAACTTTAAATACTTTACAAAAATGGGAACAATCCCAGGAGGAAGGAGCCTATTTGTCATTGTCCCGTGGCTGGAAAGGAGTACCCTATTTCTCCTCAGAAGAGGAAATGTGAAATTGAGCTCGGTACTCGATGAACTTGCTAATCATCGGTTAAAGTTGATCCTAAGTGGGACCCTTGGTGTGATCACCGATGACCTCACAAGTCTCTCGTTCATCTCTGAGTCTCTCTGGGAGCTTGAAGTATTCATTACCTACCTCCATTAAGTATCCAACAAAATCGTGGCAGGCTAGAAGGTTGTTGATAGATTCTGCATCAAAAGTGGCTTCTGACCCTAAACCTTGTGACGCGATTTCCTTGAAGAGCCGAATAATGTCATCTGCCTTCCTCAAGGCGTATGATGGGGTGGATCAAGCCCAGAGACATCCTTAGGACAATCTACTCCATTTGATGCATTGCATTCAAGGCTTCCTCCTTGATTTTATCAATTTTCTCCAAGACAATTCCATCCGGTCAACGCGGTAGTCCAAAACAGCAAGGACTTTGTTGGGTGCTCTTGGGTGACCGAAGATGCCAAATTTTACTAAGTCATCGACTGGGAAGTCGAGCATCTTCTAGAATGTCTCATGTTCCAACTCTTCGGAGATAGGTCCTGTAATCACTGGAGTTCCTTATTAGCCTGATCAATATTTTGATATAGCTCCGTGAACTTTATAATTACTTCCTCACTATCTTTGAGGATTTGGTCTCTCCAGGTGGATATTGCCATACCTTGTTCACCAATCTTGGCATACTCATTTATCTTTTCCTGACTAAGGGCCTTAGGAGTTTCGGTGGCAGCTACAGGAGGTGCACTACCCATTTTCTGTAGGGCTTGGAGAAGATGTTTGTTCTGTTCTTTTAGTATCCTCTTCTCTTCCTTTGCTTCTTGAAGCTTTTTGCAAAGGGCATCCACTACGAGATAAGGCCTCTCCCTACAGGCTTTCTGAGGATGTTCCCATTGTGACCTGTGTCACTGTATAATCTGTAGGAGACAGATCTTTTTATCCTTTGTGGGATCAGGGTATGCGATCTCCATAACCCTTTCACCTGAAGTGCTTTGAGAGAAGCGGGTTATTGCCTTTTGCTTCTTAGCTCCTTTAGTTGGAATGACGGAGAAGTCCATAGGTGCAATGGGGACTTTCCTCTTGTGCTAGCTCAGGTGTTTGGAGATCCATTCTGGACTTAAGGGAGTGTGACCAGAGGAAGGAGGGGAAATGGGGGTAGAAGAAGGAGCAACTACAATGAACACGGGAAATGTGTCGAGATGCTCGGTGGCGGCATTGATAAAGAAGCCGACCCTCCAACGATCACAGGGGTAGGAGTCACTGTAAGAGAGGAAACTGTGCGGGTGGAAGGGATATGAGTGATGAGGAAAGAAATACTGGGGACAGATCCACGAGGGAAGAGAAGATGGAGGAAGAGGAAGGGGAATGGTAGAAGATGGGGGAGAAGGCACAACCAAAGGAGTGGATGCTTGAGTGACGTGAGGAGGGGAAGGAGGAACGAGAGATGGGACGGTGGGAACTTCAGTAGTTATAGTAGTGGCAACATCCTGAGTGGATGTGCCTGTTGGAACACTTACCGATTCCTCTCCTTTTGGGGAGACCGGACTTATTACACCGCTCTTGCATGGTGGAGGGAGGGATCTTGGGAGTTTCCTCTTGAGCAGTGCTTGTTTCTCCTTCTTTATCTTTCCCTTTGCCCTTTGGCAAGTGCTTCGGCCTTGGCGGGTGCATTTCCCAAGGGAGACGTGGTAAAGTCCACCCCAAGGTAGATGAGACCATTTTTCCTACACCAATGCTCTGTGCCTTTAACCCTTTCCTCAATAGTCTGAGGTGCCTTTGTTCTATCAATCTCGGAAAATGGCCAATTGTCCCCTGTCCGTTTCTAAATAGACTTGATCAACTTCTTGATCGGTCGCTTGGAAACCTTTCGGGACAATGGCCACACCGTATTGGATGATCTCTGTAGGGCCGGTGGAGTGATCCTTTCTTTTGAGCTTGATCTCGTGATACAGATCGATATAGATATATTCAATCTATGGGATGTGAATCGGATCAAGCTTTTCCCTTGGAAGGCAATTGCAAGGATCAAAGGTTGGCCTTGCCAAGAAATTGTGTTTCAAGTTGAGCAACTCCAGCTCCTGCAAACATTTCCCGGGCTTTGCTATGAGAAGTGCAGGTGTACTTTCCCACTGTGAGGGGGAATGGAGTTCCACCCTTCTTTCTTTTCAGACACTTCTCGTGGTATGTGATAAGTTGTCTGGACAACTCCAATAGGATCAACTTGGGTCCCGCATACCTCGGTAACTTGGTGGGCTCCCCCAAGAAGTTGGCAGCTCTAAGATAGGTGAAAGTGAGGAATTGCATAAATAACGCCCCCACTTCTCTGTAGTAGTAACCACGCTCTTGGTCATCCGACCATGAGTCATATTGGGCCTCAAGAGGCAGATGATGCCGTAGAAGAAGGCATCATTGATTTTGCTGAATGGTGTGCGATGTTGTTTTCCAGTCTCAACTCGGATAATACTCATATATTCTTACTCGGGGCCACACCTGCATCGACTTAGTGTTGGGTAGTCTCTTTCAGAGGCAACAACATATACCACATAGGAGTTCATGTAGAACCTCCCAATTGTTGAGAGTTGTTGAAGCTACTCGGAGATAGTGCTACTGATGATCTCCACCCATTCAAAACGTTGATCAGGAATGTTTTTGCTCATTGTTTCTAGATATCTGAGCATCCATTTGTGAAAGTAATGGGCATCAGGAAGCCCAAACACCCTACTCAGGAAGGTGATGGTGTTGCTCAGCTCCTTTGAGAAGTCGCTGCGATGAATAACTTGTGGCCACCTAGTTATCACCTTATTTTTCAAATATACTTCATTCATAAGCTGCATGCATTTGTATTCATTTTCATTCCATGCTTTTATGCAGTCTTCTTGGCTTATTGCCACAAAATACCGATGGTGGGGGATACCTAACATGATTTTGAAGTGCCAGGCAGTGAGGTTGATTATTACCTCGCACTTCTCATTTTCACCACATCTTGTGTCCTTATTGTAACAACGGCCCACCACCATCATAAACTCGTTGTTTACTGCGCTCACGAGAATTCTTGCAGCGAAATGTAAACCACTGCCAACCAATTTTTCGATCCATGGACTGCTTGTGACCTTCTTAGTTCTAGCCCATAAGTCCTCCATGTCAATATGATCAAGTTCTAAATCCTTGATGTCCAGGTCACACTCTGCAAGGGATTCGGGCATCCTGACCCTTTGGTATTTGTACTTCATTTCTTCTTCTGTGAGTTTGGCCTTACCCTTAGACTTGGTTGGCTTCTTACTTGATGAAGACATGTGCGAATCTGAGTTCAACTGCTGATCTGCAAGAAGAATCAGGGAAGTCCATCGCAGAAGAGCCATGTTAGCTATTAAATCATCCATCAAAGCTTTACAGAATGAAAAGTTATCAATTTACAAGCCTCTGGGTGCAAGGCGCAATTCTATTGCAGGTTGCAGGGTTAGAAAAGCAAGGCGCCTTTGCTAGAGAGAGTGTTGCATGGAAGAAAATAGTGCAAAAGGGCATAGGGCACAAAAATACTACACACAACATTCAGATGTTGGTGTCATAGGATGTGCGCTTGCACCATATGAAGGGTTTTAACTAGGCACGATTCATTTGGTGTAGTAAGGCTTGTGGTGCACCTTTAGCACAGATATGGTACATGTTGCAAAACATTATGATGCGCCAAGGCGTAGGTTCAAAGGGTGCATCATTGAGGTAAGGTGCGCCAGTGTTTTATCTTTTGGCACAACACGGAAAAGTCTGCACAACATTCAAATGTAGGTGTAGGCATGGTTGCGCTTGTGCCTATGTTAGGTTTTAAGAATTTTTATAAGGTGTGGGAAAGGGCGATGTCGCATGCGGCGATAGTGCGCCCCTTTGGCGCGACTGTGTTTAATGTAACAATGACAAAGTTTGCGCCAAAGGAAAACAATGGTTTTTGGATTGCAACAACTTTAGATTTTTCACCTTTTTAATAGGTTTGGGGTCTTTTGCCTCTTTCAACTAAGATTTTTCAATGAGGGGAATAGAGGAAAGAGGGTCAGGAATTCATTTTTGAGACAAGGCCTCCCAGGTTTAGCAGATTTGGAAGGAGGGTAAAACCGGTTTGAAGGTGGGTAGATTTGCAAAACGGGCAGGGGTTGTATTACTTCTTAGGTTCATTTTCTTTGTTTTTAATAATAAGAACCTTAAAAAAAAAAAAAAACCCCACAACAACAACACAAGAAGAGCAAGGGCCACTTACCAGGAATATATAAAATGGAGGAAATGATGCGGGGTCCACGAATGTGACGAAAAGCGATACGCGGGGTTGACAGGTGTAGAAGAATAACCTTTTTCCACGTTTTTTTAGTCGTGAAAATGACAGGTCGATGTACCTATTTATAGCAAAAGGTGCAATAAATGCACCACCAACTTTTTGTAAGGCACACCTAGGCAGACGCCAACATGAAAATATTTGCGCCCTAGGCACGGATTTGGCATTGTCAACATTACTTTTTTAGTGCTTTGGTGCACCATTCAAGGGTGCAACATTTTGAATGTTGACAAGATGGCGCATGCACCTTGGCATAGGCTTGAAAGGCACATCATGGGAAGGCGCAACATTTGGAATGTCAACACTCCAAAGGATGTACTAAAGGAAAGGAGGGGGCGCAGTTTCATTTGATGTTGTGTGAACGAAAAACTCGTGCCCAACCAAAAAAAGGACCAAATGACTAAGTTCGAAAAACTAGATTTTCTGGAAAGGGATTTTATGTCATTCGAATGTTAAGGGACCTAAACGGGAACCAAAACAAATATTTGGTATGGTTACTCGCAAAATTTCTCTTGATCAATTTTACAAGATAACAACCGGCTCTTTTCGGGACTATCTTTGAGTGAAGCTTAAGGGTAGAGAATTCTAGATCCGTATGTGCCTATCTATGTGGTTACAAAGTGTCAAAAACAAGGGAGACGAAAAAGGAAAACACACAACCAACAAAAGAAAACACACGACAAAACAAACACACAACTAAAACAAACTGTACAAAGAAGAAAGCAAGCTCTACTTCCTGAATATTTTGAGATGTTTGCCCGCTATAGGGAAGCGGGAGCTTAGTTCCGTCCAGATATGAGAGATAAAAGCTATTATCTCCATTGAACTTTTGATCTTGAAAGGCCCTTTCCAAAGGGAGTCAAATTTTCCATGCATGCCCTTTGGCTCTCTTCGCTTGTCCCATAAAAGGACGAGATCTCCCACCTGAAAATCCCTCTACTTAGCCTTTTTATCGAATAGTCTCTTGACTTGATTCTGATGTTCAATGATCCTGTCGACCACCCTTACTCTCTTTTCTTCAAGTTCTGTTAGATACATGATCCTCTTTTCTAGAGAATTCTAGAAAGTCTCATCTTCAATCACTCGTGCCAAGCGCAGGGTGGGAAGCTCCGTAGAAATGGGGAGCTCAGTGTCGATTCCATATAATACTTGAAAAGGTGACATACCAAGAGACCTCTTTGGAGTAATACGGTCTGCCCACAAAGCATCATACAATGACTTGTGCCAGGACCACTGATTCTCATCAACTAGTTTCCGTATGATGGTTACTAAGTTCTTATTATTGGATTCTGCCTGACCATTTCCCTGGGGGTAATAATCCGAGGCACGGGCCAAGGTTATTCCGTATTCATAGAAAAACCAATAACTTCCCGTGAGGAGAAGTTGGAAGCATTATCAACAATGATCTGGTGTGGGATGCCAAATCTTACAATGATACTTTCTTTGATGAAGTTGCAAACGACTTCAGAGGTGGCATTCTTAACAGGTATGGCCTCCACCCATTTGGTGAAGTAATCAGTTGCTATTAGGAAATAACTATGTCTGACACTTGATTGGGGATGTAGTGCTCTGATAAAGTCAATTCCCCATTGCCTAAATGGTTCGTCAATAATGATGGGCCCGAGGGGAACAATGAGCCAATTTTTGTTTACCAATAAATTGTTGGCGAGCCCACATTTTGCTACCCAGTGGTCGTATCTCGAAATAGTGTTGGCCAAGAGTTTACCCGTGCTCCATTGATGCAATCAACTTCCTCTTTAGGGACCTCTGAACCTTTGTTTTCAGCCATAAGCTGACATAGGCCCTTGCCTCTTACCAGCTTGGTTGGTTTTATGTCTAGATCATACTCTTGGACCTTTGCGATCCAATTCCCTCGTAAGCTTCCTAACTCCTGTTGAGTTAGGATAGACTTGACTACCGTGTCAAGAACCAACACTACCGTATGAGAGTTTAGGATGTAGTACCGGAAGTTCTTGACGCTTTGACAATGGTGAATGCGTGCTTTTCTAACTGAGACATCTTCAATTCATGAGGCTTGAGAGGAGAGCTCATGAACACGATTGGAGATTCAACATCCTCATAATTCTTTTGCATTAAGATGGCTGATACAGTATGCTCAGATGCATAACTGTACATGATAAAATCCTTGGAGAAGTCGGGACATACTAGGATGGGTGCATGGGTGATGGAGGATTTTATATCCTTAAATGACGCCTTTCCTTCTTCACTCCACCGGAAATTTTGTGACCCTTTCATCATATTTGATATGTGACGAGTCTTTTCAACAAAGTCGGGAATAAAGTGTCTGAGAAAATTCACTTTTTCAAGAAGGAGTGAACACCGGTCTTGCTTATGGGTAAGGTAAGGTTCTGAATAGCCTTAACCCTTTCGACGTCTATCTTTGTTCCTTCCTTACTGACAACATGTCCCAATAACTTTCCTTCAGTGACCCCGAAAATAGACTTTTTTTGGATTTAGGGAAATCCCGTGTTCTTGGCATCTAATCAATACTTGCTCCAAATGATCACAATGATCACTTCACTTTTTAGAGAACATAGTTAAGTCATCTAAATAAACTATGATGACCTTTCCCATCATACCTTTGAATGCAAAGTCCATCACTCACTGAAAGGTGGCACCAGCATTGGTCAAGCCAAAAGGCATCCTGCTATAGGCAAATGTGCCCCAGGGAGTAGTGAATGCTATTTTGAATTGGTCTTCAGGTGAGACCTCAATCTAATTATATCCTGAGAAGCCATCAAGCATGGACAACATCTCTGAACCAGTTACTTCCTGTAGAACCTGATCCATTATAGGCAGTGGGTAGTTGTCCTTCAAGGACGCCTGATTCAGATTGTGAAAATCTATGCATATGCGTATTTTGCCATTCTTATTTTGTATTGGTACGATGTTTGCGACCCAGGTACTGTGATGGATAGGAAAGATAATCCTTGCATCCAACATCTTTTATATTTTCACCTAGATGGTACCCGAGATCTTGGGATTATAGTGCCTCTTTTTTTGGTGAAAAGGTTTGACATCATCTTTTAACGGGATGTCATGCTGAACTCCTTCGACTTGAAAGACTTTAGATTGACATAAGACCATGCCAATACATCCATATATTTCTTCAGCAATTTGACAAACTTCCGCTTTTCTTCGGTGTGCAACATTTTCCGATGTTCACAAACTGCGGATGTTCTATAGTACCCAAGTTGACCGATTCGGTTTCTGGAGAGGAGTTGGGATCATCTTGTCACTTCTTCTTGACAAAATGATCATGTTTGTCAAACAATCGTTCCAGAGAGACTAAACCTTTTGGGATTTTATTTCCCTTGAGTTGACATATGCCATCACCTTCTTTTGATTCGTTTTCTTGATCAGTAATAGATTCACGGCATGCAAAAGTAGATCCTTCAAAATGAAGCTCATGAAATTTTCTGCCTTCTCTAGAAAGGCAATAAGATGATTGTCATCGTTGAATACCTGCCAGTGCTGAGAATTGTTTGGCACGCTTGGGTGGAAGACTACCTCAATGGTATATGTGTCCATCTTCAACCCTGGGTGAGGGAGCATGAGAGACGTTGAGATGGCCAGTGAATCGGCCATGTCATTCTGAGCTCTTGGAATGGTTTTTATTAAGAAAGAGTCAAATTCCTCAATGATGTCCCATACTGCATTGCGGTAATGTCTGAGCCTTTCATTTTTTACTTGGTATATTCTTTTCACTTGATTAACGATCAGCTCGACATCACCTTGTACTTTTAGGTTCTTAATTCCCCTTTCTTTTACAGCTTGCATGCCAAGTAGCAAAGATTCATATTTTGCAGTATTATTTGTATTGAAAAACTGCAACTTGAAAGAGAGGGGAAAAATCTCCTCTTCAGGAGATATTAGCACAACTCCAGCACCGCATCCGCTAGTTGCAGAACTGCCATCAAATTGCAGTGTCTATATCTTGTTAAGGTCCTCCTCTTGGACGAGAATGTCCATTTCATCAGACTCAGTGGATAAGAAGTAGTTCCCCATCCATGATTAATCAAAGAGAATTTGGGCTTTGGGGTCATCGGAATTGGTGACCAAGTACTTCTTTTACGATTCAGGCTCCAATGTTTGCATTACACCCTTGACGGGGATTCTGGCTTTGGACCATTCAATATGGATCTCTCCACCAACTTCTTTGCAAAAGCTTCTTCCTAGCAGAAATTCCATATGCCGGGATATCGAGATATGAGGATGGTCATCTTCACTCTTTTATCCGGGAATGCTTTGCAAACGTGAATCGCTGCGCTTTTGATCGACCAATCAATGGAACCTGTTTAGTTTCCATGGAGTAACATCTGTCGAAAGGCTTGGTAAGAGTGAGGCCCAAAGCATGAGTGACCTTTACCGGCATGACATTATCGAAGCCCCAAAATCAATTATGCAATTGCTTAGCTTGTGACCATTGATTAGGAGGGAAAGATAAAAAGGTTTAATTTTGCTTGACGTGGAAGTCGAGGTAACATTTATGTGAGATGCAGGAGGAGTGGAAAGGATTCCTTTAGGGGAGGCATGAATGGGTACGACAACTTGGCTTTGGATATATTTGGTCAATCTTACAAGCTTGCTCAGGATTAGACTGAAGATATTTAGCCTCAGACATTTGAATCTTGGTCTTTTTAGCATGATCGATTATATTGAATGAGGCCAAGGGTTGCGTTGATGAAGGAATGAGTCCCTCACTTCGCGGTGGAGGGGTAGGGTTACTAGTCTTTATGGGAATAGAAGAAGGCTGATTTGGAGGAGAGATGGGAGGAAAATATTTTTTCATAAAAGACTTAATAGGAGGTTGAGCAGGAAGAGGATTACCTCTTTTAGCAATGGTTGGAGGCGTGTTTGACACAACCTTCTCTTTTTATATCCTAGTAGCAACTTCTGCTTCTTTTCCTTGGGAGCAAGTGAAAACAACATATGACTATCCGCTTGCATACCCTTGGGTACCCTCTTCTTCATCAGACTCCTCATCTTCAAATTCCATATACCCAATTGTAGAGTCGCCAGTCGGTTCACCGACATCTTGATCATCTTCGCCTTACGACAAAGGTTCTTCATAATTTTGCTCCTCTCCTTTGACCTCGACCAGGGCATTGACCGGAGGGGCCTCAAGTGCCAACCACGGAGCAGTTGTAGGCAAATGCGACCTTTGTGGGGCATTGTTGGAAGTGAAATTTCTCTGTGGGATATCTCGGTATGAAGTGTTAGGAGAAGCTTGAGCTAATTGCTTCTTTAATGCGAGCAAGTCGTTCGCCATCTTTTGGAATGCCGGATCTAATGAAGTGGCTTGAGAAGGAGTTGAAGTTTTAAGCTTGGATGACTCTCATTTTAACTCGCTAGATATAAGCAAGTTATCTTCTATCCGAATGGCTGCAGCTTGAGTGAGAACCAGGGTGGTGATTTGTTCTTGTAAGAGTAAGAAACTTACTCTTGAGCTCATGGCGTTCACAAAGAAACACTTCTAATTTTCTGGTGTTGGCAGCATGGCAGGTGGCACACGGTTAATTAGTGAATTGAAACAAGTGATAAAATCACGCATGGTTTCATTGACTTCCTTCTTCAGGTGAGTGATCTTTGATAGTAACACAAATGCGTCTTCTGAAGGCTTATACTTGTCTTCAAATGCAGTTCGTAATGTGGCCCAACTGGTGATAGATCCGGTTGGCAAATGTTGGAACCACTCTGTTGTGGGTCCTTGCAAGGTTTCTAGAAAGAGGCATATTGACACATCTTCATGGGTCACATCCAGGATGCTTTGCATGACATAATGAATGCAGATATATGTGAATCCGTGCTTTAGTTTCCACTCCCATCAAATCGGGAAAATTCTTGCGATTTCCATGAGGGAGTGCGTGAACTGGATGTGGCAATGCAAGAGGGCACATAGCGTTTCCCCATGGTACTGCCATTTGAAAAGCTGGAAAGAGGACGCCTTGGTGGGAGGGTTGTGCTTAGTAACAGGCACCGCAAATTGATGTGGACGCTCCTTGCGAAAAATGGTTCTTTTGTGGGGCGAGACACTTACAGGTGACCGATCAGTGAACTCAGCGATGAGAAGCGTCTTTGGTGTAATACTAAAGTTGTGCCTTTGAAGTAGATCAAAAGTAGGATCAACTTCTCCACGAGCTCTCCTGCTACGGGTAAATGGTTCACCTGCCAGTGTATCTTTCAGATCTGCAATGATTTTTAGAGCAGATTTAAAAATTCTTTTTATTTGTACTTGCTGATTTTTTTATTTTTCTGACAAAAATTAGCAGTATGTACTTTTTCGAATATTTAATTTTATCCTTCTTTTGAAAACCGATTGCGGTTTAATGACAAAGATTAATGAGGATAAAATAATGATAAACTTAGTAAGCTGATTTTCGGATCTTAGATTTGACTTTTTGCAAGGGTTTGAAATTATTTGTAAAACTGTCAGAATCTCAGATCTACGGAAATATACGGGTTTTTGTAAAAACTCAGTGAACTAAAGATCTCTAACTAGCCCAGATCTATGGATCTCTGAAGAAAATTTTCAGTTTGGATCACTTTTGTAAAATTTTTGGATTTTAAGCAAAAGTTAAGATTTGTAAACAGGTAGTGATTTTTACAGTTTTATCAATTTTCCTAGTTACCTTAGCAAATTTTTAAAAAAGTTGTTGGTGCCTTTTAACCGACACAATACTCATATAGATCTGGTTCGATCCCCAAAGAGAGTCACCAAAACCTGTTGGTTTGAAAATCATCGGGAGGAAGATCTATGGATAGATGAGCCAAAAGTGTGCAGGGCATAGCCCCTCTTTGAGATAGCAAAGTGAAACTGGTTTATTGCTATTCTACCAGCAAGAATCATGCAAGTCCTACAATATTCTGCCTTCAGGGGTTTGGGATCTCATCCCAGTAGGGGTATTTCCGACTATGAATAGAAAGGAATGAAGGGAAGGATGGAGATGTGATAGATCCAAAGGGAGAAAAGAAATGAATTCCAAAGCAGAAAGGTCAGAGGGTTTATGTTTTGGGCTGGTAGTAAATAGAGCCAAACCTACTTGCATAAACAAACAAAGCAATACTGATGAGCAAATGACAAAAAAGTAGAGATAGATCTAACAGAAAAGCAACACAGATCTAACTTAAGAAAGATCTAATGCACATAACACATCCATTGAGCACAAAGTCTTAATTTCTGTATTAATATTTTATGTTACAAAAAGTACAAAGCCTTTTCCTTCTCACTTCTATTTTTTATCTAAAAAATGTCCACCACTTGAATACAACAAGTATCCAAGTATATATAGAAGGAGAAGGAGAAAGAAGGCAAAAAGGAACCAACAACTATTTACAAAATATCTACAAAAATATCTAAAAGTCAACTGTTGACTTTGGGGCAATTTGGTGGATGACAACATCTCATGGTGCAACATGGATGATGTCATCATTTATGCCAACATACTTTTAAATACTTTACAAAAATGAGAACAATCCCAGGAGGAAGGAGCCTATTCATCGTCGTCCCGTGGTTGGAAAGGAGTATCCTGCTTCTGCTCAGGAGAGGAAATGTGAAATTGAGCGCGGTACTCCATGGACTTGCTAATCATTGGTTGAAGTTGATCCTGAGTGGGACCCTTATTGTGATCATCGATGACCTCGTAAGTCTCCCGTTCATCTCTGAGTCTCTCTGGGAGCTTGAAGTATTCATTACCTGCCTCCATTAGGTATCCAACAAAATCGCAATAGGCCAGAAGGTTGTTGATAGATTCTGCGTCAAAAGTGGCTTTTGACCCTAAACCTTGTGACGCGATCTCCTTGAAGAGCCGAATAGTGTCATTTTCCTTCCTCAAGGCGTATGATGGGGTGAGAAAGCCCGAGACATCCTTAGGACGATCTGCTCCATTTGATGCATTGCATCTAAGGCTTCCTCCTTGATTTTATCAATTTTTTCCAAGACAAATTCCATTTGGTCAACCCGATAGTCTAAAGCAGCAAGGACTTTGTTGGGTGCTCTTTGGTGATCGAGGATGCCAAATTTTACTAAGTCATCGCCAGGCAGTCGAGCATCTTCTGGAATGTCTCATGTTGTAACTTGGCATGGTCCAACTCTTCGAGATAGGTCCTGCAATCACCTGGAGTTCCTTATTAGCCTGATCAATATTTTGATATAGCTGCGTGAACTTTATAATTACTTCCTCACTATCTTTGAGGATTTGGTCTCTCCAGGTGGATACTGCCATACCTTGCTCACCAATCTTAGCGTACTCATTTATCTTTTCCTGACTAAGGGCCTCAGGAGTTTCGGTGGCAGCTACAGGAGGTGCACTGCCCATTTTCTGCAGGGCTTGGAGAAGATGTTTGTTCTGTTCTTTTAGTATCCTCTTCTCTTCCTTTGCCTCTTGAAGCTTTTTGCAAAGGGCATCCAATGCAGATAAGGCCTCTCCTTGGCAGCTTTCTGAGGATGTTCCCATTGTGACCTGTGTCACTATATAATCTGTAGGAGACAAATCTTTTTTATCCTTTGTGGGATCAGGGTATGCGATCTCCATAACCCTTTCACCTGAAGCACTTTGAGAGAAGCGGGTTATTACCTTTTTCTTCTTAGATCCTTTAGCTGGAATGACGGAGAAGTCCATAGGTGCAATGGGGACTTTCCTCTTGTGCTGGCTCAGGTGTTTGGAGATCCATTCTGGACTTAAGGGAGTGTGACCAGAGGAAGGAGGGGAAACGGGGGTAGAAGAAGGAGCAACTATAGTGAACACGGGGAAATGTGTCGAGACACTTGGTGGCGACATTGATAAAGAAGCCGACCCTCCAACGCTCACAGGGGTAGGAGTCACTGTAGGAGAGGAAACCATGGGGTGGAAGGGATCTGAGAGATGAGGGAAGAAATGTTGGGGGACAGATCCGCGAGGGAAGAGAAGATGGAGGAAGAGGAAGGGGGAATGGTAGAAGACGAGGGAGAAGACACAACCAAAGGAGTGGTTGCTTGAGTGACGTGAGGAGGGGAAGGAGAAGTGGGATATGGGACGGTGGGAACTTCGGTGAGTTGTAGCAAAGGAGTGGATGTGCCCATTGGAACACTTACCGCTTCCTCTTCTTCTAGGGAGACCAGCTTACTACCTACTCCTACGCAGTGGAAGGGAAGGCTCTCGGGAGTTTCCTCTTGAGCAGTGCTCATTTCTCCTTCTTTATCTTTCCCTTTTCCCTTTGGCAAGTGCTTCGGCCTAGCGGGTGCATTTCCCAAGGGAGATGTGGTAAAGTCCACCCCAAGGTAGATGAGACCATTTTTCTTGCACCAATGCTCTATGCGCTGCAGAGTGCCTTTAACCCTTTCCTCAATAGTCTGAGGTGCATTTGTTCTATCAATCTCGGCAAACGGCCAATTGCCCCCGTCCGTGTCTAAATGGACCTGATCAACTTCTTAATCGAGTCAGCTTGAAACCTTTTGGGACAATGGCCACACCATATTGGATGATCTCTGCCAGGGCCATGCGGGAGTGATCCTTTCTTCTAAGCTCGACCTCATGATACAGATCGATATAGATATCTTCAATCATGGGATGTGAATCGGATCAAGCTTTGCCCTTGGAAGGCAATTGTGAGGATCAAAGGTTAGCCTTGACTGGGAAATTGTGTTTCAAGTTGAGCAACTCCAGCTCTGTAAACATTTCCTAGGCTTTGCTATGAGAAGTGCAGGTGTACCTACCCACTATGAGGGGGAATGGAGTTCCACCCTTCTTTCTTTTCAGACACTTCTCGTGGTATGTGATAAGTTGTCTGGACAGCTCCAATAGGATCAACTTGGGTCCCATACCTCGGTAACTTGGTGGGCTCCCCCAAGAAGTTGGCGGCTCTGAGATAGGTGAAAGTGGGGAATTACATAAATAACACCCCCACTTCTCTGTGGTAGTAACCACACTCTTGGTCATCCGACCATGAGTCATATTGGGCCTCAAGAGGCAGATGATGTCGTAGAAGAAGGCATCATTGATTTTGCTGGGTGTGCGATGTCTTTGTTTTCCAAAGATCAACTCTAGATAATACTCATATATTTTTACTTGGGGCCACACCCCGCATCAACTTAGTGCTGGATAGTCTCTTTCAAAGGCAACAACATATACCATATAGGAGTTCATGTAGAACCTCCCCGTTGTTGAGAGTTGTTGAAGCTGCTCAGAGATAGTGTTGCTGATGATCTCCGCCCATTCAAAACGTTGATCGGGAACGTTTTTGCTCATTGTTTCTAGATATCTAAGCATCCATTTGTGAAATTAATGGGCATCAGGAAGCCTAAACACCCTGCTCAGGAAGGTGATGGTGTCACTTAGCTCCTCGAGAAGTCGTTACGATGAATAACTTGCATGTCACCTGGTTATCACCTTCTTATTTTTCGAGATATACTTCATTCATAAGTGCATGCATTTGTCTTCATTTTCATTCCATGATTTTCTGCAGTAGCCTTCTTGGCTTATTGCCACAAAATGCCGGTGGTGGGGGATACCTAACATAATTTCGAAGTGCCGGTAGTGAGGTTGATTATTACCTCACCCTTCTCATTTTGCCACATCTTGTGTCCTTATTGTAACAACGGCCCACCACCATCATGAACTCGTTGTTTACTGCGCTCACGGGAATTCCTGCAGAAAATGTAAACCACTGCCGACCAATTTGTCCATCCATGGACTACCTGTGACCTTCTTAGTTCTGGCCTAGAAGTCCTCCATGTCAATATGACCAAGTTTTGAATCCCTGATGTCTAGGTCACACTCTGCAAGGGATTCAGGCATCCTGACCCTTTGGTATTTGTACTTCATTTCTTCTTCTGTGAGTTTGGCCTTACCCTTAGACTTGGTTGGCTTCTTACTTGATGAAGACATGTGTGAATCTAAGTTCAACTGCTGATCTGCAAGAAGAATTAGGGAAGTCCATCGCAAAAGAGCCATGTTAATTGTTAAATCATCCATCAAAGCTTTACAGAATGAAAAGTTATCAATTTACAAGCCTCTGGGCGCAAGGTGCAATTCTATTGTAGAGGCTGCGCAGGTCGGAAAAGCAAGGCGCACTGCTAGAGAGTGTTGCATGGAAGAAAAAAATGAAAAAGGGGCGCAGGGTGCAGAAATACTACACATAACATTCAGATGTTGGTGTCATAGGATGTGCGCTTGCACCATATGAAGGGTTTTAACTGGGCGTAGATTTATTTGGTGTAGCAAGGCTTCAGGGTGCGCCTTTAGCGTAGATATGGTACATGTTGCAAAACATTATGATGTGCCAAAGGGCGTAGGTTCAAAGGGTGCATCATTGAGGTAAGGTGCGCCAGTGTTTTAGCTTTTGGCATGGCGCGGAAAGGTCTGCACAACATTCAAATGTAGGTGTAGGCGTGGTTGCGCTTGCGCTTGTGTTAGGTTTTAGGAATTTTTATAAGGCACGGGAAAGGGAGATGTTGCATGCGGGGACAGTGCACCCCTTTGGCGTGACTGTGTTTAGTGTAATAATGACGAAGTTTGCACTAAAGGAAAACAATGGTTTCTGGATTGCAACAACTTTAGATTTTTCACCTTTTTGATAGGTTTGGGGTCTTTTGCCTCTTTCAACTAAGATTTTTCAGTGAGGGGCAAAGAAGAAAGAGGGTCAGCGATTTATTTTGAGACAAGGCCTCCCAGGTTTAGCAGATATGGAAGGAGGGTAAAACCGGTTTGAAGGTGGGTAAATTAGTAAAACGGGCAGGGGTTGTATTACTTCTTAGGTTCATTTTCTTTGTTTTTAATAATAACAACCTCCAAAAACAACACAAAAACCCCACAACAACAACACAAGAAGAGCAAGGGCCACTTACTAGGAATATATAAGATGGAGGAAACGATGCGGGGTCCACGAATGCGATGGAAAGCGACACACGGGGCGACAGGAGGGTTGATAGGTGTAGAAGAATAACCTTTTTCCATGTTTTTTTAGTCGTGAAAATGACAGGTCGGATGCACCTATTTATAGCAAAAGGTACAATAAATGCGCCACCAAAGTGTTTCTGGCGCGCACCTGTGCAGATACCAACATGAAAATATTTGCACCCTAGGCGCGAATTTGGCGTTGTCAACATTGCTTTTTTAGCGCTTTGGCGCACCATTCAGGGCGCAACATTTTGAATGTCGACAAGATGGTGCATGCGCCTTGGCGCAAGCTTGAAAGGTGCATCATGGGAAGGCGCAACATTTGGAATGTCGACACTCCAAAGGATGCGCCAAAGGAAAGGAGGGGGCGCAATTTCATTTGATGTTGTGTGAATAAAAACTATTGCACGCCAACCAAAAAAAGGACCAAATGACTAAGTTCAAAACCTATATTTTTCTGGAAAGGGATTTTATGCCATTCCGAACGTTAAGGGACCTCGACGGGGAACCAAAACAAAAATTTGGTATGGTTACCTGCAAAATTGCCCTTGTCAATTTTACAAGATAATAGATTGTAGAGGGAAAAGCAAGAAAATCCTAGGTTCAAACAATTTTCCACTCTCAAAATTTTAACTTCAATTTTTTTATAAAGATTGGGAGTGTAAGCAATGGGTCAATTCATGTTCAATAATAAAAGCGGTCTCCTGGGAAAAGTTCGAGGGGGTTAGATCAGTTGTAGACTATCACTTATGAGTCCATGCCAAATAGACATATCAAGGCTACCGGTATAGAACATCTAGCGACATATGTCCTGCGAGTCGTCAAAGTTTTTATCCATTTTTATCCCCACTGGGTTAAAATGGACAACGAGATAGTTGGAATTGAGCATTGGAGGGGTCCTCACAAGAGAATCTGATTTACAGAAAAAAATTCACATTTCGGGAGCATTGTAGGTGGTTCTGAGGATGTGAAATTGTTCGAGGATTTTTTTCCTCTTTTGGATTTTGAAAAGACTCAAAGTTTACTTAGGATGGAGAACAGGCTCCCAGGGCCCACTTTCAACCAAAAAATGGGCAAAAAATAGCTAAAATGAAAAAATTGGTTCATGGTGTTCTAATGTGTCTACAAACCCCCCTCGATCCCAAAAATTCTAGAAAAAACCATAAAAATGTTTTAAATGTCAAAATGCAATGGGGGAGTCAATGAAGGGTCGAGCTAGGAATTAGCTCAGCGAACTCAAATGAGATCTGGTGGGTCGTAGTGAAGGGAAGCTCGGTTGAGCTCTTTCTCGGATGGCTTAAGATGGTAAAATGGCGAGCCGAGGGGTTATCATACTCGGGCAAGTGGTTTAGGGCATCACGACGTGGGAAAGAGAGCTGGCTCACTGAGCCAACTCGGCGAGCCAATCATCGGTGGTGTGCGTGGAGTAGAGACTGGAAGTGGATTTGCATCTGCATGATGCATGAGATCCCAACGGGAGATCTTGGTGTGAAGAAAATTCCACGCCCGAAGGTCACGGCGAGTTGTTAGGTGGAGGCTCGGGTGAGTTGGGAGTTGGCGTCGGGGCACATGAGCACGCAGCATGGGGTCGACGAGAGATGCGGGGTGAGTTTGGGTCCCGCGACCCAAAAGCAAGGCACATAACTCGACGGTTGTGTGGGGTGTGTCGTCGATGAGGTCGTCGGGTTTTCAATGCGAGGAAGCATGGTGTTGATGCACCATGCAAACCTCATGTGGGTGCAACACAAAACCCACTCCCAAAAAACTAATAACTTGGTCAGTCGTCGAGTTAAGGGAGGCTATGCGGAAGCAGAGGCAGGAGTTCAATAACACAATGGAAGCTATCTCGCCATGCAATGCAACACAATGTTTCGCCCGATTTGAAAGGTGAGTTTCCGAGGAGTTAATGGCGAGCCGGTAGGTGGGGTTGGTGAGGCTAAGCCAAATAGTGCCCTTCACTCAAACTTTGATAACTTTCACCCTGAATATTAGATTCACACAAACTTATACTTGGTGGAAATATATTTGGAATCCCTATAACATGGAGTGATAAAAAATGGAAAGTTAATGCATTAGGTAGGTAATAAATCATGATGAAGTTACAGGGGTATGGAGACCATACCCAAAGACAGAGGTAGAGTAAATGCAAGTATGAAGGCCATTCCTTCTTGCACAAGGCAAGGTACAATCAAGCATGGGCCGTGTAAGCAACCCCGTCCTTCTTACAGGTGCAATGATGATTTTTGGAAATGGTTGAAGCATAGATTCGGGCTTTCTCCTTATCTCTCATCTCATTCTTCTATATAATGTAAAGGAGGGCATTTTTTCATAATGCCCACATTGTCATATTTGGACTATTAGCTTTGCAAAGTTTGTTGAACAAATTCACCACGTTTCCCTATATGATGACTTTTGTAAATATACCATGCTTTTGGTGTGTAGTACCGGATCAAATGCACATTGAGAAGAAATGCATTAAGTAGCTAGACTCACAACCATATTATGAAATGACTCAACCATATAATTAATTTCAAATCGACGTGGTACCATTTGATCGCCACATAAATGTCGAGTTAAGTATCACACTACTTGTTCCACTCTCCTAATTCTCGTCTCTAAATTTTATCTGTTTCTCCATTTCAACAAAATTTACCATATCATGACGTTGTTTTATTAGGTTTTAGTGTGAGGGACGGCACATAGAGACCAGATTTGTGGTAAATCATAGATTAAAAATTCAACAAATACGAGATGGTCATATCTCAATATATTAATTATACAATGTTTTACAGCGATCAAATCGCTTCCGATTACGCAGGAATATCCATCATAATTTCGAGATCTTGAGAAAGAAAAGGAAAAGCCCAATGATGCATATGAATTTTGTTCTTGGTCAGACCGCATCAGTGGGCATCCTTCCCACCTGCTCGATTCCCTCTGCAAACATCACTCCCATTCCCATAAAAAGGTGAGCCTCCAAATGGCAGTGGAACGCCCATACGCGTGGATTATCAGCTTTAAATCGTATGGGAACAACGACACCGTGTTGCAGTATTTGGTATCCTTCACTGGGTAGAACACGCTTTCTCCGTAACCAAGACTCCAGAAATCGTGACCGTGCAGATGCCATGGATGGATCTCCGAATTATTGGCGGTGAGAGTATTCGCATTCTGCAGAATCATGTCCACAATTTTGTCTATCCGTTGATTTTGTTGTGTGTTGAGAAGGATGAGCTGACTGTGGGATTGAAGAGGGGGAAGCGCTTCGTATCCTTTCAGGGCTACGAACTTTCTGGCAAGAGCAGGGGATTTAGCAAAGTAATTACACCATGCAAAACCAAATAGATCTTACCTGGAACGGCAGAGCAGTCGGCGAAGCAGTCCAGGAGAAGCTATTGGCGAAGCAGTCGGTGAAAAGCCGGCGAAGCATAGGGATATCATTCTCTGTTACTTCAGGCATGGAACTGAGCAGGGTATAGGATGGAGCTGAGGCGCGGGAGGAATTTTAAAATATGAGAGCATGGTTTCATGGAGGGGCGCTCCACTCCATAAATATTCTAGGGGTGCTGTTAAGAAAATTTAGGAGTATTTAAACAGTTTTAAGGTCTATGTTGTTGTTGCTTTTTAAAAATAAATAAATTGAAATGCACTTCTATATTGATATGATCAAGTAGAGTAAATAGGGTTTCCAACTAAAAAAGCGGGTGGAGAAGTCACACCTAGAATTCACACTAGGCACACATGTGCCATGGGATACAAAAAGCATACAAACAGAGAGCAAGTCACAAAAGTGACAAACCACGAGAAGAGAATTAAGCAAAGAACAACAACAAACATGTCGATGGAGGAGGAGGCGAAGGCGACGACATGCGTGAAGCATCACCCCAACCCGTTGTAGGGGGTTAAGAGAAGACGACGCAGGATCCCACCCATCGCCCTAATCGTGAGCCCTCCGATCATCTTGTCTGCTCGGAGAAATAACAAGAGACAAGTGAGGAAATTTATTAGGGGAGCACCCCGTCTCTGGAACCGTGAGGCCTAAGGGAGGAAGGCCACCCAGAGCCATTGCCATCTGTTGTGATCGGAGGGAGAAGCCACCTAGCTAGAGCCATCGCCATCTTGGGGTGGAGGACCCCCACCATTGCCACCGAACCGTTGGAAAATGCCACTAGCCTTTTGCCATGGAGGGGAGGAATTGTGTCGAGCTCGGGCATGTTGTCGCTGATGAGCACCTTGACCACGAGACCGAGGCCGGGGAGGCGGGGACCGTTGTTGCGGCGGAGACAAAACCCGATCGACAGAGCAAGGGGCGCTACCCCAAAGGGGCGAGAAGATCTTGAAGATGTTCGACTTCCAAGTGGACTTTCTCCTCCTAAGGTCCATATTTTTTTATTAGTTTCTTCAACAATACTGGTTGAGATATTATAGAATCCCATTGGATTTTTATGGTTATTTGTAGGTAAATAAAATCATGTTTCCTTTTAAAATCACAAAAAAAAACAATAGTGGAAATGCATATTATATTCCACATGGACAAAAATCAGCCTAAACTAAAGGGAGAAACTCCAACCTCCCTTTCCACCCACCTAAAGTTTAGAGGGCAAAAAAGTGGAGCTCCTATATTTTAGGCATAGATTCTACTATTTCCCTAGCTTGCTTTAAAAATAATTGTGTTGCAAGAAAATAGGAGTTGAAGCCCCTCCATTGGACCATGCTTTGATTAAATAGTGAGATTCAAATCTCTTTCCACACCGGGTTTGGTGGCTCTGCCGGTTGTTGGAGATAGTCATCGGCATTAAATGGTTAACAGAGGAGTTCGCACACCGCAGGAGGACGCGCTCCTAGGTGTTACATGTCAACAACCACACCGGGAGTCGTTGATCCTCCTCCGGGATGTTATATGTCAACAACCACAAAGTGGGAGTCACCAAACGCACGCACAAGATACACTCAACGTTATAATATGGTTGTGAATCTAGCTACTTAATGCACTTCTTCTCAATGTGCATTTGATCAGGTACTACACACCAAAAGCATGGTATATATACAAAAGTCATCATATTAGGAAACCGTGAATTTGTTCAACAAACTTTTCAAAGCTAATTGTTCAAATATGACAATGTGGGCATTATGAATTATATGATAGAAGACAAGATAGATAACCTGCTTTCTACCTTTGGAATATCCAGAAGGAGAACATAACCCATGAAATAGACGCAGAGTTGGTGACCTTAAATATCATTATTTTTGGGTTATAGTGGAGTTATCCTAAGAGCCAGAGCTTTCCCCTTAATTTCCCTGCTTACAACTTTGCAAACCTTTTCAGATATTCTCTACTGTTACATTATTTTGTGAAGACCTACGTATTGTACTTATCTATCATATCTTTCACCTTTCTTTTCTTTTCCCTTCAACTGCAATTTTTGTTGATATATCCTCCAGTTTAATTTTCCGTTTTTTCATATGGATTCATTTGAGATGAAATGTATTCTACTTCTACACTTCTCACTTAGCTATTTTTTCTTTCTACCATTTCATGAGTCCAGATCAATTCCTATCCTAATCTTTATATATTGAATTAATGAAGATATATCAGGAAGCCTATATAATGCAGAGTAATAACATCGAAAGCTCTCAGATTTTCAAATATGGTCATTTTGCTCTTGACCAGTGGTTGAAAATGCAATTTAACTAGACTAAATTACATTTTCTAAATAGTTGGGTTGTAACTTCTGTCTGACTTTTCTAAAAACGTTTTCAGCAGAGTTCAGCTTCAGATAACATTCTGGCAATATTCCTCTCTTCCCTGACACATTTGCAGACCTGTAGAAACCTGCCCATGAAAAACATTAATTATTTGTTGGCCATTCAAGGACAACAGAAAAATTGTATTAGCAGGGAAAAAAATATGATAAAAAAACTGCAAGAATAGGCCTTTTATTTATTTGCATTGATCTATTATTATACTTGTCAACCTTATTTGCAATTTCTTTGTATATTGCATCAATAATTGTTGGTTTTCATGAAGGTATTATACACAAGCTGTTATGTGAACAATGTTATTGGACAGAAAATGACATCTGAACTTCCAACAATGGAAATAGTTCGTACACTTCTGGATTGTTTCATAATCTTTCTTCTCTCTCTACCTCATTCATGGCTTGTGCTCCTTAACGCACATGTTCCACTTCATCATCATTTTGATCTTCCACAACAAATCCTTGACGTTGTGTGGCTTTCATTATTTCTAAGAGAGCTTGCACATATGATTTTAAACTTATACATTTAATGACATACTGAAGTGGCATGATTTTGGGGAACTTATGGATCTTTTATTTGTTATTCATAAAAAACACAACAACGTTTGGCTATTTGCGGGCAGTGTGCAGCGGATTTAGTACCTCATATTTCTTTCCTTCAGTTCTTTTTATCACTTTTGATTGCATTGTTTTGTTTTTTCTAGCTTAATATTGGAGCACAAACAATACACTTAATAGCAGTGGAAGTTAAGCAAATGTTACAATAGGAAGGCAATATCAAAAAAGACAAGTGATTTTGATTGCCAAGTGAATGTGAAAATGTCAAATCAATAAATGGGTTTGTAGATTTCTATAAAGTTCTTTTGTGTTGGTTTTATTTCATTGAGCATCAATTCATGAAGCACATAGATAATCTCTACGACAATCGTTGTTTGTCTGTTTGTTACTTGCTATGAAGCTTTTTCATACTACTAAATTATGATGAGTGTTTTGTGTCATTTTTCTTTTCTTTGAGCATTCAATTCCACCATAATAACTAAAGAATAAAAGAATTACAATGACATTTCGAGACCCCCTATAACATATAGGTGACTTGAAGAGGCCTAGTGTGACAACATCACCATTTATTGTAGAGCCTCCATTGGAAGATCTTTCATTCATCTTGTATTGTAATATTCACAAAATCAAATTTTTGGTGGGTCCATATGAAACCCTGTATCAATTTTAGTCCCATGAAGAAGTGATTTACCTGGGTATCAGTGCTTAAAAGGGTTTGAAGAGATGTATCTCTTCATAGTTTTGCAAAATCATTAATTAAGTCTATAGGACTTATGAACTTTTTAGACGATATTTTATTCTTTTTTTTAAATTGAATTTTTGTTGACAAGCCTCTTTTTAGCTTTTTTCCCTTATAAGTGCACAAGTTTAGGTCCAACCACTTTTAAGTGCATTTCAAATTTTCAAAAAGTGACTTTCCCTACAAATAATCACATGAAACAAAATATGTATATGAAATGACTCAACCATATAATTAATTTCAAATGCCGACGTGGTACCACTTGATCGCCACATAAATGTCGAATTAGGTATTAGACTACTTGTTCTGCTCTCCTAATTCTCATCTCTAAATTTTATCTGTTTCCTAAAACTAGGTCCATCCTAACAAAATTTACCATATCATGATGTTGTTTTATTAGGTTCTAGTGTGAGGGACAACACATATAGACTAGATTTGTGGTAAATCATAAATTAAAAAATTCAACAAATACGATATGCTCATATCTCAATATATTGATTATACAATGTTTTACAACGATCAAATCGCTTCCGATTACGTAGGAATATCCACCATAATTTCAAGATCTTGAAAAAGAAAAGGAAAAACCCAATGACACATATGAATCTTGTTCTTGGTCAGACCGCATCAGTGGGCATCCTTCCCACCTGCTCGATTTCCTCTACAAACATATCGCCATAAGAAGGTGAGCCTCCAAATGACAAAGGAATGCCCATGCACATGGATTATGAACTTTAAATCACGGGGCCAACGACATCGTGTTGCGGATTTGGTAGAACACGCCCTCTCCGTAACCAAGAATCTAGAAATCGTGATCATGCAGAATCTCTAAATTATTGGTGGTGAGAGTATTCACATTCTGTAGAATCATGTTCACCATTTTGTGTATCCGTTGATTTTGTTCTATGTTGAAAAAGATGAGTTGATCGTGGGGATTGAAGAGGAGGAAGCGCTTCATATCCTTTCGTGTCTAAAAACTTTCTCAAGCAAGAACATGGAATTTAGTAAAGTAATTACACCATACATAAATATTCCAACGCGTGGTCCTAAGAAAATTTAGGAGTATTTTAGTAGTTTTAAGGTCTATGTTGTTTTTTTTATATTGATATGATCAAGAAAAGTACATAGGGTTTCCAACCAAAAAGTGGGTGGAGAAGTCACACCTTAGAATTCACACTAGGAACACATGTGTCATGGGATATAAAAACATACGAACAGAGAGCAAGTCACGTATGACAAACCACAAAAAAGAGAATTAGGCAACAACAACAATGAACATGGTGGATGGAGGAAGAGGTAGAGGCGGTGACCTGCATGAAGCATCACCCCAACCTGTAACAGGGGAGTCAAGAGAAGACGATGCAGATTCCACCCATTGCCCTGATCACGAGCCCGATCATTTTTTCTTTCCAGAGAAATAACAAGAGACAAGTGAGGAAATTTATCGTAGGAGCACCTCGTCTGCGAACTAGAGGCTGTAGGGGAGGAAGGCCACCCAGAGCCATTGCCAATGTTGTGACCGAGAGGAAGGAGCCACCCACCAAAGCTATCGCCATCTTGGGATGGAGAACTCCCAACCATCGCCACCTCTAGGCAGAGGACCAGAGAACTGTGATTGAGACGATAGGTAGCATTGATGACATTCTATTCATATTTTATTTGATTTAGGCTCCTCATATTCTTTTATTTATCCATTTGTAGTAGAGTGATGCAGGCTAGTGGAAGTTAGGAAGAGCTGTAATTGGGATGTGGAGATGGATTTTGAGCCAAGCTCATAGTGGACTCCTTAGTCAAGGAGTGCATAGTTGACTTAGGACCCTTTTCCATGACCTTGGATCTTTGTATCCTTCCTTTGGGTTCCTATGGGATTATTTTGTGCATGGATTGGTTATCTGCACATAGGGTTAGGGTTGATTATTACATTAAGGTAATATCATGTACATATGATTTTGGCGTGGAGACAATGATATTAGAGTCGAGACCCACCTCTATTCGCACCATATCCACTATGTAGCTTAAACAAGTGTGCGCGATGAGGTTTCTAGTTGTTTCTTTGTCACGGGTAACGATAAATTAGAGGATGAGTCTAGTGGGCCATCACTTGATGATCATCATATCTTGATGGAGTTTTCAAATGTGTTTCTAGGGGAGCCATGTGGGGTTACCTCCCCCACGTGAGATAGAATTTCACATTGATTTGGTTCTAGGACCGAGAGCCTATCTCACGAGCACCTTATAAGATGACTACCCCGAGCTTTGTGAGCTCAAGTTTTAGCTGAAGGGCCTTTTGGAGAAAGGCATAATCTATCCTAGTTTACCCCACAGGGTACACCAAAGTGATTTTTGTAAATAAGAAGGATAGATCTTTGCGATTGTGTATTAATTATCGCCAACCAAACAAAGTAATGATCAAGAATCGTTACCCCCTTCGTGTATTGATTATTTGTTTGATCAGATGAAAGGGGCCACAATATTTTCCAAGATAGATCTTAAGTTTGGATACCATCAGTTGAGGATCACAAAGGAAGATATTCATAAGATAACCTTCCGTACGAGATATGGCCACTACGAGTTCACAATAGTGCCTTTTGGTCTGACAAATTCCCCACAATATTCATGAGTTTGATGAATGGGGTATTTTGGACATTTTTGGATTGCTTCGTGCTCATTTTTCTTGATGACATTTTGATTTACTCACATACGTGTGAGGAGCACGAGGAGCACCTTTGACAGGTTTTGCAGTGTCTTCGTGAGCAATAACTTTATGGGAACCTGGAGAAGTGTGCATTCTTTTAGTTAGAGGTGTAGTACTTGGGTCACATCATTTCTGGGGAAGGTATCACCGTTGATCCTTCCAAGATTAGAGATATTACAAATTGGCTTGTGCCAATTAGTGTGACCGAGGTGCACAGTTTCATGGGGTTGGTAGGTTACTACAAGAGATTTGTTCAGGACTTTTCTTAGATTGTGTACCTCATCACTTCCCTACAACGGAAAGGGAGGAAGTTTGTTTGGTCCAATAGATGCGAGTAGACCTTCAATAAACTGAAGGGATGCCTTATGTCAGTACCGATTCTTGCTGTGGCAGATCCTCAAAGGAATTTCTTTGTATGTACGAATGCTTCTGTGGCAGGATTAGGTGGCGTATTGATGCACGAGGGGTGTGTGGTTGCCTTTGAGTCTTGTAAACTCAAGGATCATGAGCTCAATTATCTGACTCATGATTTGAAGCTTGCAGTAATTGTGCATGCTTTGGTTCGATGGAGACATTTCCTTTTGGGTAGGTGATTTATTCTCATGATAGACCATTTAAGCTTATGTCAACTCTTCACGCAACCTAATCTCAACACTCGTCATTGACGTTGGATGGAGTTGCTTTGTGCGTACAACATGGATATAAAGCACATAAAGGGGAAAGATAATGTTGTTACCGACATTCTGAGTAGTCGAAGACATTTGGTTATGGCTACTTTAGTGGGTACAAATTTGTGGAGTAGGATTTTGTGATAGCTTTCTCATGACAGTTTCTACCGTGCAACTAGATCAAAGATTGAGTTTAAGGATCCCCTTAAGGGGAAGTTTGATGGATTTACATTAGAGTCAGATGGACTTTTCAGGCATAGAGGCCATATCTATGTACCTAGGGATGGAGGTTTTAGACAGGATATCTTGGCAGATGCTCATGACGCACCTTATTCAACCCATCTAGGGGTGAAGAAGATGCATGCCACCTTAAGAAAACTATATCATTGGAGAGGTCTTTAGAGAGATGTAGCTTAGTTTTGTCACACTGTTTAGAGTGTCAGAGGGTGAATATTGAGCATCAACATCCAGTTGGCCTTATTTACCCACATGCTATTGCGGAGTGGAAATGGGACACCATTTCCATGGATTTCATAGTAGGGCTACCAATGTTGAGATACAAGTACGATGCCATTATGGTCATAGTGGATAGATTGACGAAATTTGCTCATTTTTCTCCTGAAGACCACCTATACATCTAGTCCAAAGAGTAAGAGTGTACCTGGATGAGATTGTTAGACCACATGCACTCGTGGAAGATCATTTGTGACTGCGATCCTTAGTACACATCACACTTCTGGACTACTATGCAGCAGGCCTTTGGGACGAGTATCAACTTCAACACAACATATCATCTAGAGATAGATGGAAAGATGCAGTGGGTGAATCAGATTTTAGAGGACATGCTTCGGATGTATGTCATGGATCACCAATCTAGGTGGGAGGAGTACTTGTATTTGGTGGAGTTTGCTATAAAAACAATTTTCGTAGTTCGATTAACATGGAACCTTTTCAGAACTTTATGAAAGAGAGTGTCGACACCATTGAGTTGGGACAAATTGGAGGATAGAGTATCTCTTGGATCAGCTATGTTACAGGACATGGAGTAAAATGTTGTTTTAGTCCGATAGAGGTTGCAGGAGGCACATGCCAAACAAAAGAAGTATGCATTAGAGGAGAATGAAGGTGGGAATGAAGGTGGGCTCTTCATGTAAGGCCTTTTAAGAGTCCTATCTATTACAAAAAGGATCTAAGTTGTCTCCTAGATTTATGGGTCTATTCGACATCATGGAGTGGTTTGGTCTCTTAAGTTATTGTCCAGCCTTGCCACCCACTTGTCTCACGTGCATGATGTGTTTCATGTATTTGTTCTTAGGAGATATATCCCAGATCCTTCTCATGTATTAGATTGGACCGCATTGTAGGTGCAGGAGCAGGGGATAGATGATGGTGGAGCCCATGCATATTTTAGAGTGCAGGACCCTGGGCCTTCGAGGCCGAGAGATTGATCAGGTGTGAGTCCAAAGGGGATATGTATGATGAGACTATTGCTACATGGGAGGATGCTACGTTGCTATGAGTCCAGTTTCCACACCTATTTTAGTGACTTCTAGGAGGAAGTCGAGTCTAAGGGGAGGGGGATGTAGTGCCCACTCCTCTTCGACAATTATTATATATTTATTTCTATTACTGTTGACTATAGACATGGATTTTGTTGTATTGTTTTGGTTTAGCATAATGTTAGATGATAAAGATATTCTAACTATTCATGGATTTTGATTCATAGTATGATTTGTGTGGTTTATTAGAGACATAAAGATATATTTTATATTGATGATGAATGATGTGTTGTTAGCATACATATTTACTGACATTTGGGATTCTCATCATGTTGACTATGACCTAGCATTTGAACTAATCTTGTGATCTTGTTGATATTAATAAAATCTATAGAATTGAGATGTTGTTGAAATTTTAGACAAATGATAACATTGTTTAGTAGAAATGGTGATTTAGCTATTTACGGATGGTTATTGATTTATGTGCGTATATTTTATCTTTTATGTTTTGATGTGGCCACCAGGGCGAAGGAGGTATTGTGTGATTTTGCAGGTGATTATATCACAACAATCAAAAGTGGGATTAGAGACCAACCATAGCGGAATACTAGATGGATAAAATGAAGGTCACCATGGCAACTTGTGTAATATTTGTTGGGGGTTCCCATGGGGATGACCTCTAATTGTGACCTTGGGATATGTGTGTAATTATTTCCTTTTATTTTATTTATTGTAGAGTATGTGGTTTATTTGTGATGTAATTTGTTTAATCATTGCTAAATTAATGTGCCTTTATTAAGTAATTTAATCATGTTATTAAGTTATTTGGAGATGTGACAAAAGGGGCCATTTATTAGAGTACTGGGCCTTTTTGTATTTTATGATTTTGATTGAGTGTAAGTGACTTTGAGTGTTGTACACTCTAACTTACCTTGGAATTTCACATTTGGGCTTAAGGGCCATTTTTAGAGGCTTGTGGGGCAAGCTAAAATTGTCCCACACCTCTTAATTTCCTATACCAACCCTACCTATGAATTGGGGGGTCAAAAATAGACCCCAATTATGTGTTTTGTAAGACAAAAAGTGACATTAATTACACTAAATTCTTACATGGATTTTAAGTTTTGTCCTTTGGGGGTGTGAGTTTATATTATGTGTGTAAGAGGCTTGTCATTCCTCTCAACCACCAATTTATTGTGCATTAGGGTTGAGGTTTGACTTGTGATGTGGAGTTGAAGATAAGTGATGTGGCATACTACATGGAGCCACCTCACCCTCCTCTTCCCTTTTTCTATATATGCAAGTTTATTTGTTTGTTTGGGGTTACTTCATTTCATTTGTGCTCTTGTATGAGTTCGAGAGTTTTGGAATGCTCGTTGAAAGTTTAGATCTTGTTAGAGTTAGATTGAGCTTGAAGGATCTTGGAGTGTGACTCTTTGATCAAGTTCTACCATGGAAAGGTAGGAACTACACCCTTGTTTTAATTGTTTTCTTTTATATGTGTATATTTGTATGCAAGTGAATGGTTTGCATGCTTGTTGGGATCTTGGGTAGAATGCCTAAGTATGGTGTAGGAGAAGGCTATGGGGATTTTATATGTAGGGAGGCATAAGATTTTATTTCATATTTTGGGAGGGAGTTTGGTTGGGTGCCACACTTGATAAGAAAATGCTTGCATTTCTTACTTGATTCTTTTGAGGGAGACATAAGAGATTGTAGGGAGGCATAAGAGAATGTGGGAGGAATAAGAGGATCTTGAGGGAGACATAAGAGTTGTGTAGGGGTTTTGAGATGTATATTGGAGGGTTTTAAGGTGGGCACATAATCCCATTGGGAGGCATAAGTGATCTCCCATAAATCCTTGCTCCATTGGCTTTGCATTTTCAAGCCTTGTGTATTTTGAAAGTTGCATTCTTGTGATTGTTTTCTTGTGTTGAATGTGTGTTATATGGTTGTGAAATTTTGTATTGTGATGTTGAAGCATTGTGTAGTTGCCATGAGTTGGATCCATCCTTTATTGTTTTTGGTTGGGGCTTGGGGGCCAATGAAGAGGATATATTCTTCTCCTCATTGGATTATTGGTTTGGTGGAGAGTGTTGCCTCTCCCCATTTTTGTTGTTGTGATTGAAGTAAATGCATGGTGGAGCTCTTGTTGGAGATTTGGAATTTGGAGCATTTGTTGAAGTCCAAAAAGAAATCTTTCATTGTAGAAACTTTCCTTATGATTCCCACTTAAGGTGGAATACTAGTAATGTATTTAAAAGAAAAGTTCTATTGTATATTTTGTTTATTAAGTTGTAATGTATTGTGGAAAAGAAGGATCCTTGTATTGAAAGAAATGAGCTGTGCTCAAAAGAAAAAGGAAAGTTCATTGTTATTGTAAGTGTTTGTATCATTGTAAGAATGAAGGAAGAACATAGAAGTTGTAAACATTAATGATGTATTCTTAGCAAATCTGAATGCAAAATAAAGTTGTTTATAGTTATTTAAACAAATGGTTGTAGTAGTAGTGGAAAGATGCACTAAATGATAATGAGTTACCTTGTTAATAGATTGCATTTTGTTGTGGAAAGGAAAACAATGATACTTAGAAATAGATTAAGCTTCATTTCTTCTTCCTTTGAAAACAATGTTGTTAGAAAGATAATTTTGTAGTTGCCTTCTTGTTACTATTGAAATAGAAAATCTTTAAATTTAGTAATTTAAGCATGGAATGAATAAATGGTGTAAAATTTCAATAGAAGACTTTAGGCATCTAAATTCAAGCTAAGGATAACCTGTAAAGTACTTTGGGAAAACTTGTTTTCAGAAAAATTACGGAATTGATGGTTCTATTTTTGAAGAACAGGACCGCCGCCTGCCGTGCAGAGGGGCGGTCTCTGAACCACCGCTTAGACAAGGTGGCGCTTTTGAATCGCCAACTAGGTAGGGTGGCAATCCCAAGACTCGCCGACTTGCTTTAGGTGGTGGTTTCATCATTGACTGCAAAAAATACAAATGCATGTTTGATCGTGCAAATTTAAGTTGGGTTTAATCAAAATATGATCCTATAAATATGAAGAGGAAATCACCAACAAGCCCTAAGGGCATAAATTCATTGTTCTAAACTTGTAAATCTTGAAATGAGCATTTAAATGTATGGAATCTCTTGGATTAAATAGAAAAAGGGTTTTTACCCAAGTAGAGTGTAAAAACAAAAGAAATAACTAAGTAAATATCCCATATTTAGGGAAGAATCCCTATAATCCACTAATAAAGAAACAACACAATAATAAATCTATAATCTAATCTAAGTTAAGCTTGATTTTTGTGAATTCCTTTCTCCCATGGATTTCTTTTATCCAACCCGCAAATTAAACAAAACAAAAGAGACCAAATGAGGAGGCTAGGGCAAAGAAAAATGTTTAATAAAATTTCATAAGGATAGTTAGGGTTAGTGTGGAACCCTAAGATCTAGTGGCCACAATTGATTTGATCCAAGGGTTGAGAATCAACCCTACAATTGTTAGGTAAGAATAACTATTATGGGTTTTAAATAACTTAATGTATGTGGAAATGGGTGAATGGGGCCACTTAATACCCTTGTATGTTAAGTTAATTATGTAACCCTTCTAGTAGGTTTTAGTAAATGATTCAATGGACATTAAAGAAAATAATTTAAGAGAACTAAGGTAATTAAGGATAAGGGTTAGTCAAATGTGAGTGAAGCTTAATTAAAGGGGGAAACTAGTTAACCTAGTAAAAGAAATCAATGGACACTTATCTAGTGAATGGTAATTAAATTGACTTTAGAACTGGATTAAGAATATTTAATTAATAATCTAGACTGGATCTAGCCTATGAAATGTAACATTGCTGGTAGGAATTAATTAAACTTATATTAGGGTTTGACACCCTTGTAACTTAAAATTAAAAAAAAATTGCCGCAACTTTCTGGATAATTATTTAAGGATTAATGTAGTTTTAGAACGTCGAATTTGTGGGTGTTACATGCAAAGTGTTGCCAATGGAAGAGAGGAATTTGAAATCCCAAAATTGGAGTGGCAAATGTGACAGTCTAATCCAAACCGATTTGATTGAATTTTTTTGGTAAGAGGACTCAATGAAGGGAACCGGGTTTTAAGACCAAGTAGTGAGATTGGAAAACCCAAATTCTTTCAATTATGGTATTCTTATCACAAATCTCGGTAAAAACTACAATAAAAATTCCTCCGGCACAATGGTAGATGTCCAACCGATCTTCAAGCAGAGAAAGCTAGTGCTTTGAGATCCAAGCATGAAGATCAAGAAGAGTAAGCCAAAATCCACTAAATTTGTAGATCAAGCAATGATTTTGGTTCTTTGTTTTCATTTCCAATCTTTTAGTTGTAATATGAGTCGTGGGACAAACATTATGACTCATGTGTAGCTACAATATATAATTTTACTTTTTACTTCTTTAAATTATATTCTATATATATATCTTTGTGCTTTTAATAGTTTGTGATAAATAATCCATTTATGTAATAGGCCTCAAAGATGAGAATTACGATTAAAAAAATTGTAAATTGATAAAATTAACTTTAAAGATATAAATTATATATTATGAAAATTTAAAACCAAATTTGTGACTAAAATACTCCATCAATTAACTTCAAACAATGATAAATGCTTGAATAATTACCTTGTAGTTTTTCATCATGTTCTCTTCTAAGAGTTTATCCTCCACAATTGAGATTAGAAACAAAAATCAACACATAAAGGTACTTGTGAATGAATGATAAAAAATTTCATTTATAGACGTATTGGCCTCGCCTTGCTATAAGATAATTAGTACAAGTCCTATTTTCCCATGCACATTTCTAATATCAAATGAAAATGAGAAGTAAAAAAAATTCCAATTTTATGATGATTTAACATTACAGCATATGATGTTGAATAGGTCAGTATGAAGCTTCATTAGATGATGATTTCTAGATGTATGCATGAAAATGTCGATTCTATTATAACAGTCACAGAGTTAAGGCAGATCGTAGATTAGGGAATATGAAGTTTGTCGATTATAATGTTTGGTATATGTAACTGTATGATATCATTAATAAACATAAAATTTCAAGGAAGTGCAATTATTTTCTAGCGAATCGGAAAATATAATGGAGCCCAACTAAGTCTCAAAGTCCATGATGAATTGTCAATTTAAAGATACAGATCTCAAACAATATTGTTAATGGTATCGTCTCAGCTGTATTTTCTTCTGTATCCTCATCTCTCTCTTTCACACACACACATACCAGTGGCGTGGAAACCACTCGCTGTGGCGTAGCTCTAAATGTCCCTTGCTAATGCTTAACATATATGAAGGAAAGATGCCAGTTCAGCTCCAGTTACACTCGTCATACGTGCGAGATCGTTATGCTTTGCGTGGTCATTTTGGACGGGATGATGACTGTGAAAAATGTCGCTTCAGTGACCAAATTTAGGCACAATTTAGAATTTGACCCCTTTCATTCATTTTTATATACAAAGTTCGTCCTACTTCATCTTGCTGCAAGTATTCCAAAATTCTTCTTCATTTGAAAGATTAAATGTGCGCCTAAGCTAGGAGAAAATCTAAGTATTATAATGTTGGACTAACAATTTGTTGGCAAACCTGGCTCTCTAATACCATTTTTAGGAATGGGAGGATGAAAAAAAGATACAAGAAATAAAACTTGCTTGTATTTATATAAAAGAGCGTTTTTATTAGCACTCTACAAAATGATTTTGGCAGAGTTTTGTTACTTAATTATCTTGGATGCTAAAACATTAAATTGTACAAATATTTATATATCGACATACTTGTAAACACACCTAGCTCAATAAATTCACACCTATAATAATAATAGAAAAATGTGTGTACGGAATCCTAGAGAAGATATTTTCACATCCACTATACAAATTTTCACCCTAACTTAAGGGGTTGTCACACCCACTATACAAATTTTCTTTCGAGCATTAAAATTGTGTGAAAAGAATTTTTTTAAGATATTTAAATTAAGTATTTTTGAATACAAAGAAATTTAAGGTGACCTATTACTTGGGAATAAAGTCAACATTTATGGACTTCCTATGTGTCACCATTTCATTGGTTAATTTATTGATGTGACTTGCTTTATTGGCTAGTTTATATTTAATTTTAAATTTTGAAAGTGGCATGTACTCACTTTAATTTAAACAACTAATGGCGCTTTATTTCACATATACATTCACAATCATCATGGCGCATGCACTACGTCGTTGGCTCGCTTTCCCCTATGTCTAGATTATCTTGGAGTCACACATGTACTATGTTAGAATTTGGGAACTCACATTTAATGTGTACACTTGGCAGCTTCTCATTTAATATGGATGGTTGGGATTACAAATTCTAAAATCTAAAATACAATCTTAGGTATTGCCACCAACACTCCATTGTCTTTTACAACATTTTCCCTCCTTGTCTCCACTAAATCAAAGTGATAGTGGAGTGGTAAGGAGTATAAATACAACATGAAATACATACAGAGAAGCTATTGAGATCTTAAAAATCTTATTCTATTGGGATCTGGGAAAAAAATCTTATACTTTGTTTATGTGTGGAAGCACCCCTTCACCTTCTCCACGAGGTCTTGTAACAGTCAACATATGACCTTATAAATAAACGATTACTAGTAGAAGATTGCATTGTCTGAATTGATTGATAAAACTCAATATATATCTTCACTCTTTTAGATGTTTTTCAATGAAATAGATAAGAAAAATATGATTGTTTAGCCACATATTCATTAGTAATCTTGGACATAGTCTAGTCAAGTTTGAGTGGGGATTCATCAAGTAAATTTGCAATCAAGATATATATGGCAATTGTGGATACACATACAACACAATGCCAAAATTTTGGCTCAAAGCTTTTCGAATTCTTGATCATTGATTGTTTTTCAACTTTTTCATCAACTACAGTATTTAAAACTATATTGTTAAAAATTTCCTCACTTGTGAAGTAATTTGTGGAGATTGTTGGTAAGTTTGACCCATTTTGTGATCTTTTGACCATTTAATTTTTATGCCAAGGCGTCCCCTATGGGAAAGGGATTTGTGGACATTCACGGGACTATGTTAAATTTGACGGTCATTTGGATGTTTTTTCGAAGACATTAAATTTGAAGTCCTGAAATGAATGTTTCGACGCCTCTTTGTGATAGGTTTTTATAATTTTTCATTTTCCTAATTTATTTGTTGTGAAAACTTTGGCCCTATAGTCAATAGGTGGATGGATACAATCAATCGGTGGATGGATATCCCATGCATGATCATATTTGGCAGATAAGTTTAGTTAACATTAGTCGGTGGATGAAATAATGGGCTATAAATAAGGTGCAAAAGCCTCATCTTGATTCATTTCAATCTTCAACTCGAATCATCTCGAAATTAATCTCGAATCATTTCCTTTGCTACAACAAAAAGGTGGAATATTTGTCATATTTTCCTACCATATTTTCTTGAAAATAGAGATTTAATAAGTGCTTAGAGTGTGGCCATATTTTCCTTGTAATAGAGAGGGAATACTAAATTTTTGGAGTCAGTTCATCATAAGTTTTTGATAGCCCTTTTACTTTGCACATAATTTGTTCTCTCTTCAACAACAAACCCTAATTCAACTACACTCCTTTCCTCAGTCTCTCATTCTTGATGGTACTTTCAAAATTTAGACATTATATTTGCACTTGATTTGAGTGCTCCTATAGATATTCTGTCCAACAAGATAAAGGAGTTAATTTTGGGAAAAATGAAGCTAACCCAGTGTTGTTAGGGAGATTAGATCTCAATATTTTAGAACACAGAAACATCACCGAATTTTAATTCATTCAAATTAAAACACTAATGTATAATGGTGATGCGGTCAATTTGAGTGAACTATTAGTCTCTGTTGGCTTCTATTTTGGATAATATAAAAAGAATATACAATACATTCTTTGTTTGCCATGTCATCAACTATACATTGTGCCTATCAGTTAAAGAATCAACTTGAATCCATTGGCCTAACATCTATTTAGGAAATAATTATTAGGTAATTTGTGTAGCTCAATATATGTATGAAGGTTACCAATATATGTTACCTTCTTGGCATGTATTGTAGGGCGAACATTCCTACATTGCTTTTGCAAAATAAATATTGCCATACAAATGGTCCTCTTCCTTTTTAATTTTGAAGACCTATTTTGGAATTGGAGGCCTATGATGATATACTAAAGAATACCAGGACACAAATTTGAAGCCATGAGATCAACATATAGTGAGTAATGAGCACTGTGATGAAGATGCAGAAGACCACAATGATGATGACTCGATTTGGAGATTGATATTCAGACGTCCCCAAGAATGATGCACTATGCTCTTGCTCTATGAAAATTGACTCGGAAGTGGTATTTTAGTTTCCCCATTACCATCATTGCTTCATCTTCACTTGGCTCTATGATTTTCACAACTTTTTCATCTTCTCTATCTTATTCAAGTTGTTCTTCTTCTTTTACTTTGATTTTGGATCCACCATATTTCTTCTACCTTGGCTCTACGTCATCTAATTATGTAATCCTTCATCAAAAATTCATTCATTCTACACAATATATCAGACATAACTTGTTTAAACATGTTACCCATATTTGTGACTTCTACAACATTCTGCGTACTCAATTTAAGGTAATAATAATTTAGTTTCCCTATGTGTATCACTCTCTGCACCTCAAGTAAGATCTTTAATTTCAAGTTCAAGAGTCTCTCTATCTTATCCATATTTTAAGACTTTTTCTTCCCCAACTTTAGATTGATATGTTTTGTCTTCCTTACATCTAAATTACTGAGTATGCACCACTAACTCTATATCAAAAATCTTATTTTCCCTAACAACATCAACTACAAAAGTAATAACTATCCATCTAAATCAAATAACGTATATCGTTCGATGTTCACATTGCATTGTACACATGCGATTGCTACTAATTTACTCAACACTTGTTGTATCCAAAGCAAAGATTTCCGTTCAAGGGGTATAAAATGTATTCATGTTTAGTGAAAATAAAATTTTCCACAAAAGGCTACCATTCATGATATAAATTATACAAATGTACAAAGTTCTTCATGTATACATATTTAGTTTAGATGTTGTGATATAATATCTGCAACTAAATATGTATGAATCAACAACAATTTTAAATGTAAACATACAACATTTCAATGTAGTGAAAATCTATATTCCAACACTACTACTACCAATCACACACCTTATCGAGTGTATAGAAGACTTCATGTATACATGTCTAGTTCAAATAAACTACTCCCCATAACGCTACCACTCATGATATAAGATTTGCAAATGTATATATACGACTTTGTACCAAGCTTTAAATATAGAGATGTTTAAATGAAATGATAACTACACTTACAAAATCAATCAAGCCCCTTATCAACATCAACTACAAAAGTAATAACTATCCCTCTAAATCAAATAACATATACCATTCGATGCATTCACATTGCATAAAATACCAACAAAACAACCGATGCAACACTAACACAATTACCCAAAAGTAAGTAACAATCCAAAACGGTATCAAATGTATTCATGTTTACAACCAAACAATTGGACATAAAACACAACCACTTATGATATAAAATATGCACATGCATGGAAGTCTTCATGTATTCATGTTAAGTTCAAATAAAATAGTCTGCAAAATGCTACCACTCATGATATGAGATTTGTAAATGTATATGTACGAATTTGTAACAAGTTTGAAATGAAGACATGATACCTTTAAATGAAGTGGTTCATCTATATTTCTACACTTACAAAATTACACTTCTCAACATACATGTTCAATTTTTCTTTTTAATGTTGCTCGCTTCTTTATGTAAACCAACAACACAATTTTTAATGTCTTCTTCATTATATCTGCACATACATACCTAAAGTTTTTAAATGCCGAAAAAGAACTATGCAATTTATAGTTGTTTCCATTCAAAGCTTTGTACATTATATCACTTTTTTGCATTTTGAATTCTTTTAAGGGTTAGACCTCATGTTTGTGCTTTTTAAATGAAGTGGTTCATCTATATTTCTACACTTACAAAATCAATCACCCATAGTTTAAACAAAATCAACTACAAAAATAATAACTATCCCTCTAAAACAAATAGCATATACCATTGAGTGTTCATATTACATTATACACATATGATTACTAGTATAATTACAATTATTATCATGATCTTAACAATTCTCCGAGTTATTTAATCTTAAAATTACTAAAGTGATATAATATATTATTTGATTATTTTATATACATTAACTTTGGGACAGACTATACCCAACCCAACAAAAAAATAAAAATTGCAAAAGACACATAATTTAATGAGTATTCCAAAACAAAACAAAATTGTGTCTTGAAGTGGGGAACCATGAGGGTCCCTAACATATAGCTAATTATGTGCAGAAATAAAAGGGGGATTACGTGCAGAGTAGTTCATTAAGAGTTTCAAACGAATAATCCATATCGATAAGCCTTTGCATAATATAATAATGTTGAAAGCCTCCCTCATATAGGTAACATCAACCGACTATTAATTTTTAATTTTATTATTAAATTCGGTTTAACAAAACAATTATTGTTTTTATTTAACGGCGCAGGCGTATAAATTTCTAAATATAATATACGAGAGACACTAACCAGTTTGTCGCCACCTTTTAAACAATTCGATAAAAACAAAACCGTCTGTAATGGCAATGACATGTATAACCTGCTATCACTCATGACGATCCCACACCAGATTGCTATTTTTATAATTGTTTCAGATTGCTATATATAACAAGATCCAAGCCAAGCAGAAAGAATAGAAAGAAACATTATGTAATATAGATCTCTATAATTTGCTACGTTTTACAGTGGGTATATTTATCTTAGGTTTGAGATGAAGAAAATTGGATTAGAAAGTCTGAGAGGGAAGTGGAAGACGGATTCATACAGAAAGCTGAAGAAGTGTGATGCTGATCTTGCAGAGAGGCGGCATCAAAATGCTCAAATCCGGATAGACAAAATTTTGAAGCAGGCGGATCTGCGAAAGCGAAAACCAGGTATGAGATTACGGTTGTGCAGATTTGGAATTAAGTTCAGACTGTTTGTGCTTAACAGATTTATGGCGACGAGATCGATGAACAGGAGAGTCATTTCTTGGGTTCAGTTAAACATTTCCTTGAAGAGAAGAGGTTTTGCTATTCGTTTCTGCAATTGAATCGATGGAGTTATGAGATGAGATTCCCTCTGCTAGTAAATTGTTACTGTGCTGCTTTGTTGGTTTTATATGTAAAAATTTATCAGTACTTCAGAATTAACAGAAAATGAGATGTAGACTGGTGCCAATGAATGAATAATTACGTTGTTGTTCCGTGTAAAACTGTGTTTTTTTTTTTGTGTAAGATTGTTTCACAGTGTTGCGGGCATTTTTAAAAATCGGAATCGGTAAGGAGAGTATTTCTCCATAACAATCCATTTCTTTTGAAAACAACATACGATTCTCTCTTGATATTAATATTTTTCATGGATTTCCCCCTACATGGACATCTCATATTGTGTGCACCATATTTTTATTTATTTATGTTAAACTACTTAGGGAATTATTATAATTGGCCACACATTGAACAAGTTATTAGTACTGAAGGCAGATTAGATTATAGGCTTCACATTTGTTTGATGAAAATACAATAGATTTGCAGAGAGAGATCATAGAATGAGACTTGTATGAATAATCTTCAATATTTCCAATGTTCTTCACATTACAAAGCAGCCATATAAATAGGAAAATAGTCATTGGATATAACAATTCAAACCTCCTATGTGAGTTTGTTGAAACTCACATCCCCAAATACATATAATTGTTATTGTTGTTTATAACAACTAATAACAATTTACTAACCTACTAATTTATTAACTTACATTTACTTGATAATAATTACACATGTAATTATTATTCACACATAAACTAATGAAGCACTAACCAAGTAATTTCCTAACATCCCTTCTTTAGTGCGAATATAGGGAAAAATTATTTTTATACTTGCGCCTTCTTTCATGAATAGGTGAGTTTCACAAGATGATCACAAACTTGACAGATGGTTTTACATATGGCTGACCACGAACAAAGAATGGTGGTTTTACAAAGTGGAGTACCACAAAGCAAAAAGGTGATGGTTTTGCATATGGTTTACCAACAACCAAAAGTGGTGGTTTTACAAAGTGGTTTACCTACAACCACATCATGATGTGCCAATGTGTCTATGTGAGTCGATGACTTACGTAAGTATCATATACGTTGTTGGGTTTTCTTTACTTGGAGCCCTTGTGGCGTTGCGTAGTGAGCAATGTAAGTCAAAAAAAGTTATTCTGGTAATTTTACTATTTTTTTGTGTGTGTAAAATGTGGGCGTTACATTTGGTATCATAGAGGAGGTTCATGCTCTCGAACCTCTAGGGCAGATTGGAGTTGTGATGGTTGTTGCATGATGGTGGTAGAGACTGGAAGAGTAATGTGATATAAGAATGATGTGAACTATGTCGTAATTTTGATATTGTGAACACACGTGTTGTGTATGCCACTAAGTGTGTATTTTATATCATGTTGATGTGCTTGTGATGAGAGTATTATCTCTTCTTTCGTGGATTCTATGAATAGTTCATGTGTGATGTATCGCCTTGTTGTGTGTAAAAAAATGTTATTGTGGATTGCGGAGTGTTGAAGCATTTTGGCATTATGTGATATGAATGTATTGAATTACAAAAAAATGGTGTAAAGTGAATTGGATTGTATCGTGATGTCATCACCGTGTTGTGATGAATTGTGTGTGCCACCATGTTGTAATTGCAATTGACTATATGTTGTAATGTTAGACATTGTGTTCCTCATATGTATAATTCATGTAATATGTGATGATTCATATCGTGATTTAGGGGCATATGGTGAGCGTATGATCCCTATTGTATAGTGATCACACTTTAGGTGTAGAATGTGGTAATGTGATGTATCGTAACCCATGAAAGTAATGATTGTGTTATACCCTATATATATACCATGCGTAAGATGTTATGGTTAATTTTTGTGAATCACCATTGTGTTAGTGATGTAGTTATGTGTTATGTTGTGAACCCTACACTAACCAACCCTAAGGGAAATCAGTAAAAGGTGTATGTTTGGAGTGAGGAAATGTGTACTATTGACCAATCACTTGAGCTAAGTACGAGATAGGAAGTGGAGTCTTACATAGGCTGAAAACCTACTTTTTTGTTTGGTATGTATGGTACTTGCTCAATGGGTGTCATGCATATTATGTTTCGTGGACACCTTAGGCTTAATAGATGACAATTTGTACTCCTTTCTCTCTCCCAATATGGGTATCGTATGGATTCAACCTATGTAATTTTGACTATGTTGACCCTTTTCGAAGTGGTGGCGGGATGATTTTGATAGAGATGATGACAATTGTATTATTTGATATGTTATTTTACGAGTGAGGCTTGATGTTCTGAGTGCCAACAACTCATTGAGTACCCCTTTGTGGATGTATAAGGCCACATAGTTATTGTGATGTGCTATTTCTCTACACGTAATTTATTTGTGAATTGAACGCTTTCCCTTTTCTTGCTAGAACCAACAATTTTCTTGATTGACATGTTCTTATATTTTGGGAATTTATTTGGTTATTGCGCTAACATGCAAATTTTTACACTAACTATGGCTATTTGCCCATTTGTTTCACTTAGATTTAAATTTTCTTTTAATTTTAAAAGTTTTATAGCCTAGCCCAAGGCTTGAAATTTTTTCCACTTGGCATTTGAAGTGGATTATTATGTTCGTTCTTATGTCGTAATGTGTTTGAATAGGGTCATGAGATTCACCATGTAGTGGTGGGACTCTATGGAATCACTTCGTTGTATGGGGTACACCCACAAGAGTTAGAGAACTAACGGGTTGTTGAACCATGAGTTATTATGTCACTTGGGGTAGAGGTGTCTTGACTCTATGTGCCTAGGGCAATAGGGTAAATGACCTCTTTTGGGGATCGAAAAGAAAAATTTATCTTTATTTTATTACTTGAGGGAGGCATAAGAGACTTGAGGGATGCTTAAGAGATTTGTGTGGGTGTGATTGATGCTTTGGGAGGTTTATGTGGTTCTTTTGTGATGTTTGGGAGGTGTATGTAGTTGTTTTATGATGCTTTAAGAAGTATATGGAGATTTTTTTATGTTTCAGGAGGTATATGTAGTTGCTTTGGGATGCTTAGGAGGTGTGTGGTGTTGGTATTATGAGTATGTGTAATCTTATGAGTCTGGTTTATGTCTTGTGTTGTTGCTTCCATCTTGGCCCTATATATCTACAATTATAGTTTAAGTTACGTGAAGCCTTAATATGAGTACACGTTGGGAATTCCATGTTTTTGTAGTCTTCTTATATTTACGAGTATTGTTGCATCGGTAGCACATGTAATAAGTAGTATGTTGTGTGGATCATGTATGTTCCTCGCATGGTTCAGTTGAGTTCTTGTGATGTGATATAATAGTGCAAGTATGTAGCAAGACGTCTCATGGGTCGTTTGTGTTGTGTTGAGTTTTGTGTGACACCTTGATGTCAATTATTGTTGGGCACCCATGAACATAAGACAATTGAAATTTTAAACAAAGAATATTAAGAGATTGAGATTAAGAAGTAATGTAAAAGAAAATACTAAGTAATAAGGTAAACTAGAACTACCAATCTTCACATAACATTGAGAGTTTAAGAAATTGTTAAACTTTCTTGACTTTATTTTGGTCGTGTTCTATTGAAATAGATCTTATCCCTAGACAGAACTTGTTGTCATTAGCTTCTTTCATTTCTTATCATTGTTTCTACCTTTGGTGTTGTGTCGCATCCAGACGATGCTCTTATAAGGGGAGGAAAATGTAGTCTTTGAATAGATCAAAACCAATAATAATAATAAATAAATGTGAACGTGTGGGGTAGGTGGGATATCAAGATGGTCATTGATTACATTTTTTTTTTTTTTCTTGGCAAGTTTGATGCATGGTGGGAAAGATTTGGGTGGTGTGAAGGCAAAGGAGTCTGGGCCAAGCACATGGGAAGTTGGAGAAGGAGTAAGACCTAGTCATTTTCCCATCATAATAATTCACAAAATTTATTGCCCCAGCTGGTGTCCACACCAAACCCAAGTAAAATTAAAAATTTATAGCTTTTTTGATAGTGCAGTTGCACTAGAGACATGGTTATCCTCTCGAGACAGCCTCTCACTATTTCTTCTATGCAACATACAGGACTTCAACCTGATCAGTTCACCCTTTCCACATACTCCCATCTTGCATTAAAACACTAGCTCTGAGGTAGGGTTTGGACATCCATCAAAGCATAACAGATAAAGGATCTTTCATATGCTGTAGTTGGAAGTGCTCTAGTAGGTATCTTTGAAAACGTGGAAGCAAGCACTTGACTTGTAAACTGTTTCTCCAAAATGCCTGAAAGAAACGTGGCTCATGGAATGCAATGATAACAGGTTATGCATAAATCGAGTTTAATGAAAAATGGTTTTGAAACTTTCAAGTAAATGCATTCGCAGGTGTAGATCCTCCTACCATTTGCCACATACTCCCAACCTACGTCCAAATGGGACCTCCGAACATGGTGTGATCATCCAACAAAGTGTAAGGAATAGAGGACTAGCGATGTTGTAGTAGTTAATGTTTTGGTAGATATATACGTAAAGTGGGGAATCTCATCATTTGATATGGAATCACAACACCCCCGAATGTTTACAACTCGATGGGTTGAGATTCTCGGTGTGATTGCATACTATGGGACCATCTCTCTGTCGCTGTAGGACTTGCGAACTTGAGATGGACCTCTGGAGGAAGCCGACTTCTTCTTCCTAATCCAAATGCAAAACTTCTTCTAAGGAAGGAAATGTGATTATCTACTCCTAATCTAACAATACCAAGGATATAGGGAGAGAGAGAGCATGAAAATAAAGAAATCCTACACTACAGAGGTGATAACACCAAGAAAAGGGGGTTGTTGGTCACAATCTCAGCTACCTGAAGTGGAGAGAGGTGAGCAATGGAGAGGGTGGACAAGATGCACCACAGACTAGAGATAGAGTTCACACGTAAAAACCGCTTCAAACCCATTAAACATAGTTCTCATAACTCTCGTAATAGACGTCAAAAATATGCACAGGTATACCTAATGATGAGATGTAAGAAGAGACAATAAAATAAGGAAGGATCGGGGAAAATTTTAGTGACGAATATTCGTAATATGGCGAATATTCCATTTTTGAAAATTTTGAAAAGGTGAATTTTTTGGCACGGGTCAGTGACCTGTTCGCCTAAAAATTACACTTTAATTTTTTTAGGGTCGGCTTGCCTACCCTTGAAAAATATCCCCTATATAAACCTAGATTATTCGCCAGGTAGAACACTTCTACTTCACATTTTTCAACAATATGATATATCCCGTATTATAGACGTGTGACAAGGGGGTAAGTTATTGACGCGCGACAAGGAGGGTTTGCAGATAAGGAGATACTGCAGATATTGACGCATAGTAGATGCATGACAAAGAGTTTGTTGACGAGCGACATGGAGATTTTTTCGATGAGCAAGAAGAGGGCAGAGGCTGCAGATGCGCGACAGGATATTTACTGTCGCACGTCAAAAAATGTAGTGACGCACGCGTCAACAAAGCCGAGTGACGCGTGCGTCAACGCAGACCTTAGTGACACGTGTCAACAGACCTTAGTGACGCGCATCACTAAGGTTTGTTGACGCCGCGTCACCAAGGTCCGCTGACGCGCTGACAAGGAGGTACAACAGATATTGACGCATAGTAGATGCACGACAAAGAGTTTGTTGATGCGTGACACGGAGATTTTTTGATGAGAAAGCGAGGTGTCGGAGTTCCGCAGACGCATGACAGAGATTTTGTTGTCGCGCATCAAAAAAATGCAGTGACGTGCGTCCAATAGGTCTGCTGACGACGCTACTAAGGTCCGCTGACGCGCGGCGTCACTAAGGTCTTTTGACGCCATGTCAATCCGCATTTTTTTGGACGCTTGCGATGACGAAAATCTCCCGTCGCGCGTCTATAGCCTTCTGTCGCAGTGCTTGATAATCAGGTGAAATTTTTTCATACAACCCCCAAAAAATTCACCTTCCCGTGAAACCGGTTCCGGGGATATTCGCTAGGTATTCTCCACCTTTGATTTCCAGGAGGTCTCTTAAAATGAACCCCAGGAAGGATGGACAAAATGCATCACAAAACATATTTTATTGCTCCATGAGTTCACACAGGACATCATTAGTGTGCAAGAGGGAAGAAAATGCCATTACAGAGCAAAAAGAGGAGGCTTAAACTCCACATTCAACCCAGGGAAGAAAGAGAGAGGGGGCAAGAGAGAAATACTTGACTAACCTGTTGAAAAAAATGCCCCTCTTTTACAATATATAGGAAGAATGAGAAAGAAAGGAGGGAAAATTTGAATCCTTCTTCAACCACCCCAATAATGCATTAAATTCACCTACCCCAACCACCCCAAAAGAGAGTTGAATTCACCTTCCTCAATGATGGATTCTACTCCAAAACCCATGCCTCCATGTGCTATTCCTTATTGGGCAAGAAAGGAAGCCTATTACTCATTACGGTGGTAGGTGAGAAGCATGATAGCCTTGAAAATGGTGGATTGTATTTTTCATTATGGTGGTAGGTTAGTAGAAGACATCGAAAGATTTCCAAAAAGTCCTCCCTTGCTCAAATTTGAGTTCCCAGTTGAGAATATGGCTGTCTGAAGGTCGTGGTCGGGCATTTTAACGTGGGCTCACAATATTTAAAAGAGTTTATCCATGCAAGATCTATGTGGCAACCCTGTGCGTCTTAAGATTTCACCCCCATCTTTTCACTCTTGAAGTTGCGCCGATTGGACACTTGGGATCACCCGTGGGCCTACACTATTTTCTTGTGTTTTGGCTAAGTCTCTCCTATTTGGCAGAGCAACTACATCATGACCCTAGACATGTGGAGAGCCCATGCTCATTTGGGACCTACCTTTTGGTTCTTACCTTTGAAGTTGTGCTAAACCGACACGTGCTACCTTCCACCGGATCTGTTGCTTTACTTCAACTTTTCAATGACCAATGTAAATTTTTCGGGCCGTAGACACGTGGAGAGCCCGTGCTCATTTGGGGACTGCCTTTGTATTCTACCCTTGAAGTTGGACGTAGCCGACACATGGCACCTTCCACTAGCCTTATACTTTTCAATGGCCGATTCTTCCATTTCCACCAATTTAGGAGCAACTTGTAGGACCTTAGACGCGTGGAGGTCCCGTGCTCATTTGGGGTCTATGCTTTTTTCATGCCTTTGAAGTTGCACTGATGAGATATGTGGAGACTTTCGCTAGTCCTTTGAAAACTTACCTGCATCGGGCCTCAAGTGAAAATTGCCTTCTAGATGGAAGATGGAAAATGGAAGGAGAGCAGGATGTGAAGGAAGAAACAAGAAGGTGCATGGGTGTGCGTGGAAAGAAGGAGACAAGGAAGTAGGGCGCGTGACGATGAGAAAGGAAAGAGGGTACATGACAGGGACACATCGAAACTTAGCCAATTTGGAAGGCATCTGCAGAGGGGCATGCAAAAGAATTGCATGGTGCGGGAGTGCGTGGATGGACTACAACCTATAAAAATGGTGCCAATGAGAAATCCTGCAGAGCAGCGGACATGAAATGTAAATCATCGAGCGAGTGAAAGTAAAAGTAATTGAAATAGCTAGGAGGGTTATTTGGATAACAATTTGGTGACTCTCGGGGCCATCTGCCTACTAGATCAAGAGATCAGTAGCCTTGGAAGTATCCATTGGGTATGGAGTCATGAATGATAGCTTGATACTGATCTTGTTCTTGAAACTTGAACCCGAATGCTTGCACTTAGTGAACTTGAATTTTCCTCACTATCTGCACTCTCAATTTTCATATAAGAAACTCTTGAAGATGTGATTTCGAGAGTAGAAAATTGTCTTGACCTAGGGATTTCATCTGTCCTTGAAATGGACTGGAGGCACACTGAAATACATAATGGTACAACATGGGAGAAAAAAACCTATGCTAAAGGCACTTAGGGAAATTGAAACCTAAACTACAATAAGAAAATGTGCATACGCACTTAGAGGAATTAAAAAAACCTATTCTTACCCTACACTAATGAGAGAGATAGGAAACTTCAAACGAAACCCGATACTCGGAAATGCAAAGTAGCTTCTGTTTCTTACAATTTACTGATCATGAAGATGATTTGGCATTGAATCGGCTGTTGGTATAAGTGAAAAATTGACAAGAGGTCGATCCTCCACCCAAATCATCAAGGTATCAACTAGAAAGAAGGAAAATACCTCTTTTAGTTGCTCTGCACTTGGGTTGAGGAGGCATTGCAACCGATCCTTGGTACTCTGAAACTCATCCTCATGCTCAAGAATAAGCATGACTAGTACCAACTCCTCATTTGACTCCAATGAAGCCAAGGACTTGATTGGGCAAGGTCGATCGATGGATGTGCCCATTGTTATGAAATTCAACTCCAAGAGTGGAGTCTTCCTTGGTAAATGATGTGGAAGAGATGGTGTCTTTGATGTTCCCTTCCTCTTCCCAAGAAAAACATAGAAGATTAAGATCCTCCCACCTTGGTTCTAGAGGGCCGCTATGAGATACATGTTTCTATGCTTGAATGCTCTCCCTCGTGAAAATAGGTTAATGTACTTGGAAGGTAGATGATGGAGGAAGAAATGATGTGATCTCTATGGGCTCCTCTCCGTCAAGTAATCTTCCAAGTCAAATAAATAATTTACCTCCTCGCTACTCGATGTGTGTGTTCGACCTCCTAAATGGTGTCCTCTTAATTTTGTAACTTATTCACCATGGTTCCCCTCATCCTTAAACATTAATTTTGAAAGCTTAAACTCTTCTTCAAAATTAGAGCTTGAAGGGATGAAATGGGAGGAATAATTGAAGGTTATTTTGTGGCCGATCTATGTTCAAAGCCTCTCAAACCGTATTGTTCTTCTCCACAACCGAAATACACTCCTCTTTTGGATTTGGAGTAGCTATTTCCTCCCTCTCTTGTGTTATAATCGAATCCTCCACTGCCTTTTGCTTGACCTTAGCCTACTTCGGGGCTTGACCATCAAGGGGATTTTATTAATCCCGAATTTAAGAGCTAAGATCACCAAGCTTCTAATCATTTCCTCTTTTCTTGGCTCTTTTTCTTGCTGCTCCCCTTTACTAGACTCTTGAGTTTCATCCCGACATGGGCTCGAGAAAGCAGGAGGAGTGGTGGGTGGAGGCTCCACTAGTTTTTTACTTATTTTTAGTTGAGGGGAATATATTAATTTTGGATCTTGTGGAGGGGAATTGGATTTTGAAGGGAAAAGGGTAGAGGAATTGAGATGAGATGGAAGATTAGAAGATGGAGAAGGGAAATCAACACTTGGGGCAGCAAGTGAGAAACTAGACTCATGACACTGCTTTGTGATGATACTTGATTGAGAAAGAGGAAAAGAAAAGCTATGAGGTGGTGGACTTACCCATTGAAAAGGTTGTCTTGCACCAAGCTCATAGGCCTCTATTTCCTCGGTCCACTGTGCAAGTTGAGGCAACATTTCAACCATGAAGTCAAGCTTCTCCTACGGGCTATAGTTTCTTGAAAAGGTCCTTCCCATGAACAAGGTTCCCGCAACAATTTCAAAGCTTTCATATGTGCTATAGGCCTTGATTGAACCATGTCATCCTCCATATTTTGAATCTTCTCGAGTAGATAAACATCCTTTATTTGACTATTTCCATTGTATGCATACCCTTGTTCCTGATATGTTTCATAGCCAAACTGGCTTTGACACTGCTCGTATGGGTAAGCATAATGGTTCTGCATCTGATCATAATGTGGATCTGGAGGAGTCATGAAACACATTAGAGGTGGACTGCACCACTACTACTGCAAGTGTGAATTCCAAGATGGGAATGAAGCCATGACTACACAACTTCATGAATGGTAGAAGATGAAAGATGTGGAAAGAATAATGGGTGAAAATAGATGAAAGAAACATCTACAACTCGGAGAATGGGTTGTTGATCGATGGAGTCGCTTAGATGTGATTTACATGTGCCTCTAAAGGCTAAATATTAACATGAACGTGCACCAACTTGCTAAGATGAAGTGGTAAGGTACTTTAAACCTATCCCACTGGGTGTTCCAAAACTGTTGATGCAGAATCAAAGCACTCCTGAATTTCTAAAACTTGATGGGTTGAGAATCTCAATGTGATTGCATAACTTGGGACCATCTCTCAAGCTGTGGGACTTGCAAACTTGAGATAGAACTCTAGAGGAATCCGAATTCTTCTTCCTAATCCTAATCTTAAACTACTTCTAAGGAAGGAAATTTGATTATCTACTCCTAATATAACAATGCCAAGGACACGGAGAGAGAGAGAGAGAGAGAGATGCAAATAAAGAAATCCTACACTACAAAGGTGATAACACCAAGAAAAGGGGGTTGTTGGTCACAATATTAGCTACCCGAAGCAGAGAGAGGTGAGCAATGGAGAGGGTGGACAAGATGCACCACTAACCATAGATAGAGTTCACACGAACACCGCTTCAAACCCATTAAGCACACCTCTCGGAACTTGTAATATATGTCGAAATATGCACAAAGATACCATGTAATGATGAGAGGCAAGAAGAGACAATAAAATAAGGAAGGAGGACAAAATGCATCACAAAACATATTTTATTGCTCCATGATTTCACACAGTACATCATAAGTGGGAAAGAGGAAATAAAATGCCATTACAAAGCCAAGAGAGGAGGCTTAAACTCCACATTCAACTCGCAACAAAGAAAGAGAGATGGGACATAAGAGAAATAATGACCAACCTACTTTGAAAAATGCCCTCTTTTATAATATATAGGAAGAATGAGAAAGAAAGGAGGGAAAATTTGAATCCTGCTTCAACCACCCAAAAATGCATTGAATTCACGTACTCCAACCACCCCAAAAGAGCCTTAAATTTTCCTCGCCTCAATGATGGATTCTCTTCCGCAAAACCCATGCCTCCATGTGTTGTTCCTTGTTGGGAAAGAAAGGAATCCCATTACTCATTATGAAGGTAGGTGAGAAGCGTGACAACCTCGAAAATGGTGGACTGTATTTTTTCATTATGGTGGTAGGTGAGTAGAAGACATCCAAATATTTCCAAAAAGTCATCCCTTGCCCAAATATGAGTTCCCAGGTTGAAAGATATGACTGTCTCAAGGTCGGGTTAGTTTTAACACGTGCTCACAATATTTAAAAGAGTTTATCCATGTAAGATCCACGTGGCAACCTGTGTGTCTTAAGATTTCATTCCCCTCCTTTCACTCTTGAAGTGGTGCTTTGAACCATCTAGAATTCACTCACAACCAATTCACTCACTAATCAATCTGCTATGCTATGCGGCCATACCCCTATATAGATATCTGGCCCTCTCTAATCTCTATATGGGCCCATACCCCAACCTCCATATAGATAGATAGGCTCTCTGCCGGATACCCCTATAGAGAGATGTGGGGGCGAGGATCTATCGCTCGCTCACAATATAGAGTTTTTTTGGCGCTCACTTGAATGCCTCGCTACGCTCGGGATCGCTCGCTCACATCGCATCGATTGAACACTTGGGATCACCTGTGGGCCTGCTCTATCTTCTTGTGTTTTAGCCAAGTCTCTCCTATTTGGTGGAGCAACTACGTCGACGACTCGGACACATGGAGAGCCCACGCTCATTTGGGACCTACCTTTTGGGTCTTACCTTTGAAGTTGCGTTGAATTGACACATGGCACCTTCCGCTGGCTCTGTTGATTTGGTTCGAATTTTCAACAGCTGATGCAACTTTTCCTAGCCCTAGACACGTGGAGAGCTTGCATTCATTTGGGGATTGCCTTTGTATTCTACCCCTAAAGTTGCACTTAGCTGACACGTGGCACCTTCCGCTGGCCTTAGAATTTTCAACGGCCGATTCTTCCATTTCTACCAATTTAGGAGCAACTTGTAGGACCTTAGACACATGGAGGGCCTGTGCTCATTTGGGGTCTCCATTTTTGTCATGCCTTTGAAGTTACGTTGATGAGACATGTGGAGATTACCGCTGGTCCTTTGAAAACTTACCTAATTTGTGCCTCGAGTGAAAATTTCCTTCTAGATGGAAGATGGAAAATGGAAGGAGATCGGGATGCAAAGGAAGACACAAGAAGGTGCGTGGGTGTAAGTGGAAAGAAAGAGACAAGGAAGCAGGGCACGTGACAACATAAAGGAAAGAGGGTGCATGATGGCGAACACCTCAAAACTTAGACAATTTGGAAGGCATCTGCGTATATGGGAACGTAGAAGAATTGCATGGTGCGAGGAGTGCATGGAAGGACTACAACCTATAAAAATGGTTCCAAATGAGCAATCCTATGGGAGAACAACCTAAAATGTAAAGCATCAGAGCCAGAGTGAAAGTAAAAGTCATCCAAATAGCCGAGAGGGTTATTTGGATAACAATTTGGTGACTCTCGGGGCCATCTGCTCTGCTAGATCAAGAGACCAGTAGCCTTGGAAGTATCCATTGGGCATGGAGTCATGAATGATAGCTTGATAATAATCTTGTTCTTGAAACTTGAACCCGATCGCTTGCACTTAGTGACCCTAAATCTGCCTCACTATCCGTAATCTGAATTTTCATAAGAAACTCTTAAAGATGTGATTTCTGAGAGTAGAAAATTGTCTTGAATTGGGGCTTTCATCCCCCGAAATGGATTGGAGGCACAATGAACTACACAATGGTACAACATGGGACCAAAAAAACTTGTGCCAAAGGCACTTAGGGAAATTAAAACCTAAACTACAACAAGACAATGTGCATACACACTTAGAGGAATTAAAACTAACCTACTCCTACCCTACACTAATGAGAGAGACATGAAACTTCCAATGAAAACCAATACTAGCTATGAAAAGTAGCTTTCGTTTCTTACAATTTGCAGCCATGAAGATGATTTTGCACTGAATCTGGCTATTAGTATGAGTGAAAAAATGACAAGAGGTCGATCCTCCACCCAAATCATCAAGGTATCAACTGGAAACAAGGAAAATACCTCTTTTAGTTCCTTTGCACTTGGGTTGAAGAGGCATTGCATATGATCCTTGGTACTCTGAAACTTATCCTCATGCTTAGGAATAAGAATGAATGGTAGCAACTCCTCTTTTGGTTCGAATGAAGCCAAGTACCTGATTAGGCAAGGTTTGATCTGATGGATGTGCCCATTGTTCTAAAATTTAACCCCAAGAGTGGAGTCTCCCTGTAGACCTTCATGGGTGAATGATGTGGACGAGATGGTGTCTTTGTTGTTCCCTTCCTCCTCTTGAGAAGAACACGAAAGATTAAGATCCTCCCACCTTGGTTCTAGAGGGCCACTATGAGATACAAGCTTCCGCATTTGAATAATATCCCTCATGACAATAGGCTCATGTACTTAGAAGGTAGATGATGGAGGAGAAAATGATGTGATCTCTATGGGCTCCTCTCCATCGAAGAAATCCTCTAAGTCGGACAAATAATTTTCCTCCTCGCTACTCTTCTATGTGTGCTCGACCTCTTCAATGGTGTCCTCTTGATCTGAAACTTGTTCATCATGGTTCCCCTCATCCTCAAACATGAAGTTTGAAACCTAAAACTCTTATTCGACATTAGAGCTCGAAGGGGATGAAATGGGAGGAAGAACTGAAGGTTATTATGTGGCCTGCTCTATGTTCAAAGCCTCTCGAAATTGTATGGTTCTTCTCCACAACCAAATTACACTCCTCTTTTGGATTTGGAGTAGCTCTTTCCTACCTCGCTTGTGTTGTAAATGAAGCCTCCATCACTTGTGGCTTGACCTTAGCCTACTTTGGGGGCTTGACCATCAAGGGGATTTTATTAATCCCAAATTTAAGAGCCAAGCTCACCAAGCTTTGAATCATTTCCTCTTTTCTTGGATCTTTTTCTTGCTACTCCCCTTGACTAGACTCTTTAGTTTCTTCATGACATGGGCTCGAGAAAGCATGAGGAGTGGTGGGTGGGGGATCCACTAGTTTTTTCCTTATTTTTGGTGGAGGGGAAGATATTACTTTTGGCTATTGTGGAGGGAATTGGATTTGGAAGGGAAAAGAGTAGAGGAATTGAGATGAGATGGAAGATTAGAAGATGGAGAAGGGAAATCAACACTTGGGGCAGCAAGTGAGAAACTAGACTCATGACACTACTGATGATATTGATTGAGAAAGAGGAAAAGAAAAGCTATGAGGTGGTGGACTTACCTATTGAAAAGCTTGTGCGGCACCAAGCTCATAGGCATCTATTTCCTCAGTCCATTGTACAAGTTGAGGCAACATTTTAACCATGAACTCAAGCTTCTCCTGCGGCAATAGTGTATTGGAAAATGGCCTTCCCATGGACAAGGTGCCCCCTCCATCTTTTGAATCTTCTCTGCGAGTAAACATCCTCCATTTGATTTGTTGCCATTGTATGTGTACCCTTGTTCATGATATGTTTCATAGCCAAATTGGCTTTGACAATCGATCTTATGGGTAAACATAATGGTTCTACATCCGATCATAATGCGGATATAGAGGAGTCATGAAACACATTGGAGGTGGACTCGCACCACTGCTTGCCGCAAGTGTGAATTTAAAGATGGGAATGAAGCCATGACACAACTTCATGAATGGTAGAAGATGAAATATGTGGAAAGAATAATGGGTGAAAATGGATAGAAGGAACGTCTTCAACTCATAGAATGGTTTGTTGATCGATGGAGTCACCATACATGCTTTGCATGTGCCTCTAAAGGATGAATCTTAACAGGAACACACCAACTTGCTAAGATGAAGTGGTAAGGTGCTTCAAACCTGTCCCACTGGGCATGCCAAAACTGTTGATGCAGTAATCAAAGCACCCTTGAATTTCTAGAACTCAATGGACTAAGAATCTTAGTGTGATTGCATAACATGAGACCATCTTTCAAGCTGAGGGACTTGCAAAATTGAGATGGACCTGTATAGGAAGCCAAATCCTTCTTCCTAATCCTAATGCTAAACTACTTCTAAGGATGGAAATGTGATTATCTACTCCTAATCTAACAATGCCAAGGACATAGGGAGAGAGAGAGGATGAAAATAAAGAAATCCTACATTATAGAGGTGATAACACCAAAAAAAGGGGGGTTGTTGGTCACAATATCAGTTGCCTGAAGTAGAGAGAGGTGAGCAATGGAGAGGGTGGAAAATATGCACCACAAACCATAGATAGAGTTCACACGAACACCACTTCAAACCCATTAAACACACCTCTTAGAACTGTAATAGACATCATAAATATGTATAGTATACCATGCAATGATGAGAGGCAAGAAGAGACAATAAAATAAGGAAGGATGGAAAAAATGCATCACAAAACATATTTCATTGCTCCATGAGTTCACACAAAGACAACATCGGTGGGCAAGAGGCAAGAAAATTCCATTATAGAACAAAGATAGGAGGCTTAAACTCCACATTTGACCCCAAGGAAGAAAGAGAGAGGGGGTAGGAGAGAAATATTGACCAACCTCGCTGAAAAAATTCCCCTCTTTTACAATATATAGAAAGAATGAGAAAAAAGGAGGGAAAATTTGAATCCTGCTTCAACCACCCCAACAATGCATTAAATTCACCTACCCCAACCACCCCAAAAGATACTTGAATTCACCTTCCTCAATGATGGTAACTACTGCAAAACCCATGCCTCCATGTGTTATTCCTTGTTGGGCAAGAAAGGAAGCCCATTACTCATTATGGTGGTAGGTGAGAAGCATGAAAACCTCGAAATGGTGGACTACGTTTTCATTATTGTGGTAGGTGATTAGCAGACATCGAAAGATTTCCAAAAAGTCCTCCCTTGCTCAAATCGAGTTCCTAGTTTAAAGATATGGCATGTCTCAAGGTTAGGGTCGAGCATTTTAATGCGGGCTCACAATATTTAAAAGTGTTTATCCATGCAAGATCCACGTGGCAGCCCCACATGTCTTAAGATTTCACCCCCCTCCTTTCACTCTTGAAGTTGTGCTTTGATTGGACACTTGGCATCACTCGTGGGCCTGCTTTGTTTTCTTGAATTTTGGCTAAGTCTCTACTATTTGGTGGAGCAACTATGTCTGACCCTAGACATGCGAGAGAGCCCACTCTCATTTGGGACCTACCTTTTCGGTCTTACCTTTGAAGTTGCGTTGAAATGACACGTGGCACCTCTCGCTGGCTCTTTTGCTTTGTTTCAACTTTTAACTACCCGATGTAACTTTTTCAAGCCCTAGACACGTGGAGAGCCTGCACTCATTTGGGGACTACCTTTAGATTCTACTCCCGAAGTTTTCCCAAGATGACACGTGGCACCTTCCATTGGACTTAGACTTTTTAATGGCTGATTCTTCCTTTTCCACCCATTTAGGAGCAACTTGTTGGAACTTAGACACATGGAGGGCATGCATTTGTTTGGGGTCTCCTCTTTTGTCACACCTTTGAAGTTGTGTTGATGAGACACGTGGAGGCTTCCACTTGGTCCTTTGAATACTTAGCCGATTTGGGCCTCGAGTGAACATTTCCTTCTAGATGGAAGATGGAAAATGGAAGGAGAGTAGGATGTGAAGGAAGACACAAGAAGGAGTACAGGGGCATGTGGAAAGAAGGTGACAAGGAAGTAGGGCACGCGATAATAGAAAGGAAAGAGGGCACATGACATGATGCCTCAGAACTTAGCCAATTTGGAAGGTGTCTGTAGAGGGGCGTATGGAGGAATTGTATGGCGCGAGGAGTGATCAGAAGGACTAGAGCATGTAAAAATTATGCCAAATGAGAAATCCTGCGGGTGCGCAACCTGAAATGTAAAGCATTAGAGCCAAAGTGAAAGTAAAAGTCATCCAAATGGCCGAGAGGGTTATTTGGATAACACTTACACAAGGTAAGTCAACTATTCGACAAGTTACATCAAATAGACGTACTCTAATGGAACACGCTATGACCATTTAAGCTTCATTTTTGTTTCATTTAAAATGAAAGCTTGCAGGTTTAGTGGAAAAGGACTATAAATACTTCAATGGCATAAGTGTTTCTTATAACATTCCACCTGGGTAAGTGCGTGAAGTTGGTGGACAATTCCGTGGACATAAAAACCCGAAATAAAGGAACCGCGATCGCGGTTTTGGAACCGCGATTGCAATTCCTAAATTCTAGGTTTGGTAATTACCGAACCTAAAACCATGATCGTGGTTTAGAACCATGAGCGCAGTTATAAACCATGATCGCGAACTCTGAGACAAAATTTAGCAGTCCCGCGACTCCTTATTTTCCTCATTTTTCATTTCAAACCATGATTTTTCCTAAACGTTTTTCACTCGCACTTTCAATACCACCTCAAAATTGCTCATCGGACTTCTGGATAGCGATAGATTCAACCATGCCACCAAGACAAGGAGGTAAGTCCCTGATTGTAATCATTTTTTTGCATTTTAGGTTTTTTTGCATTTTCATGGGTTTTTTGAAATGTTTGTTTATGTATACAATTTTCTTGTTTTATCAGTTGGTCGGCAAGCTCGAAATCATGCAAACCATCAAAACATTCCTCAAAACCCACCAAACATTCCTCAAAACCCTCCGAACATTCCTCAAAACCCTCCTCCAAACATAGATCCGCCTCCTGTGGCTCCTTCTGTCCCCACTGAGCCAGCAGGAACGCAAGATAATATCATTGGAAGAATCCGAGAAAATAAAATTGTCATTGAGAACCTAATTCAAACTATAAGACAAAACCATGCTACAAATCCATCCCGCATGACTTTAGCCAATACATTGCAAACATTGATTAGTGAAGTCGAGTCAGCAACCAACCAAATACATAGATGGAACACCTTTAGAAGTGACTATATGTGGTGGTATGTGGATAAACTATCCCATGCGGCCGTCAAAGACAAAAAAATTAGAAAAGACCTCATTTGTACATTATTTACCGACCCTAGAACCAATGCCCCCTTGTAGTTACTTGTAAATGGTTCCCAATCCATTGGTGCCATGATGACAGAATCAAAAACAATTTTTGGGACCGATGGTGGATGGTTTTTGATTATCCACCATGCAACAACAATGAGGTTCCTCTTTATTTTTTGAAGAAATTATATTGCGAGTTTGTGCTCAATGAGGTCCCGAATTATTTTGACTTTTCTGACTTTTTTGGTCGAGGAGGTGGCTCTACACAGAGCAGACTTGGTGCACGCGTAGGTTAGCCTAGGATCCCCCATGCCCCAAAACCCCCACTGCCTTCAGTTATCCCTCCTACAGTGAAGGAGGTTGTGGAGATTGATACATTGCATGCATTGAGGGAGCTCACTGACACTCTCACCCAACATAGTGACCAGATTGCATCTGGTGATGTTGGTGGAGGCACCAGTTCTAGTGCACCACACCATTGTGGATCATGTGGTGCCGTATGCACTGCAGGTGAGACATCATTTGCTGGTTCACATGATTTCTTTTCTATAGATGAGATGCTGGGGAATGTTTTTGGAACTGGTGCCACTGATATTGGTCTTTCACAGGTAAATTTCAAATAAATTTAAATTATATATATATATATATATATATATGATTGTACGTCATGTACATACATGTAAACAACTAATTTTTTATTTTATTTTAAATAGCAAGAGCCGGTGAAGGAAACATCCGGCGTCGACATGCTGGCTACTGCAGCTGGGCATGTTTCAAATGTAAGTTTCAAGTTGTACAAACTTACAAATTTTTAATTTCATTTGATTGCACTAGATTATTATTATAATGTTTCACGTGTATGTTGTACATGTATTAATATTTTTCTCTTTTATACACGGGGCCTCGACGGGTCATCATCTCGCTTCGAGAACTCGAGGCTACTGGCATGCCTCACATGATTTTTACGCAGGTTAGTAAATATCTTTACACTTTGTTTCTAATTACTAGAAGTTCACATGGATTACATGCTTTGGACCTCTGTCATGTAGATTTTAATATTGATTTGTACATGTTTTTTGTATAGCTTATGACTGCTAGAGAGACTCCTCCATATATGCAGACTGTGGAGGCTGCTATAGATACTGCCATAGCATCTGTAGATCCACTAACTGAGGTACAATTTTTTAAATTTGTTAAATTTTGGAGGTTCATTATTTCTTATTAAACTTAAATCTACAATATCAAATTTTGTAGGTATATGTGAAATATTTAATTTGAAAATTAATTATTTGTATGTAGCTTACCCCTCGTGAGTCTATTGTTGTCCCTGCGATGCATCAACAACAAATTGATAGGGATCATGACATTGCGGTAAGATTTCACATGCATTTTAACTAAATTGTACAAGTTTCTAAATTTTGAATGTATTTTAAAATTTTGGGTGTTAAAAACTTGTTGTTTATGAATGTGCAGGTTAGGTTGCAGGCATGCTTAGAGACACCTAGGACCACACGGATGAAATCCGTAGTGGCATCTCCCTCCACTACATCCCCAGGTCGTGGACGTGCTACTTCTAGTAGGGCGAAGAGAGGGAAGATGTTTCATGAGTAGATTTATAGTCCACCGGATGTACATATGTGGTCATGAGTAGATTTATAGTCCATTGTATATATATAGCCTTTTGTGACCGCATGTGGTCCCATATGTACATTATGACACGTGTTTCTAGTTCGAGATGTACACATACATTATGAACTTATACATATATATTTTCGAGACGTGCGTCCTGAGCACACTTTGTTTGATTCTTATATATATATATATATATATATATATATATATCTGGATGTGTGTTGGTTTTCATATTTATGACTTTTTCAATTCTTTAACAAATAGTGTAACGTTGGGATGCATATTTCTTAACTTCTGCTTTATGGGTTTAGCATATAATGGAAAACATTAATATTCATATTCTCATAATAATGCTATGAAAACATTTTTTTTTTTGTTGAAAGTGAAGCTCCAAGATTTATCTATTATTTTTCTATATGTTCTTTGTTTTGTTTTTTTACTAATGACTCAAAGAGGATTTCACTATGAGACTTATGTTTGTTTTTCTTGCAAGGATTTTCAAAAGTAGTCTTGATTTTTCTTATACTCTTTTTATTCAAGTGTTCACACATCTGTACTTTTTATCCAAAGTATGCACAATCATCTAGGTTGATGGGAAAATATTTCTTATGACCCCCTTCAAAATAGAATCCCTGATTCCCATGAATTCTGCAAATGTCTCATCATTATCAAAGAGACACTGAGAGATATTATATTAATAAGGCATGTTGAGGACTTAATTTATCATCTAGACCATTCTTTTGATATGTTGCCTCCAACAATGTTAAGGGATTGACCAATGATGGAAATTTCTTATTACCAGTTTCAATATGCAGATCTATTTAGATAGGACCCACAAACCACAAGCACTATTTTGATCTGACGATGAGTTAAACAATGAGCTCTATGTATAAGGGTAACTTTTTCTCTTGGTTATTGCGTGGGATTGGATTTTGATGAAAAGAGATATGATCGTTGGAGTCAAGGTGTGTACTAATTTCTTGAAGGTGTCTGAGATCTATGTTTGTCGACACCCCTTAACTCATAAGTGTTTTATATAATATTTTCTTATATGAGCAATGGTGATTTTGAGGAGATATAGGATCAAAATTCTAGCTGGTGTCTTTTCCAATTATTCTATTAAGTTGTATTGGACTTGTTGCGGAATAGGTAGGGGATAAATGGTATTACCAAACTAGAATGTCTTGTATCCACATCACAACTTTTCTCTAAGATCCTAATGGTATTTACTTGTTCATTAGATGAATGGACGCATCCTATAAGGGATTAAAATTGTTTATCATTTTTTGGATAGATGCAAGTAGTATTCCAATAGTCATTACAAGCTTGTCCATGATCTGATTTTCTGTTTTTTTATCTCCATGGTTAGGATATATGGTTATTTGAATATAACCATCTTCTCATTAGGACCATGTTTAAATTCTTTGCAAATTTTGTAGCAACATATCTTTATCAAATGGGTAAGGAAATAGCTTTTTGTATAGATATTTTCTATTGTGTCCTACATTTCTTTCTTATAAAGTGGTTAGCGTATTCTTCATTGAATGCAACTCTTGTTGAATCATTTTTTCCTTTGTGGGTGATATATTGGTCTATTCAATTTAGCAACTTTGAAATTTTCTTCATTAGATGGATAAATGTGAAATTCACTTAACTTTATCTTGAGTCTATCTTTGCATGTATTCCTATTCAAGTAACCTAGAAGGTCACTAAATTTTGAGTGAGTTTTAGTATTTGTCTTTGAATGATCTCCTCTTCGAATAAGGGATCATATTCATCATAAAATCTAGGAGGAGGTGAGTCTTTGTGACTATGTTCAATCTTGAATCTACGTGAAGCCTTAAAGTAAGGTTTTCATGAATCACTTGTTGGTTTTGGTGGGTGATCCTCAACATTTTTTTTACGTTTTATTGAAGTGGAAGAATAACCTGTATTAAAATGGATGTCCATTTCTATGAGGGATGGTCATTTTGGATCTTCTTTTGTGATTCATGGTCTTAATCGCCACTTCATACTCTTGTAATAGTCTACCTCCTAACTCAAGGACTCTTGCAAGTACTTCGTCTCTATTGTAGTAAAGGAGCTCATGAAAGAAAGATAGATCTAATTTGTTTTGGTCTTCGTATGAATTATATTCTTCTCCACTATGACCAACCAAAGGTTCCGTGTCTTTGACTTGTGAGAAGAGGGTTTCTAAATATTTTTGACTGAATGGGTATGTTGAATTAAAAGGATTTACCTTTAAGTTGGGTTCATCTCGTTTAGACATCATTTTTGTGATTTTTGGCATCACTCGGACTCTATGACAACTAGAGAGGCCTCGTCTGATCCAAAACATTGGCATAGGGACCCTCTATAATAGCCTCTCTTGGTTTTTTCCTTCTCATTTCAGTGCTCTCACTGTCCTATTGTTTGCAAACACGTGAAATAGTGCAGTTGGAGCTAGTGTGAGGTTGTCAAATGCTATATTTTGCAAACGGTGGGTCGTGGCACCAAACCAACTACGCCGACACATCCGGGTGGCTAGGTGAATGCTAGAGGAGGTGGTTTTTTGGTGCGCGAAAGGGTCGTTGCTTCCAAGCTACTTCGTTCGGGCGTAGTCCCTTAAGAGCCTTAAGACAAAAATATCGTTCAACTTCAATGGGTGACTACTCGGACTTCATGGCACCTAGAGAGGCCTCGTCTGATTTGAAACCTTGGCATAGGGACCATCTACAATAGCCTCTCTCAGTTTTTTCCTTCTCATTTCGGTGCTCTCGCTATCCTACTGTTTGCAAATGTGTGAAATAGTGCAGTTGGAGCAAATGCAAGGTTGTCAAACGGTGGGTCATGGAACCGAATCGATCGTGGCACAACACATCCACGTGGCTGGTGAATGCTAGAGTAGGTGGTTTTTGATGTGTGAAATGGTTGTTGCTTCCGGATACTTCGTTTGGGCGTAGTCCCTCAAGAGCCCCGAGACAAAATATCGTTCAACTTCGACGGTGACTACTCGGACTCCGTGCCACCTAGAGAGGCATAGTCTGATCCAAAACCTCTATGTAGGGACCCTCTACAATAGCCTCTCTCATTTTTTTCCTTCTCATTTCGGTGCTCTCGTTGTCCTACTGTTTGCAAACGCGTGAAATAGTGCAGTTGGAGCCAGTGTAAGGTTGTCAAATGCTATATTTTGCAAACGGTGGGTCATGGAACCAACCGACTATGCCAACACATCCAAGTGGCTAGGTGAATGCTAGAGGAGGTGGTGTTTTGGTGTGCGAAAGGGTCATTGCTTCCGGGCTACTTTGTTCGGCGTAGTCCCTTAAGAGCCCTGAGACCAAAATATCATTCAACTTCGACGGGTGACTACTCGGACTCCATGGCACCTAGAGAGGCCTCGTTTGATCCGAAACCTTGGTGTAGGGACCCTATACAATAGCCTCTCTCAATTTTTTCCTTCTCATTTCGGTGCTCTCGTTTCTACTTGTTTTGCAAACGCATGAAATAGTGCAGTTGGATCCAGTGTAAGGTTGTCAAATGCTATATTTTGCAAACGGTGGGTCATGGCACCAACCGACTGTGTCGGCACGTCCAGGTGGCCAGGTGAACACTAGAGGAGGTAGTTTTTTGTGCGCGAAAGGGTCGTTGCTTCCGAGCTACTTCGTTCGGGCGTAGTCCCTTAAGATCCCTGAGACCAAAATATTGTTCAACTTCAACGGGTGACTACTCAGACTCCGTGGCACCTAGAGAGGCCTTGTCTAATCCGACACCTCGGTGTAGGGACCATATACAATATCCTCTCTCATTTTTTTCCTTCTCATTTCGGTGCTTTCATTGTCATACTTTGTTTGTAAACGCGTGAAATAGTGCAATGGAGCCGTGTATGGTTGTCAAACGCTATATTTTGCAAACGGTGGGTCAGGCACCAAACCGATCGCTACACTTGAACATTTGCGTGGCCATTTTAACGCTAGAGGAGGTGGTGTTTTGGTGTATGAAAGGGTTGTTGCTTCCGGGCTACTTCGTTTGGGCGTAGTCCCTTAAGAGCCCTGAGACCAAAATATCGTTCAACTTCGACGGGTGACTAGTCAGACTCCATGTGGTACCTAGAGAGGCCTCACCTAATCCAAAAAATTGGTGTAGGGACCCTATACAATAGCCTCTCTCAGTTTTTTCCTTCTCATTTTGGTGCTCTCGTTGTCCTACTGTTTGCAAACACGTGAAATAGTGTAGTTGGAGCTAGTGTAAGGTTGTCAAACGCTATATTTTGTAAACGGTGGGTCGTGGCACCGAACCGACTACGCTAGAATGTTTGGGTGGCTAGGTGAATGCTAGAGGAGGTGGTGTTTCAGTGCGTGAAAGGGTCGTTGCTTCCGGGCTACTTCGTTCGGGCGTAGTCCCTTAAGAGCCCTGAGACCAAAATATCATTCAACTTCGATGGGTGACTACTCGGACTCTGTGGTACCTAGAGAGGCCTCGTCTGATCTGAATCCTCGGCGTAGGGACCCTATACAATAGCCTCTCTTGGTTTTTTCCTTCTCATTTTAGTGCTCTCGTTGTCCTACTATTTGTAAACGCATGAAATAGTGCAGTTGGAGCCAGTGTAAGGTTGTCAAACGCTATATTTTACAAATGGTGGGTCATGGCACTGAACCGAATGTGTCGGCATGTTTGGGTGGCTAGGTGAATGCTAGAGGAGGTGGTTTTTGGTGCGTGAAAGGGTCGTTGCTTCGGGCTACTTCGTTCGGGCGTAGTCCCTTAAGAGCCCTGAGACCAAAATATCATTCAACTTCGACGGTGACTACTCAAACTCCGTGGCACCTAGAGAGGCCTCGCCTAATCAAAACCTTTTGTGTAGGGACCCTCTACAATAGACTCTCTCTATTTTTTTCCTTCTCATTTCGATGCTCTCATTGTCCCTATTTTTGCAAACGCGTGAAATAGTGTAATTGGAGCTAGTGTAAGGTTGTCAAATGCTATATTTTGCAAACGGTGGATCATGGCACCAAACCAACTACGTCGGAACATCCGGGTGGCCAGGTGAACGCTAGAGGAGGTGGTGTTTTGGTGCGTGAAAGGGTCGTTGCTTCCGGGCTACTTTGTTTGGGCGTAGTCCCTTAAGAGCCTTGAGACCAAAATATTGTTCAACTTCGACGGGTGACTACTCGGACTCCGTGGCACCTAGAGAGGCCTCATATGATCCAAAACCTCGGTGTAGAGACCCTCTACAATAGTCTCTCTCAGTTTTTTCCTTCCCATTTTGGTGCTCTAATTGTCCTACTGTTTGCAAACGCATGAAATAGTGCAGTTGAGCTAGTGTAAGGTTGTCAAATGCTATATTTTACAAACGGTGGGTTATGGCACCAAACCGACTACACCGACACGTCCAAGTGGCCAGGTGAATGCTAGAGGAGGTGGTGTTTTGGTGCATGAAAGGGTCGTTGCTTCCAGGTTACTTTGTTCAGGCGTAGTCCCTTAAGAGCCCTGAGACCAAAATATCGTTCAACTTCGACGGTGACTACTCGGACTCCGTGGCACCTAGAGAGGCCTCATCTAATCTAAAACCTTGGCGTAGGGACCCTCTACAATAGCCTCTCTCAGTTTTTTCCTTCTCATTTCGGTGCTCTCGATGTCCTACTTGTTTGCAAACGCGTGAAATAGTGCAGTTGGAGCCAGTGTAAGGTATTCAAACACTATATTTTGCAAACAGTGGGTCGTGGCACCGAACCAACTACGCCGACACATCCAGGTGGCCATGTGAACACTAGAGGAGGTAGTGTTTTGATGCATAAAAGGGTCTTTTCTTCCGGGCTACTTCGTTCGGCGTAGTCCTTTAAGAGCCCCGAGACCAAAATATCGTTCAACTTCGACGGTGACTACTCAGACTCCGTGACACCTAGATAGGCCTCATCTAATCTCGATACCTTAGCGGAGAGACCCTCTAAATATCCTCTCTCGGTTTTTTCCTTTTCATTTTGGTGCTCTCATTGTCCTACTATTTGCAAACGCACAAAATAGTGCAGTTGGAGCCAGTGTAAGGTTGTCAAACACTATATTTTGTAAATGATGGGTCGTGGCACCAAATCGATCAAGCTTGGCGCGCCACATGTCCAGGTGGCTGGTGGACGCTAGAGGAGGAAGTGTTTTCGTGCGCGAAAGGGTCGTTGCTTCCGGCTACTTCGTTCGGCGTAGTCCCTTAAGAGCCATGAGACCAAAATATCATTCAACTTTGACGGGTGACTACTCGGACTCCATGGCACCTAGAGAGGCCTCGTCTAATCCGAAACCTCGGCATAGGGACCCTCTACAATAGCCTCTCTCGGTTTTTTCCTTCTCATTTTGGTGCTCTCACTATCCTACTATTTGCAAACACGTGAAATAGTGCAATTAGAGCTAGTGTAAGGTTGTCAAACGCTATATTTTGCAAATGGTGGGTCATGGCACCAAACCGACTGCGTCGGCACGTCCGAGTGGCCAAGTGAACGCTAGAGGAGGTGGTGTTTTGGTGCACAAAAGGGTCGTTGCTTCCGGGCTACTTCATTTGGGCGTAGTCCCTTAAGAGCCCTGAGACCAAAATATCGTTCAACTTCGACGGGTGACTACTTGGACTCCGTGGCACCTAGAGAGGCCTCATCTGATCCGACACTGCATAGAGACCCTCTACAATATCCTTTCTCAGTTTTTTCCTTCTCATTTTGGTGCACACGCGTAGGTATGGTCTTGTAAACACTTGGGGAGGAGTCGTTTTCAAAATTTACAACATTTTCAAAATTTACAACTTTTTCAAAATTTACAACATTTTCAAAATTTACAACTTTTTCAAAATTTACAAATTTTTCAAAATCTACAACATTTTCAAAATTTACAACATTTTCTAAATTTACAACTTTTTCAAAATTTACAACATTTTCAAAATTTACAACATTTTCAAAATTTACAACTTTTTCAAAATTTACAACATTTTCAAAATTTACAACATTTTCAAAATTTACAACTTTTTCAAAATTTACAACTTTTTCAAAATTTACAACTTTTTCAAAATTTACAACTTTTTCAAAATTTACAACTTTTTCAAATAATGAAAGCTTCTCTTAGCTTCGAGAATTTAAAATTCTCTACTAATAGTGCCAACCACGTGAAGGTGGAAGCTTTTCTGGCACCACTAACCTAAACATAAAAGTGTTAGTCAAAGAAATTTAAGTTTCAAATCAAAACCATATACTAGATCTATATATGTACAAAATACACAAATTTAAAATAAAATATATTCAAACTTAAATCTAGATCTTTAAACTAATATATATATATATATATATATATATATTGAAAAGAAATTATATATACCAGACATTCAAGCATTGTAAATTCATTCCAATGAACCATCAGGATCGGATCTACTCTGAATAGCAGACAAGATTGCTTCATGATCTGACTCTCGAACCTTCCAAAGAACCTTGTTATTAGGCCTTCCTCGATATCTATACAGCTGAATATTTGTCACTAGAACTAGATATGAATATAAGAGTATTTTCCTGTGTGTCTCAAAGTCTTCAAACACCCAAACAGAGGAGTTTTTTAATGGATACCGTCGAAGCCAAGTTCCAGTAACTACCACTGACCATGTAGGATACTCAATATCTTCGCCATCTATAATAGGAGAAGTCAACTTATTTCTTTCCTCAATGCAACGACATAAGAAATAGTCTGTTCTTCTTCATTGTCTTCTATCACAATAACTATAAAACACATGTCCTACAAAAAAATAAAGGTTGAACAACTCAAATTTAAATTACATATTAAAATTTCAATGGACATAACTCAATACAAAAATTAAATAAATAACCATAAATACCTTGTCGCACCAAAATCAAAATTTCGTCAAAGTCCTTGGATGTTGTAACTTCATCTGGAGAAACAAGTCGTAATGCTTGTGGAGATTGATAACTAGAAGCGGAGTTAGAGGCCTACAAATCCATCCTTCCACCTATTCTTGTGAATCACACTCAGCAGTGACAAATTCGATACAAGATGCACAAAAACATGTCAAATTTCTTGTCCATATGACCCACGAAGTAGCGTCTGAGCTACAAAATGAGTGCATATCACTGGACCTAGTGAGTGTCATACAATCCTCGTAGTTAGCAATATGTTGTTCCTCTATCAACCAAAAATATCTACGAACTGTGGAATTTTCTTGAGAACCTCAGGCCATGTTGTCAATACACCATTCCACTATGATCTTTGCATCTTTTAATTTAGCACCATCTTTGTACTTCAACTCTTCTCTTGCAAGAGCTCTTTTCACACATGCCCCTACACCGTCATGCTCTCCTTTTCCATGTCTAGCCTCAGTGAAACTCCAAATATGTTGCACACCCATCTTGACGTGCATTCTGCTCATCCAATAAAACATTTGTGCATTCTTAAACTGAGACATGTAATTATATGACCATATATAATGTTATTTGAAGTGGATGTCCCTATCAGACAAGTTTCCATAAAATAACTGGAAACACCCTTGCACAAATTCAGTAGAATGAGTACGATCATCACTGATATAAAAGTGGTACTCTCTTAAATTTTTTTGATCATTCTCTATCCTGTTAGGAGAATGTAGAAATGCTATATGCACAAAAATGGCAACTTGTACTGAGTTGTAATATTGCGATTGAACCTCCATTTGTGGTTGCAATGTGTAATTCTCTATAAAATCGACCACTGAAACAATAGTACTAATAGGAAATGTGTCTTTTCATACCTTGAACTATTCATCCAACCATCGAGCTCTATGTGTATGCCTCGCATACTCATAAACAATTTCATCCTTAAATTTTCTCAAAAATTAGAAAACGAGCATTTGTTCTAAGAATTAGATCACACCGTTTAGAATCTTTTCCATCTTTCAACTGGTATGCAACTGATTTATATTTATCAAACTCAACTAAATTATGTCATATTGTACATTCAATTTGCTCATGGATGTAACTTTCCAATTTAGGTAATCCGCCGCATGTACTACAACTTCCATCTAAACAATCCTGACTTAAAAAAATTGTGTAACTTATTTTTCACAAAATATAGTAGGAATGAAATCCCTGGAAGATATTGGTGGAACTTGAACACCACATTCGATAACATAGTTTCAGAATGAAAATTAGAATGAATACGTAAAAATTTAGCATAATGCATCGCAAATTCAACATGTTTCCTACAACAACAAGTGGTGCGAGCGTGGTTGATTTTCACATAGAATGGTTTCAACATTTCAAAAAAATGTTGACTAATTTTAATTTCTAGATTCTCTTGTTCAAACTTACAAAAAAATTGAGTTTGAGTCATATCTAAGAAATGCTTTGGATGTGGTTCACGATTAGTAGAACCAACTCTCCATTTTATAACATCTCTTGTATTAGGTGAAACTCTAGTGTTATCATGCCAAAATTTAATAACAACTTCTCTTATAGCATCAGAATTATTTTTGTCCTTACGCGGTGCTCTAGCAAAAAATGCCCAAAAATCGGCATTATTGAGTGATTGAAGGATATTACGTCTTTCAATTACTTTCATTAGATTTTTCGATTAACTTGTAACATTCGACTTGTTTGCGTAATCAAACATTGTTTTTTTATTGATTCACTTACAACACTAGTAGCAAGTACACGACGCACAATATTACTATCCTTAGTGCATCTCTTGACACCAACAATGTGATATGCATCATGAAGGTTTTCAACAATTGTAGAGGTTTGACCACGTATATTAGATGTTGTCAATCCTAAGGTGTTTAATGTAGGTCTCATTTTAATCAATTTCATCAAACTAACCAACAAATGACATCTTTAGGAATCATTTAAAATTTCAAAATGATTATCCCAAATTTTAGTGGCTTTTCTTCTGATTTGTCGTTCAGAAAGTTTGTCAGACATTGGTTTCAAAATGTTTTCATCAATTTCAATAAAAAAATTAGGTTTCTTATGTAAAATCCTAGGAGGTGTTTTTGTCAAATTTTGCTTGTCTACAGTTTCAACATGAATTTCCTTATTCACATTTTCATTGTCTCCTTCAATTTCAACATTTGCTACATCATGAGTATTTAATTCTTCTTCAACATTGATGGTAAAAAATTCTTCATCACGAGTATTTAATTCAACTTCAACATTGATAGTAGAAACATTACCTAGTTCTTCATTGCTTACAATAGTTGGGATTGAAGATGAACCTCTTCTAGATTCACGAAGTTTCCGCATTCGCTCAACATTTTGAATTTTGTTGGCCTCTAATTCGTTTGGTGTTTTTTTACTTAATGACTTCCTTTTTTGACTTCGTTTTTTGTCTCCCATGATGTTTTGCTTCCGGTGATAAGAAAAACATGCAGAAAAAGATAGAATTTTAGTAATTCATATGGTAAGGTCAGAGAGTAAAAATCACATGGTAATTTAGACATTGGGATGTGTGTAAATATGATTTATGAACCATGAGTGTGCTTTATAAACCGCGATCGTGGTTTATAAAGTGCGCTCGTGGTTTATGTTAAAAACCACGATCGCGGATCTATCTGCCGAACCTAAGCCTCGAAAAATCTCTGTTTTTCCCCAACCAAAGCTATGGAAGGTCATTATGAAGTGTAAAAGGTAAAAAAACCTCAAATCTGCTCTTCCAAAAACTTGAACCATACTAAAAACTGAAAAACATTTCACAAAAATGGTGCCATCGCGTAGGGGAGACTCTTAGCTTTTTAGAAATATTGTTTTTAAAGTGAATAAAATAAGATAAATATCATTTTATAATTTTTACTAACAATAGGTCTTTAAGACATTTTTTCTCGTGAATGTTCATGTCTACGTTTAAGATCAACTTTTGTTTCATTTATCAAAATATGATAAAACGTATACCATCCCAAGCATGGACAAATTCTATACACATTAAAAAAATATTTGATTTCGAATATTTTTGATATAGTTATGGTGGGCAAACGAAAGCGCTCCGTTTTCTAAATATTTTCATACCACTTTCATGGAAAAAATCATTAAAAAAAAATATTGTTAAAAAAATTAAAAATAAAATCCATCCCAAGATAGACAACTACATCTAACGTTTCACCAAAGGAAAAAAAAAAGAAGATTTGGTCATCCAAAATGTGGGCAAACGGACTACAATCTTATAAGTTTAAAAAAAAAAAAAAACTAAGTCATATAATTTTAAGTGTTTAATATAGCTAAACTTGTCCGTTTTTAAAAAAAAATAGTATTTTAGAAACTAGATTCTGAATGCTATGATTCATATTCATATAAATTTTTCTAATTTAGAGTGCGTGTATAGCTAATAATCCCTACAAGTTGAGATTTCGTTGTTTTTTGCAATATGATGTCCACGGATGACCCTATATTTGTCCATCAACTTCCTACACTTACCCACCTAGAATTGTATATTATGTTTGTTTGGTTGACATTCCTGGATGTGTTGGCTATCTTGAGGAAGCTCTAAAATTTATCATCAAACACCATTAAACATGTATTGGCCATTTTGGGTTTATATTCTTGGTTATTGAAGATCACATAAGAATACAAGGACTACGCTAACTACTTTGAGGGGCTCTAAAATCTTATTATCAGCATACCATTTAAACTTGTGTGGTTTTATTAATGGTTCTATGCAAAATGGGTTTGTTGGAAAATACTTTGAGGATTTCAAGCAAAGGTGAAATGGTAAAATTGCGGATGCTCATGAACTGTTCGATAAAATGCTTAAGTGAGATGTTGAATCGAATCCCATGGTTTTGACTAGATTCATTCCTCTAGGAATGGTTCATCTCTCCTTATCTTTCATAATTCTCGTACTTTATTTTTTCTTTTGCAACAAAATATAATTTTAAAATCTTAGGATTATCATAAGATTTAATTATTTTATATTAACTTGTTACAAAATAATAAAATGTCGTATCATAACTCACGTAATCAAAATAACCATTTTGTAGTAAACCATGAACTTCAACCCTCATTTTGAGGTGATTTAGAAAACTTCTTGACCAAACTAGATCACTACAATGTATTGTTTTATCGACAAGTTGAAGTTGACTTCCCGGTAAATATGTTGACCATCTCCTAGTTTAAATAGATAAATTATGACTTCCGGAGACTTGCAAAGTAACCTTCGTAACTCTCAAAGGGGAGGTTAAGCTTCCTTTGTGTACCTTGTTATGTGAGGTGTCACTTCAATCTTTGGATTGAACTGAATGAACATTTGTGACCTTTTGACGCCCTTATAGGAGCCATGTTACACTGTTTTGCAGTGGTAGGATGCTATTAATCTAAAACATTGGCTTTCATTTTGAAATGCCATTTGAAACCTAGATAGAGAAATTATTGTCTGTCTTTTGCAAACATCAGTGTCTTTTACTATAAAATTGCATAGAACCTTCATTCATGGAAAAACATTATTCTATATAGTTTGGAAAAGCCATTTTGTAGGCCTAGGCTCACAATGGTTTGACTAGGTTAAACTGGACCAATTAGGACCGGTGGCTTCAGAAATCATGTCGCCATTTGAAAACCGTGTTCTAGTTTTTAGTTCTGACGACTCTGATGAATTCTCCATATATGGTGGAACTCATAGAAAATTTATTGTGGCATGTTCATCCATCGAACGTTAGTTTTGGACGTGGTTTTCTGAGCCCTCGAGCTAACTTTTGATCATTTACAACTAGGTCAATTACGATCGATGGCCTCAAAAAAACTAGCTGCCAATCGTAAATATTCACCAGTTCTGAATTTTGTTAGTTCCTATGGAATATTTGTATATAAATGGACACGTAGAAATTTAACCATGGTGTGTTTTCTCATCGGAAGATAACATTTGAAAGTGGTTTCTTAGCCTCCGAGCCGAATTGAATGTTTTTTAACAAGTAGAAAAACAACGAGATAGTTATAGGACCCCCGTCAGGGTTACCTAACAACCATGGAAACTTTGTTGACACTTGTAAATAAATTTTAGAACTCTATCTTGTGGCTTGTTGTGTGAAATTTGACTTTTAGGAAAATAGTGTTTCTCTCTTTTCCTATCTCTTTCTCTCTCCTTGGTTATGAAGTGAAGTGAAATGAAATGAAATGAATACATGTCTCTAAACCTTTTGCTTTCGAATGAAAAATGTAATTACTATTTATATGTAAATGGGAAGATAAAAACATTAATTATTTTAGATTTGGGTGGATGCCATGCAAGCGATTTATTACGATTTCATGCTCACATGGTTTTACAGGGTGCGAAAGATGGAAAAAGGTGTTATGTAATTCATTGATTATTATTGTAATTTATATAGGTCATTGTAAAATGTATATATGTATAATGTAGTTCCATGATGCAAAAGTTATATTTACAAATTGCAAATATGTATGAGATGCTAGTTTTAGGGATACCTTGGGAAATGTGCATTTAATCATAGGTGCCTTTTTTATTTATATTTACGTATGTTAGAAAAAGAAGAAAAAGAAGGGGTTGGATATGAATGTTAAATGAAATTAAATTTATTATTTTATTGTGCATTCTCATTGTGAAATTCATGATGGAATCTATAGTGTTGTATTACTTAACTAGAGAATGTAGAAAAGAAACTTAAATATAACAGTCAACCTTAGTTCAAAACTAGTGTTTATCTACTCCTTCTTACATGACCTTTATTAGAATAGAAGAAATTGTAATCGTAGATTGAACTTTAACCTTGTACTTGATGACACCCCCTACTTTAGGTAAATAAGACCCCTAGTTTGAGTTTAGTGTCATCGTCGGTATGTTTAGTGACATTGTCATGAACCCATCTTTTAGGAACGACATGGTCCAAATTTATCCGGAGTGTGTGGTTTCCTTCTAGGTTTGGAAACCATGCGTGGGGTCCGACACCATGTTGAGTGGTGAAGACCACCTTGGAAGTCACCTTATGAGTCCTTGTTCGAAGTAATGACTATGTGGTGTAACCTTACCATCTGTGGAGTAAGTAGAGCTATTACTCCCTTAGTATCCTATTGGATTTCTAGGTCTTATGAAATTAGATCTAGAAATTAACTTCATCAACGAATGAAATCCTGTTGGATCCAGACAACATAAATGGAGATCGTGAAATAGTTGTTCTAGGTCTTAAACTCTTGTTAATGAACTCCTTAGTTCCTCTTAGCTAAATGTGTTACCTTGGTTTCTATCAACATAACACCTTGGTCTTTTCTTGAAGGTGGTTTAGCATAAATATGTCCTCTCACCTTAAACTCATATATAGTTGAGGCATAGATCATTAGGTGCAATTGGAATTAAACCAAACCTCAGTTGATTAGGAGGTTAACTTGGGGTTCGTGTGTAGTTATAATGCTTCCAATCATATACTTCTTCAAAATGGTAAACAAGTACTTTTGTAACTCTTTATGTTATAAAGTGACACAAAAAGACCTAAGAAACACTGTAAATGAAATGAGAAACAAGAGTATATGTGATAATGGTTTAGGAACAAAAATTCACTTGAAGTCCTTATGGATGATTTAGGCATTGAATTTTTGTTAATAATGGATACAAATTGTTCTTGGTGGGACTAGGCATTTGAGCCAATATAGAGTCCACTAAAAATAAAATAAAATAAAATTATGTCTTGTAAATGCTTAACTGAATCAAACTAAAATTGGTACTAAAACCACCATAGTTCAAGAACAAATGTGCTTCAAATGGAAGGAAGTTTATAGGAAAGGGAAACTTGAACCTTCACCTCCTTTGAATCGTATTATTTCTCCTTGACAAATTATGGTTGGTCCCCTTGCTTTATGAGGATAAAAATTGAACGTCAACTAAACATATTTTAAGAAACAAACCTTTGACATAAGAATGAGAGAATTAGGAACTTTGTAGGAAATTTTAAATATGAAAAATAATAATGTAAGTTATGAAGATTGTCATAAGGGATAAAGAGAAAACTTAAATGGTCGAACTATAAGTTGAATGTGGAATGAACTTATAAATCTGTAGGTAAAAAAAGAAAATTATACTTACATAATAATGTTATTGGAATGTTAATCATAACGAAGATGTAATCATGGTAACAATGTGTTGTGGGTTTGCCAATCCTTGAGTCCCTTTTATTGTGGTTGGGTTATTTCTAGCATTCATTCATTGGGGAAAGTGTGGCATCAACATGTATATGGTGTTGTCATGTGTCTATGTGAGTCGATGAATTACGTTTAAGTATCCTATATTGCATTGTTGGGTTTTCTTTACTGGAGCCCTTGTGGCATTGTGTAGTGAGCAATCTAAGTCAAAAAAATTATTCTCGTAATTATTTTGTTGTTTTTGTTTGTGTAAAATGTGGGAATTACATACTTGAATAGAGCCTTTAGAGTTTTTTTTTTGTAACTTGTTGGGTGTTATAAGCACTAATAACTTGTATTGTTTTGAGTGTGATAAATTTCATCGATAAGCTTCAGGTCATCCGTCAACAAACACACCTTTTTTGCATCAACAACAGTTCCTGTCGTACATCAGCACAAGAAACTTGTCACATGTTAGCCAAAACACCTTGTCACACGTCAACCAAAACATATTGTTGTGCATCAACCAAAACACCCTGTCATGTGTTAGCCGATAATTCTTGTCACATGTTAGCATAGAGATATTGTCGCATGTCACAGAGAGTTCTTGTCACGCAGCGTTAGCAGAGTTCTTGTTGCGTGTTAGCGAGAGAGTTATTGTCGTAAGGTCGAAAAGATTTCTTTTCACGCGTCAAAAAGAGTTCTTGTCAAACGTCAACAAAGATTTCTTGTCTTGCGTCAACAGAGATTTCTTTTCGTGCATCAACAAATATTTCTTGTTGCATGTCAACAGAGAGTTATTATCACACGTCAGTAGAGAGTTATTTTCCCACATCAATAGAGTATTATTATCGTGCATCAAAAGGTTATTCTCTGTTGTGCTTCAACAGAGTATTCTTGTCGGGCGTTAGTTGAATGCTTTTATCTAAAAAATTGTACTTTGTGTCTTGGGCCTCTTTTTTGCTTCACAAGTTTGCTATACTTGATAGTAGATATGTCCCCATATAGTATGAGTTAGCAAGTGGTGTTCTACTCGGTGAATAATATAGGATTATATAGGGAATATTTTAAAGAGGTAGGTGAAGCCGACTGCTAAAAAAAAATTAAACTGTAATTTTAAGGTGAACATGTCAATGACCCGTGACAAAACATTTTCCTTTTCTATTTTTTCTAAAATGGAATATTTTCCATATTACGAATATTCGCCACTAAAAATCCCTAGAGCACATCCAAAACCGTAGTATAACCAAAACAACACCAAATCCAAACATGAAGATCTCATCCCTGGGACCCCTTCCCATGGGATCTTAAGTGCATCTTAAGGGGAGAATTATTCCCTTTCTTTTTCTATTCACAACCATCCAATCCTTTTTAGTATTCGGATTTACATTTTCATTGTTATGGATTGGAATCATAATTTCAAAATGCTCCTTAGAATTTTGAATCCCTAATGAAACAAGAGGAAATGTTCCCTTTTCCCAATCCATCAAATCCCTAGAACTTTCAAGGTGTAATGGGTTTTTCTGAATAGGAGGAAGCAATTCCTCATTCATAGAGTCTAAATCAACATCCTTCTTAGACTTAGAATCTAAATCACTATCACATGGGTCATTTACAACCAAATGGATAGGATTTGAATTCTTCCACCAAGATCTTCTACCTTTGACATGTTTTCTACCCATATGGCAATTTGAAGCTAAATGATTGAAAGAAAAAAATTCTACACCCGAAGGGAAACCCCTCGTAGTCCAGATTTTGTGTCCAAATTCTATCTTCAAATTTGAGTTCAATAGTTGCTTGGAAAATCTACAGAAGTATCCATATCAACCAATATTTGAGCATATGTAGTGTGCTCATAATCTTCAGTATTTGGATCAATAGCCAAACATTTTCCTAATGTGTTACCTATAGAGGTCAAATAGCTCTCCATCGAAACTGGTTTAACTTGGAAGGTATTAGATATCAGGTTAAACAAATGGGATTCAACTCCCAAACTCTTTCAAGAATCATATCTCTATCACTATTGCATGTCCACTTTTCTCTATATGTACCATATTTGAATTTCATAAAAATATAAAGAGATCATAGGAAGATGACTTCAATGTTGTGGTATTTGTAATCTATTCATTTTATTTAAGTACACTTTTTTATATTTCTATTTGGATTTGTAAAATTTCAAATCAATCCTCCCTAAAGGTTTTTTTAACCATCAATTGAAACAATAAATTTCCTTTTTATCCTACAATAATTCAGAAATTCTAATTTACAAGCCCATATTTGATTAACTATTAATTTGTTGACATTTTTTTCTAGAATGCTTTCTAATTTAAAATTTTCTTTCACACAAATATGCCTTGTCTTTAACTAAGTAGTAAAGTAGCTCTATTCGTCATAATATTTTAAGATATCTTTTTATGTCCGTACAATTAATACATTATGAGTACAGACTAAAATATTTATTTCTTGGAAGGACATAAGAGATCATAAGTAGATTGGGTATCAAATAAACAGCTATAAGTTTTGGGTCATTACTTTTGATTCACTTAATTTCATTACTTGAAGAACAAAGACAATTTTTTTCTCATATTAACCAAGACTATTTGAGACTGGTGACAATATATGGGAACCTTACTAAGGCTATTTATTAAATTGAAATTTAGGAATGTTTTTCTAGAACTTGTATAACTCCGTAAATATTCAACTTTACGCTCTTGTGACATCCGAAAGAGCGGGAAAATGTGGTAAAAAAACAAGATTTTAAGCAAAATGCATACGCAGCTTGAAAAGTCCATTTGCACTTTAACTTTCCAAGTTACATATATTCACTAAACCAAAAATGCACACATGTTATGACACACACATATCTTGAAAATAGGAACGTGTACATGTTAATGTCATACATGATCATATGTTTAAGGAACATTATGTATTTATGATATCTATACTATTTAGTTAATTTTTTTATCAACCATCCAAATTTCCTTTTGCATTGAATTTTAAAAAAAAAAAAACATTTTTGGTATTGTTGTTTGACATTTCAATTACTTTGTTGGATTCTTGTCACGACATTTTATTCATTTATTTATCAAATATTTCAAGCATAAATTAGTATCGCAATAATTTATAATTTATTTGAAATATTTAAAGGTTTTTTTAATAAGTTTACAAAATTAATTTTGTGTAATAAAAATCAATGTTTCAATTTTTTGGGGAGATTTGTAGTTAAAATTGTGAGATACATGAATATTATGTATACGGATAATTAGGAAGTTGATTTTGATATGCTCATAATTGAGTTTTAGGTATTTAATAGATTGAAATTTAATCCAAAATATTTATTTTACTTTTTTAATCAAAAATTGATTTCATTCAATTTCAACGAGTGATAGTTTTCTAAAATTAAGAGTTATCACATAATGTAAATTCCTTACGGTTATATATATGGATGCAGTTTTTGAAGAACTTAGTCTTTGTGCTACAAGAAAATGGCAACTCGCTTAAATTGTATCGGTCCATTTAAAAAAGAAAAGATATATTGTTCATCCAACACGTTATCGAATAGCTTGTTGAAGGCATGGCCAAATATAATAGTTCAATAATGAAAGTAAACAAATAAATTATGGTACAAGCAACATGAGATGTCCATGTAGGTGGAAATCCATGAAACGAAACTAAAACTAAGAGAGAAGCGCTTGGTGTTGTCAACACCAATGGATTGTGATGGAAAACTTCTCTAAAAGCCCTGTGAAGATTTCTTTAAAGATTTCGAGTATTAAAAATGCCTGCAACACCAAATAGTGTTTGAAAAAACCTTAATTGAGAAAACAGAATAAAGTTTGACATAGCATAATGTTTTAATTATTCAATTATTGGCACTTTTCTGATTGAATCAGAAGTTTTAATAAGTTGGATGCAATATTTTTTGTGCTTACCTGTCACAGATTGGAAGATATCCATTTCACCAAATATACCTGGCGCATGTTCGTGACGTCATCATTTATTTATCTATATCTTCTGAGATTTGTAGTACAGTTACACCATCATAGGCACTGGTGAACTATAATCCTTTTGATAGATCTCATTTTTTTGTAATTGTAAAGCATTGATTAAATTTTATATATAAATATACACCGAACAAAGAAGCACACTGATAATTTACTAGCGGAGGCAGTCTTATCTCATAACTCCATCGACTCAATTGCAGAAACGAATAGCCAAACCTTTTTTCTTTGAGGAAATGCTGAACTGAACCCAAGCACTAAATCTCCTGTTGATCGATCTCATCATCATAAATCTGCTAAGCACAAATCCTCCAACTTTTATGCCAAATCTGCGCATTCTTATCCTCATCCCTAGTTTGCGCTTTGGTAGATCTGCCTGCCTCAAATTTTTCTGTATCAGGTTTTGGGCAATCTGGTGCCGCCTTTCTGCAACATCAGCATCACACTTCTTCAGTTTTTGTATGAATCGGTCCTCCCCTTCACAATTAAACTTGCGAATCCCGTTTTCTTCATCTCAAACACATTACAGTTCATGAGAACAGATACAAATATAAACACTATAAGAGCTATTTATAAAAGATCTGCATTACTAAGTGCTTCTTGATATTTTATTTAATTTCCCTTTGATTGAATGGATCTGACATACATAAATCTGAATAAGTACATAGTATCAATAGTCATAAGCAGGTAGGTATTCATAAGCAGGTAGACCATCTCAATTATTCTCAAATAATGCATCAGCAATCGGTGGTACCCAGTGAAGCAACACCATAAATTATCTCCAGCATAAAAGACAATAATAGACAGCTTTTTTGTTTTTATTGGATTGTTTACAAGGCGCCGACAAACTGGTTGAAGCAACACCATAATTTATCTCCAGCCTAAAAGACAATTATGATTAGAATTTTATACGCATGCTCCGTTAAACAAAAACAATAATTGTTTAAAACGAGCTCCAAATCTAGGATTGGTTTAAACCTAATTTGAAAATGAAACTAGCTAAAATGAAAGTGGGGTGGGGTGTACGTTGACAACTAAATTAATTTTAATACGAAACTTAAGGTCAACGTTTTGGTGAATGCGGTATGCGAGAGGCGTCCTACATTATAATTCTGGCATTCACATCCCAAGCAACGGAGATACAGTTACGTGAAAAGCAATCAAAGGTAGGGAGATATGAGAAGAAGATGAACAACTTTTAACGTCCACGAGGCTACCAAAAAATAGTTTATGGGATGATAAATCTGGCTAAAAGTTTTTTTCACATTCAAATCTCTTGTTGGTAAGCTTGATTGTAATGCCCACATTTTTCCCACTCAAACCCATGATAAACCTGATAGCAAACCGTGAAAATTATGAAATAATTATTTTTTTGAAAGGTTACAAGGCCTTAGCCAAGATTTTAATTAAATCCCGATTATAAAATTTTAAACAATTACAAGGCAGTCAAAACTAAAATAATGACCTTTTTTTTAACCCAATTTCAAAATGAAGTTACAATTTAATTCTTTCTCTTCTAGACTCAAATATTTTATTTAAATAATCCTTAATTAGCTTTTCATTATTTAACTCCATTAATCCCCTTTAAATTTATTATTTAAAACCCATTAGCAGTTTTAAATTTAATTAGACAAGGATAATAATCCTCTAGTGTTAATGGCATGCACAATATTATAAAATCATTATCTCAAAAGGGCAAGGTGCACAACCAAGTCTAACCCGAATAGGCCTCATTTAAATAATACACACCCATATTTTATTTAAAACATTCCCACTTAAATACCCCATCACTTAAGTGATATAGGGTTCATCCTACACTAGTGGATCTAATCTTTCCTAGCCCTTAGATCTAGGTTTGGCAAAAATAACCCTAGAAATCCTTATGAAACATCTTATATTCGTTTCTTTTATTCGGACTCTCATTTTCATTGTTTGGTTTACAAGGTTAAGAAAGAAGGAGGAGAAGATGAAGCCATGGATTATTGTTCCTAGATCAATGATGGATACACACAAGATAAAGATTTGTGTTTGTTCTCTACCCTATTTGGGTTGTGAGTATTTACCTATTTTATTCGGTTTATACACGATTTGTTTTTTTTCTTTTTTTTACAAAACCTAATATATACACTTTGTATATATATCAATAAACATGTGTACATATATGTAAATACATACATATATTTTGCAATATATATGTATATATTTATATACTTATTCAATATCTTTCCTTACCTTAAAAAAATAAGCATTTAAAAGTTATCTCGGTCGGATATTAACCCACCCATATATATTATATGATTATTAAGGAAATATTAATATTAATTAATAAAATTTAGAAAATTGTGTTCTAAATTTTAATAAAATAATCAAGCTATATTATTAATATATATTTATCATATATATTATTAATATATATATTTTCGTATCAACTAAGTTTTTAATTAAATAGGAATTTTCAAATAGTGTGGAAGAATAGATTTTACAACTATAAAATTTATATGTGTACAAATGTACATTTACGTAGGTATCTATGGTAGAGTAGGAATTTGAGCATTTATCAAATTTAACCAAATTATCACCTTCAATTTTATTTATATAGCTACCTTAAGGGTAAAACGAGTTGTGATTTAATTCGTCTACTTGGGACAAAATTTCTATTGCAACAAAAAGAAACTAGGTTATAGAACTTATTCTATCTATTCCTTCTTGTACATTTAGTTGGGTAAGAGAAAATGAACCACACTTAAATGAAATTTGTTCCAATATTCAATAAACAAGGGTTGTCGATAATACAAGAGATCAACATTTATTTCCCATCCAAGAGCACAAGTTTATAAAACAATGAACTCCTAAACACAAATTTAGATTTGAGAGATCTTAATTTCCATTACAAGATCATTACAAAGTTCTCAATTAATGTGAATAATGCAAGTCACAATAACTCATTTACAAGAGTTATCCAATAAAAATATAAAGTTACATCCAATGTACTATAGGTACAAGTTACAATTTGTAGAGTCATAAAATATCAAGTTGCACTTCACATATCTTTCTCCTTTTTGTTCAAAGGGCACTATGAAATAATCTTTACTCAGACTCCACCATCTTCATCAAGGTAATACACAAAAAAAAAAATGTGGGCGTATGAAACACTCTCCACCCAACCATTACTACAATGAGGAAGTGAGGCCTAGTTCCTCATTGGCCCCTGAGCCCCAACAATGAGACAATATGGAATATTTTTGACAACCATGATAATAAATATAGAATATGGGGATACCCTTGTGCCTCCCAATGGTTTGGATTCCCACCTCAAAAAAAACCTTCAAAACACAATCAACCCCAAAATCTCTTATGCCTCCCTATAAGTAAAAATAAAGCTTATGCCCCCTCTCTCTTATGTTTCCCACAATGAACAAAATAACAAGATGAGAAAAAGTGGGGCACCCAACCCACTCCCTCCTAAATACCCAAGAGAAACTGTTATGCCTCCCAACAAATTTCATCCCCATTTCGTAATGCCCACATCTTTTCCACTCAAACCCATGATAACCCCGATACAAAATCTAAAATTATGGAATATTTTTTTGAAAGGTTACAAGGTCTCATTAAGATTTTAATTAAATCCCGATTATACAAATTATAAACAATTATATTGCGGTTGGGGCTAAAAATAAGTACTAATATTTTTAAACCCAATTTCAAATACTATTGCGATTTAATTCTTTATCTTCTAGACTTAAATATTTTATTTAAATAATCCTCATTTATCTTTTCGTTATCTAAATTCATTATCCCTTTTATTTAAAATAATTTGTTTAAGGTACAAAATCAATTTTAGATTAAATCATATTAGGATAATAATCTTGGATTATTAAATTCATGAAATTTATAATAAGTTCGTTATTCTAAAAGGGGCAAGGTACACAACTTAGTTTAACCCCTTAGGTCCCATTTAACATTACACACACATTTTTTATTTAAAATATTCCCACTTAAATACCCCATCACTTAAGTAATGTAGGGTTCATCCTACACTAGATCTAATCTTTCTCAGCCCTTAGATTTAGGTTTGACAAAAGTAGCTAACCCTAGAAATCCTTAAGGAAAGCCATATATTCATTTCTTATACCTATTCTCTCATTTTCCAGTTAAAGGAGGAGGAGGAGAAGATGAAGCCATGAATTCTTGCTCTAAGATCAATGATGTAAACACACAAGATAAAGAGTTGTGTGCAACCCTCTCCTAAGGTTTATTTGAAATCTATTTATCGTTTATATTTTTTCATTCTTTATCTTTCTTTTCTACCCTATTCAAAGGGCACTATAAAGTACGGTAAAGAAAACACAGGTTGCAATTTAAACAAGGCCGACTGCAAGAAAAAAACAGGGTTTTAAAAAATAATTATGGGGCTTTATAGTGTTGAGGGAGGGTGGCGACCCCACCCGCACCCCATATTAAATATATGGGTTGGGGGTAGGGTCGGTGCCCCTCCCCAACCTTATTCAAACTTCAAAAATAAAATTCGTGGCACAAATGGCCAACCACCCACGACATCATTATTAGGTTCTTTAAAACTTTAAAACATTCTCACTTTTAATAATTTGAAACCTCCCTTCCAAACATGGTCACTTTTCGATGGTTAAAGTAAAAGGTGGATTTATTATTATATTAATATATAAATATAGGTTAATAAACAATACTGTTTATATTTTACCATTATAAATCTAAATAAAATAATAGGTAAGTTTTAGTATATATTAATAATATATTCCTTGTATCTTAGTATTGTATAAGCATCTATGTAAGTTAGATTTCACCCTTTTTTATTTAAGGAAGAAGATTATAAATTTATATTAAAAGATTTTTTTATTTTTGTTTATTTTTATTTTTTTGGGAATATAAATTTATATGCACTTATGTAGAATGGTAATGTAATCTTATCTAAATGAATTTTGAATAAAATATCTCTTTCATATCCATTTCGTGTCCCAATCTAAAAGTAAACTTATTTGTGACTTTTTTTTTTCATTTGCTTAAGGCGATTCCTATTGTAACAAAAGGAAATTATATTAATAAATCAATTCTATATTTTTATTTTTATACATTTAGTTGGATAAGAGAAAATAAACCACTCTTAAATGAAATTTATTTTAATATTCAAGTAAACAAGGATTGTCAATAATGAAAATAATCAACATTTATTTCCCATCCAAGAGAACTAGCCTTTCAAAATAAAAAGATTTGCAATGCCACTACTAAACACAAATTTTAATTTGAGAGAGCTTAACTTCCATTACAAGATCATTACAAAGTTCACATTTCATATGAAGTAATGTAAGCCATAATAAACCATTTACAAGAACTATCCACCAAAAATTTAAGGTTATATTCAACATATAATAAGTATAATTTACAAGGTAGAGTCATAGTAGAAAAATATACACTTCACATGCCTTTCTCCAATAAGAGCACTTCTTCCATTGAGTTCACCATCTTCATCAAGTCATACACACAACAAATGGGGAGTAGGCAACACTCTCCACCAAACCAAACATCTAATGAGGGAGAGAAGCCTTCTTCCTCATTGGCCCCCGAGCCCCAACAAAGAAGCAATGAGGGTTATTTAGACAACCATGGAAACTCAAAATGGCTTCCACATACACATTAAATCAATACAATCAATGAAACACTCAATACCAATTTTACAACAAACCAAAAATATCAAAACACAAAGGCTTCATACTAAAGCCATGGAGGAGAAAGGAACATGGGGGTTCTTCTTATGCCTCCCAAGGGCTTGGGTGTCCACTTATGAGCCTCAAAAAATTCATCACAATACACAAACAACACTCTTATGCCTCCCTCCAAGAAGATACACCACTCTTATGCCTCCCTCAAGAAATCAACCCACTCTTATGCCTCCCTCAAGAAAATAACAAGATAAACACAAATCATATTTATCAACAAGGTGGACATCCCAACCCAACTCCCTCCTAAATACCCAATAACATTTCTCTTATGCCTCCCTCAAGTTTTACCCCCATTTCCATTTCTCCCACAACCTAAGGATCAAATCTATTTCCCACAATCATAAGCAATACAACAACCATCATCCACACATATGAGCGCAAAAAAATAGCAAGGTAAAAACAAGAGTGAAGATATACCTTTCAAATGAAGAGGATCAAGCAAAAGTAAGTTCCAAGCCTTTCAAAATCCTAACCAAGCACCATCCATTACAAGCTCAAACAATTTTCAAGCAAGCTCTCCAAAATTTCAAGCATTCCAAAAACAAAACGCGATTGAGTAGCCCCCAATACTTCCCAAAAATGCAATAAATAGAAAAGAGGGAGAGGGAGATGATGTGGCTCTATGTAGGATGTCACATCATTTCTTCTTCATAACACATCATCCATCTCAAACCCATACTCCAAGGCATAATAAATGGGTTGTTGAGGGGTATGACAACCCTCTTACCCACACCCCACAAAGATAAAAATTAAGCACATGTAAGAAAGTGAAAATTAAATGTCACCTTTTAACTAAAAAAAATGGGGTCTATTTTTGACCCCACAACCCATAGGTATGGTTGGTATAAGAATTTAAGAGGTGTGGGACAAGTTAAAATTGTCCGACAAGCCTCCAAAAATGGCCCTTAAGCCCAAATCCGAGTTTCCAAGTAGGGTGGAATGTACAACACTTAAAATCACATACACTCAACTAATCACACAAGAACCGAAGAACCAACCACTATAATAAAGGAATCCTTTTGTTTCACATACATAATTAGCATACTAACATGATTAGTTCATTTAGTTAAGACACAAACTAATAATTGATAAAAAGGAAATTACATCACAAATTAAATAAAAGAAAGGAAAAGGACTACAAACAAACCCTCAAGAACAATTGTGTTCATCCTCCCCCATGGGAACCCCCAAACAACAATAACAAGACAATAACATTACACAAGTTGCCATGGTGACTGGTTGCAATACCCCACATTCCTTCGTTGTTGGTGTCCTATCCCCTGTAGTTTTCTTTGTTGTGATATAATTACCTACAAAAATCACACAATACCCCTCTTTGGCTTCGTGGTCATATTAACGATATCAAACTAATAAAAATTATTATATCTACCTATCAATTTCAATATCAAATATCATAACTACTATTGCTAAGACCAAGTAATTCAAAAATTACTCTCAATTTTCAACATTTCGATTCCACTAATACATCAGTTTGTAATTAAGATCATAAACCAACTAAATCATCTAATTTAAGCAATACTTTCACTTGTTCACCATTTTGCCAATTCTCCAATATCAAAGAAATCACAAAATAAATTTGAACATCATAATAAAAATCAATACGAAAATAATTCAAAATATTAACATATATCTAAACTGACAACACATCATTATCTTCCATAATTGAATGTCTATCAAAAGTTAATCAGTTCAGTTATAGTAATGTATATCCTTTAATTTCCATATCACAATGTGTTAATGTTGTTCGTCTATTAATATTTATAAGTACAATGTGTAATGATTTCCATGTGTTTAGTCACAGTATTAGATTAAATATAACAAAACAATATCAAAGAGTAATGATATCACAATCAATTTATAACAAGGCAACCATTCTAGCTAATTGTTTTATCCTTAATTTTCCCTCAAGTCCACAATTTGACCATACAGTCAAAATGATAACCAAAACACAATATTAATCATGATGTCCCACAGATCTTATTAGTATGCTAACTAGTATACAACAACAAGGTTTAAGATTAAAATTGATTTGAAATCGATAACACAGTTCAAACAGAGTCGAAGAGGAGTGGGCATTTCATCCCCTTCCCCTTATATTTGACTTCCTCTCGGAAGTCACAGAAAGAGGTAGGGAGTGATGTAAAATAAAATAGGATCACACCCTTTTGGAATTGTTTTTTGCTTCAACAAGTGTGGGTCTATAGAACCCAAGTTTTGTCCAATGCAATTCAACAAGAAGAAGGGAGATTGTAAGGGATGAGTTCTAAAATTTCTTCAAGTAAGGTTGCAAACATTTAATTCTATAGAGTAACTCTACGTGATCAACCAAGATACAACACATAGCATCAAAACATGAAATGGTCAAAGGAGTCTCAAGAATAACCACCAAGTAAAGGAATAACAGGGAGAATTTTGTGAACTCAAAATGACCACATAGTTTCCCATGGATACAACATAGTTTCCACTAAGGTTGAGTTACGCTTCAAGTTTCGTTATTTAGACAAGGCTAGCAAATATCAACCATGACCATCAATTTATATGAGAAACATGTCTACTCAAAGGTATCACAATTTTGAGATCACACAAGATGAGGTTTAACAACAAGGACACTTAAATTAGCCAAAACATTTACAATCAAGAAAACTATTCATGGGAAGCACTTCTATAACTCGAGAGGGTACAATTAAATTTTCATGGTAATACTAAGCAAAATCATGACCACAAGGTTTCCTATAACCTGATTTTACACTCAAGATCAAACACACAACACTAACCTAATTTAGAAACGTCAAACATTTAGAAAATATTTCCACTAGAAACTAACATATCAATACAAGAGGCACCACTCACTCTACATAACACAATGGGATTTATTTATCTTAAATCCTGCTCAAGCTCGAAATAACCATAAAGAGAGCACATGCATAAATTGTAACACCAAAGAGCACTCAAGGGAGCTAGAGAGAAGAAAAAGTAACAAGAGGGGTCTAACTACAATCTAGAAGTGCATCATACCAAAAGCGAGTATGCATGCACTTTCCCTTCCCAACGAGAAAAAAGGGGAAACAACAACAAGGTGTCTCAAGAAAATAAGAAGAAAAGAGAACTTCCCAAAGTTATTTCATATCCTTAACATATGTTTCCTAGATTTACCAATAACCTAGGTCACCAAGGACTAAAACAACACACAAGGAGGTTGTTTTTCTTAAAAACAAGAGATAAGACCCACTCCTAAAAGGCCACAACTCACACTTGTCGAGCTACGAGGAAACAAGGGTATGACGACCCAAGCTCCTACAAGGGAAAAGTACATACATCTATGAATAAGGGAGTGCTACGAAATTAGAACCCATCACTATCAACAAAGTGTTTCATAAATCCGAGTAGGTAGAAGAACTAAAGGTTCAACTATACATTGCACTTAATACACATAATTAAATATTACTCATTTTGTAAATCAACTATTAGATCAAAAAGTTATAGTTTCACTTGATAAACACTCTCTTACTGTTTTCCTAATTAAAATCTTCCTTCTATTATGGCATCACATATTCGTGTTATTAAGGAGCACCACTAATGATATATCACCATTCTCAGTATGGGCGAAAAATATTTTTTTACTTCTAGGGAAGGTAAATTGGAAAAATTTTCTTTCTATTTTCACATAGTTTTATTTCTTCTATTAATCTACCAAGATTATAGCAAGAAACCATTTTCCTTTTCCTAATGTTCCAGTTTACTTGTTAAGTTTCAAGTCCAAGCCCCTCAATTAGGGTTTTATTATGCTCAATTTAATCATTTTACCAAATAGATCTTAATGAGAAGGAAGAGTCAAAATATCACATTATTACCTTTATGGGAATAAGAGATAAATCAACATATCACATTTTTAATTCTAAAGGAACAAGAGACATTCAACATAACAAACACATCATTAATTTTGTAAGAAGTAGGAATCAATCCACCAACATGAGTCACACCAAGATTTCAAGGGTTTACCAAATAATTACAAGAATCACTAAACACTCTAAGCGGGTCTCCACAAGTATCAAAGGAAACTACGATGAAAAATCCCATTATAGAAACAAAATTTGCTTTTACTAGTCTAAGAGGTTTACATCTGTTTGGGAAAGAAAACAATGTTTTTGTTTAGTCTCAACATTTTGTTCACATAATAAGAAAAGGAAAGTTTCCAATCAACACTCTTATTTCCACAAGATACCACCAACCAAACAACAAGATGGAAAGGAAAATTTTACTCCAAGGACACCACATTTCCCATTAGAAGACATCAAATGTAAGAGGAAAATTAACTAATCTACTCAAACATGGACTTTACGACCAAGAGTTGTAGTTTTAGAAGAAGAAGCACAACATAAGTACCACTAAGATTAAAATATTAATATCTACCAAACTAACATCTCTAAGAGCAAGGTCCAAAAGACCCAAAAGCATCCATAAGTGTCTCAACATTTCCCAATACTATTAGGTCATAGATTGGTATACATAACATTTTTAACTGTTAAGGCAATGGTATATCTATTTATGGGTCATTGAGAGAAACACAAGTACACTTAATTAAACACATTTCCCGAATGGGCTTAATTCTAGCCATAATTACCAAGGTACATACAATCCACCAATCAATACTTTCTATAATAAACAAGGAAAACATGGTAAAACTTAGCATGCCATCATGGAACATCACTACAAAACAAACACTTATCCACTAAAATATACAATCAACCAAGATTTAATCTGATCCTAACACAATCCATAAGCCCATAATCAAACACCTCTACTCGACGAGGATCAAGCTCTTACTAGATTGTAAGAGAATCAACATCACTCGATATCAAAATGCAAACTAGACCACAAAGAACCATGAACTCTCTTTCTATCGGTTTGAGTAACGAAATAGTCACTCTAAGATCCTAGACACACTCAAGGTTCCGTCCTTCAAAAACAAAGTCATAACTTAAAGCACCTAAGAAGACAATCAAGGAACCTAGGGTGTACCCCATACGACGAAATGTCACAATACAAACATCGTAGAACCATCTCATCAACATGCAAGAAAGGATAACGTAAAATTTAGCTAAGTATCCAACAAGATAAATGAGCTCTGAGTTACTAATAAAAATAAAATCCAAGAATATCAGAAATCAAAGGGAATGGCTAAGTAGTCGCATTGCAATCCCTAAAAATCTCACAAAAATATAAATGACTAAAAGAGCCTCAGATATAATCAAATCATAAAATAAGATGTTGGTCCTTGATAAAATAACACAATCTTACGAATGTAAAATACAGAAAGTCAACATCACATTCACTTTGCAGCCCTTCATGGCTGCCAATAGGGGTACTATACCTTGAGCTTAGTTCTAAGAATGCATACGCAAGATTGGATCAAATGTGAAACCAAGACCTAATATCCACTCACTCATATAGGGATTAAGTCTCCAAAACAACAACCAAAACTAACTTGTCTAACCACTGAAGGAAAAAGGGAGATTTAGGTGACTAAACAACTTCTAATTTACTTTTTTTGACCCCTTGAACACAACCACTAATGCTAAACCACAAGAATCACACCATACAATTTATCATTCCAACAAGTCCAACAAGGAAGAGTCTCAATGGGTTTATCACATCATACGACTAAAGCAAGAGTTAGGACTCATCAAACAACATCTTTTCAAAGGAGAACAAGTTCCTACTACACCATAAGTTCACAAAAATATCAATCTTGTTCAACATTTATAGTTACCCGTGTTCGACAAAACACCACTAGGTGAGTACAACAATTCAAAGAATTTTATTATTTTATTATTATTTTAATCATGGAGGTTCAAATTTTGTTGATTTCAACTTTCCACGGCCAAGGTTCCAAGCGTTGAATCCATGGCACTAAACTTCTTCCATTGAGTTCACCATCTTTATCAAGTCATACACATAACAAATGGGGGAGTAGGCAACACTCTCCACCCAACCAAACATCCAATAAGGGAGAGAATCCTTCTTCCTCATTGGCCCCCGAGCCCCAACAAAGAAGCAATGAGGGTTATTTAGAAAACCATGGAAACTCAAAAATGGCTTCCACATACACATTCAATCAATACAATCAATGAAACACTCAATACCAATTTTATAACAAACCAAAAATATTAAAACATAAAGGCTTCATACTAAAGCCATGGAGGAGAAAGGAAGATGGGGGTTCTTCTTATTCCTCCGAAGGGCTTGATTTTCAACCTATGAGCCTTCAAAAATTCAATCATAATACACACACAACACTCTTATTCCTCCCTCCAAGAAGATACACCACTCTTATGCCTCCCTCACTCTTATGCCTCCCTCAAGAAAATAACAAGATAAACACAAATCATATTTATCAACAAGGTGGACATCCCAACCCAACTCCCTCCTAAATACCCAATAACATTTCTCTTATGCCTCCCTCAAGTTTTACCCCATTTCCATTTCTCCCACAACCTAAGGATCAAATCTATTTCCCACAATCATAAGCAATACAACAACCATCATCCACACATATGAGTACAAAAATAACAAAGTAAATACAAGAGTGAAGATCTACCTTCCAAATGAAGAGGATCAAGCACAAACAAGTTCCAAGCCTTCCAAAATCCTAACCAAGCACCATCCATTCCAAGCTCAAACACCATTCTCAAGAAAGCTCTCCAAAATTTCAAGCATTCCAAAAAAAGAGCCAAGTACCCCCAATACTTCCCAAAACTCCAATAAATAGAAAAGAGGAGAGATAAATGATGTGGCTCTATGTAGGATGCTACATAACTTCTTCTCCATCTCACATCACCCAAGTGAAACCCATACTCCAAGGCATAATAAATGGGTGGTTGAGAGGTATGACAACCCTCTTACACACACCACTTCAACCCACACCCCATAAGGAAAAAAATTAAACACATGTAAGAAAGTGAAAATCAGATATCACCTTTTACCTTACAAAACATATAATAGGGTCTATTTTTATCCCTCAACCCATAGGTAGGGTTGTTATAAGAATTTAAGAGGTGTGAGATAAGTTTAACTCGTCCCACAAGCCTCCAAAAATGGCTCTTAAGCCGAAATCCGAGATTCAAAGTAGGGGGTGGAGTGTACAACAATCAAAATCACATACACTCAACTAATCACATCGAAACCAAAGACCCAACCACTCTAATAAATGAATCCTTTCTTTTCACATCCATAATTAACTTACTAACATGATTAGTTCACTTAGTTAAGACACATAAACTAATAATTGATAAAAGGGAAATTACATCACAAATTAAATCACATACACCAAAATTAAATAAAAGAAAGCAAAATAACTACACACAAACCCTTGGTTACAATTGGGGTCATCCCCCATGGGAACCCCCTAACAACAAATAACAAGACAACAACATTACACAAGTTGCCATGGTGACCAGTTGCCAATACCCCACATTCCTTCGTTGTTGGTCTCCTATCCTGGTAGTTTGTTGTTGTGATATAATTACCTATAAAAATCACATAATACCCCTCTCGACATCGTGGCCATATTAGTGATATAGAACTAATAAAAAATGCTTATATATACATATCAATTTCAACGTCAAATATCATAACTACTATTGTTAAGAGAAAGTAATTCAAAATTACTCTCAATTTTCAACATTTCGATTACAGCTAATACATCGCTTTGCAATTGAGATCATAAACAAACCGAATCATCTAATTTAAGTAATACTTTCACTGCTCAACATTTCACCAATTCTCTAATGTCAAGGAAATCACAAAATAGCTTTAAACATCAAAATAAAAAACAATACGAAAATAATTTGAAATATTAACATATATCTAAACTGAAAACACATCATTATCTTCCATACTTAATGTCTAGAAAAAATTAATCATTTCGAGTTCTGATAATGTCTATCCTGTAAATTTCCATATCACAATGTGTTAATGTCATTCTTTTATTAATATTTACAGGTACAATGTGCAATGATGTCTATGTTCAGTCACAGTGTTAGATTAAATATAACAAAACAATATCGAAGAGTAATGATATCAAAATCAATTTATAACAAGGTAACCGTTTTAGCTAATTGTCTTATCCTTAATTTCCCCTCAAGTCTACAATATGACCATACAAACAAAATGATAACCAAAACACAATATTAATCATGATGTCCCACAAATATTATTAGTATGCTAACTAGTATACGACAACAATGTTTAAGATTAAAATTGATTCGAAATTGATAACATGGTTAAACCAAAGTCGAAGACAGTGGAAATTACAATTTCACTATCTCATACACATTGTAAGGTCATTTCACTACCCAACACATCATGTACTACAAAATTCATTCAACACATAAACACAGAAGAAAGTGAAGAAAACAAAAGGGTGAAGACCCTACCTTTCCATAACAAGAATTCACTCCATAAGCAAGTCCGAAAATCCTCCAAGCTCAAGAAATTCCAAGAAATATTCAACTGCAAAATCACTCCAAAAGGAAAGAATCTCCCAAAATGAGAGAGCCAAAACCAAGCAAGTAACCTAGAAAACTTCACAAAAATTCCAATAAATAGAAAGAGGGACAGAGAGATGATGTGGCTCCATGTAGGATGCCACATGATTTCTTCTCCAACCCACATCACCATGGTCAAACCCAAACCCCAAAGTATAATAAATTAGTGGTTGGGGAAAATGCCACCCTCTTACATACTCAACCCAACCCACACCCCTTAAGGACAAAATTAATCACCCATATAAGAAAAGTTCAAGTAGCTGCCCTTTTCTCTCATTAAAACACTAAATACGACCTAAAATAAGTCCCTCACATCATAGGCCTAGTGGGAGGGTTACTTTAAAGGTCCGGGACAAGCTTAACTTGTCCTAGAAGTCACCAAAATGGCCTAGAAGGTCAAAATCCGAATTTTACTTGAGAGATTGAGTACACACTACTCAAAAAAAATTAAATTCATTCAAAGACAACACATATTAACGCTACCAAATCACATTTACTTCCCTATTTCTTTCACATCCTACTTAACACTAGATAAACACTTTTAAATTAACTTAAGAGGGGCGAAAAACATAATTAATTAAAGTGACTTCACATGCAAATAAAAAAAAAAATAACTCACAATTAAATAAAATCAACAAGACAAAGTTACAACTTACCCAAGGTCACTATTGAGGCCACCCCCCAATGGGGACCTCCAAACAATCAACAACAATACACAACGTACAAATACATGATTCCCATGGTGACTTGTTTCCAATACCCCACATTCCTTCGTTTTTGGTCTCCTATCCCCCATAGTTTGTTGTGCTATAATTTCCTGCAAAATCCAACAATACCTTTCTCGCCTCATGGCCATATTAATGACGTTGAAATAATAAAAATACATGCATGTATACATAACAATTTACATCATCGAATATCATAATTAAACCAATGTTAGAATCAAGTAATTCACCAATTTGTTCAATTTTCTAACATTTTGATCCTACCAAACCATCAATTTGTACTAAGATCATAACATAAACCATCATCCATAAATATCCATAAATCAGTTCCAATATGTCATTACAGTAGTAATGAATAGAACATCGAATACTGATATATGAATCAAGCATATAACATTCATCACAATAGTCACGTCATATCACAAGTCTAACACTTCAGTGTTGTCTATCAAATAAGTAAAACAAGTGTATCAATGCCCATCTAGCAATATCTAATATCTAGTATGATATCAAGGTCTAGAGATCCAATACAGAGTGAGCAGAGACATAACAATATAAAAATACTAACAATACCATAGTCAGTATGTAAAAATGCAACCGTTCTAGATCATCATCATATCCTTAGATTCCCATCAAGGTCCATAATACAACCATACATTCAAAATAATAATCTAAACACAATAGTAATCATGATGTCCCACACATCTTATTAGTATGGTAACTAGAATAAAGCATCCAGGTTTAAGATTATAATCAATTCGAAATCAATAACACGGTTCAAACATTGTTGAAGAGGAGTGGGAATTACATCCCCTCCCCTTATATTTGACTTCCTCTCGGAAGTCACAGAGAAAGAGGTAGGGAACAATGTAAAAGAAAAAGGATCACACCCTTTTTGGATTTTCTTTGTTTCAAACAAGAGTGGGTCAACAAACCCAATTTTGTTTCAATGCAATTCAACATGGAGAAGGGACATTGTAAGGGATGGGTTCTAAACTTCCTTCAAATAAGGTCGCATGCATTTAATTCTACTGAGTAACTCTACAGGGCCAATGAAGCTAAAAAACATAGCATCAAAATAAGAAAATAGGCAAAGGAGTGTCCAAAGAAACCAAAAATTAAAAGAATAACAAGGGTAATTCTTTTAATTCAAGATGACCACATAGTCTCCCATGGATCTAACATATAAAAATAACAAAACTCAAGGCTTCCACAAGGTTGAGTTATGCTTCACAGTTTCTTATTAAAATGAGGCTAGCAAAAATCAACCATGACCAGCAATTGGTGCGAAAACATGTCTACTCAAAGGCCTCACAAAATTGGAGATCACACAAGATGGGGTCTAACAACAAGGAAGGCACCATAATTAGCAAAAACGTTTACGTTCTTACAACTATTCATTGGAAGTACTTTTATAACTCAAAAGGATTCAATTTACTTTTCATGATAAAACTGAGCAAAGTTATGACCACTAGATTTTCTATAACTTGAATTTGCACTCACAATTGGACACACCACACTAACCGGACTTAGAAACTTCAAACACTTAGATAATAGTTCCACTTAGGAGACAATCCTTGCACAAACTAACATATTAACATAAGAGACACTAATCACTCTATACAACATAATGGATTTTAATTATTTTAAATCATGACGAATTTCAAATAAATCTAAAGAGTGCACATGTTTAAATTGGTTACACAAAATATACTCAAGAGAGCTAGGAGATAAAATTGGGTACAAGAGAATTTCCAACCACAATCTACTAGTGTATCAAACCAATACTCAAGTAACTACTTATGACAATCAGAACAAACATCAACAAGGTTTCTGAAGAGAATAACAAGGAAATTCCAAACTTTCTTTTATATCCTTAACATATGTTGCCCTAAAATTACAAATAACCTAGGTCACCAAGGACTAAATCAACACACAAGGAGGTTTTTTTTTCCTAAGGAAAACAAGAGATAAGACCTGCTTCCAAACAAACCACAACTCACACTCATTGAGCTATGAGGCAAAAAAGTTATGATGAGCCAAAAATCCTACAAGGGAAAAGCACATAGATCTATGTACAAGGAAATATTATGAAACTAGAACACATCACTATCAAAAAGGTGTTTCACAAATCAGGGAGGGCGGTAAAACTAAAGTTTCTATTATACATTGTACTCAATACATGTAAATGTTACTCATTTTATAAACCAACTATTAATTCAAAAGTTGTAGTTTCTCTTGCAAGCACTTCTCTTACAAGTTTTATTAATTAAAAACTTCTTTCTATTGTGACATCACATGTTTGCGTTATAAGGAGCACCTCTAGGGTTGGCATGATATCTCACCATTCTGTAGAGGCGGAAAATTATTTATTTTACTTCTAGGGAAGGTAAATGGAAAATTTTTCTTTCTATTTTAACATAGTTTTATTTCTTCTATTAACCTACCAAGGTTAAAGCAAGGAATCATTTTCCTTTTTTCTAATATTCTAGTTTACTTGTTAAGTTTCAAGTCCAAACCCCTCAATTAGAGATTTATTATGTCTAGGTTAATCATCTTATCAATTAAATTTTAATGAGAAGGAAGGGTCAACATATAATATTATTGTTTTTATGGGAATAAGAGATAATCCACATATCGCATTCTTGATTCTAAAGGAACAAGAGACCATTCAACATTACAATCATTACTAGACATGGGAGTTACAACAAATATTTGGTACAGTGGGATGGTTTGTAGTAAGAAGAAAATACTTGGATTCCTGAGTGTGATTTGAAGAAGATTGAAAATGCAAAACTAGATGAATTCCATCAACTGAATTCGCAGGAGCTAAATTCTTTTCAACTAGGGGAGAATGATACGAAAACATAACTTGTGGAGACCATAACTTTTGATCCTACCGTTAGATAATCTTCAAATTTTATAGGGTGGTTGATAAATAGTAGAAATATGCTGATGTTAAGTGTTATTTCATTTCTTACAAGTTTATGGCCATTTCGGCACATTTTTGGGGCCATATTCCTTCATCTAGTGGACTAAAATTGCCTCTGAATGTTTTTTTTTTTTCGCTTTTGACTAGGTCTTAGAAGTTTAATAACTTTTGTTTTGATTGTTAGAATAAGTCAAAATTTTGTGTGAGACTTAATTTATGAAGGCATATTTGGCACGTAAATTTTGGGGCACATCCGAGTTGTTTTGCTAGTAGGTAATTTTTGGCATTTTAGGGTTTTTAGAGTAGACGTGAAATAGAAGGAGCATTCTAATGATGTGAAAGTTTAGAGTGGATTCCAGAATGATAATAAATCTATTTTGAAACTTCTAGTTTTTATTTGCTTGCAATACTTTTTATGTATGTTTTGGAGGTATTTCAAATTCTTGTAAATGGATCCACATCATTATGCTAGAAATTCAAGAAACCGCACAACTTTGATTTTATTGATGAGATAATATTTTTATGTTCCTACTATATCATGAATGATCAGTTTCAAATGTGAGAGAATATCCTCATTTAGCTTGTGTTGAAGAATAATATATATTGCAAGTTGTTTTTCAAGAGAAATATTGCAGGTGTATGTCATGCCCATAGTTTTATGACCCAAAACCTATCCAATAAACTAGAAAAATTGGAATATTTTTTTTGTTTTATTTGTTTAACTACGTTCCATTAAAACATAAATGTAATTCAACTCAGCTCAAAACCCGATCAACCATCTTACCTAATGAGATGGAAATCAAACACAAACGATACTAAGACTACGTCCTTATTATTACGTGAAGAAGACTAAAAACAGGAAGCTAATAACTCCGCCACCAAGGGGATATCCAAAGTGCTAACATATTGTTATTATTATTTTTGGTGAACAAAGAGATTTGATCAATGTACTAGTCAATATTATATATTTGGGAGAACAATTAATTGCAAAAACAAGGCAGATCATATAGTTTGGCCACTTTAATTCTTTGTGCGAAAGAGAGTTTTATTTTAAATATAATATATTTATGTGTTTGAATTTTAAATGTTTAAACAATTAGTCAAGTAGTTAAATAACTCGTATTAATTAACTACATACTTTTTTAGAAATTCCCAACACCCATATTTTTTTAAATCTTGCCATTAGATTGTCAAGATCGAAACCGTTTATCGATTGAACCATATGGTAAATATTCCTTTCTAATTTCATCATAGTTTTTATTTTGCAAACGTTATTTCTCAAACAAGGCTATGAATGGCATATCTTGCCGAAGAAGTGTTAAAGTAAAGGTATTTTAATTTTGAAATGAATTTTATAGAAAAAGATGTGTTGACAAAGATTTTAGATGCGCAAACAAGGAAAAGATTCATCTTAGTTGGGACCAGAGATCTTAAATGAAAGATCATGCCCAAAATTCCTTTTATTGGATGTTGGAGTTCCAAGGTATCAGAGTAATCTATAAGCTCAACTACCGCATGGGGGCATTTTAGAAGTGTTCAATAAACACGAAAGTTTGACATGGTAAACTTTAAGAAATGTGATAGAGGGTTCTGTTGCTTCCCACTAGGAAGAAAGTTCAAAACTCAGAAGAAAAGGAACAGGCACACCAAACAAGTATTTTGCATTGTCGAAATACGACCATTTTCTGAAGCTATTGTCTTAAGGCTACAAGTTCGTGGTGGAAGAATATAAATTTAATAGGAAAATATTGTCATGTAATATAAATACAAAAAAATTATGAATTAGATATAGATCCTCATGGATATATATACAAATTTCAAGATACCCTTTCGCTATCTCTTCGCCACAAATTTCCATTTTTTACACTATAGGGAAAGTAAACATAATATATGTTTCTAATTTACACATTTAAATTTCAAGATCTACTTCGGGATCCAAAAATTCGAAGACACCATATTTGCGAAGAAAAAATAACATAAGTGAATAAGAAAATTTGTTTTTTTACTAATAAAAGTATTTAATATGACTAGAATAAAATTTTAGCCAATCAAAAAATTGAATTAAAGATTTTGTAAAAATGAATAAACATTTAGTTTTATGAAACTTTATGTTAAATACAACAATTGACACTTGCAAAATAAGATTGTACAAATTAAAAATAATTAATAATGTTATGAAAATTAAAATAATGACACATTAAGTACAATGGTGTGTCCAATCAACATCCAAGTCAAAAATCATTTAAGACTTATTAAAAAAATGTAATGTTAAAACTATAGAAAGATTAAATATTTGCCACATGTTTTTAAATTGGTTAATAAGATAAATATCTTTTTACTAATAATAAATATTTAATATGACTACAAAAATTGAATTAAAGACTTTGTAAAAAATCAAATAAATATTTATATTTATGAGAATTTATGTTAAATAAAGCAATTGACACTTGGCAAAATAAAGTTGAATAAAACAAAAATAATTATTAATGCCATCATAATGAAAACAATGACACTTTTCAAGTACAATGATGTGTCCAATGAGCATTCAATGCAAAAATCATTTAAGACTTCTCAAGAAAATTGGCTAATGTCCAAACTATAGAAAAATTAAATATTTGTCACATGTCATTTTTATATTGGTTGATAAGAAAAATAGATGTTTTTACTAATGAAAAATAGTTAATATGCTTACAAAAATAATTCAGCCAATCAAAAAAATGAATTAAAGATTTTGTAAAAAGAAAATAAATATTTGTTTTTATAAAACTTTATATTAAAAAAGTAAATGACACTTGGCAAAATAAAACTGGACAAAGCATAAATAATTAATTAGTTTCTTGAAGGCTATACTATCTGCCTTCGGCAATATAATAACTAGATGGATATGAAAATTTAAATTCTTACATTAATGCCTTTTGCTCAATTTTGCTATCATCAAATTTAAAAGATAATTACATTTTCTTGTCATTTAAAAAATTGTTTCGGATTATATGTTAAAAAAGTGTGTGATCGTTATGCTTATGAACATATATTGATATAAGTTTGGTGAACTTGTTATTTATGGTAAGCCGGTTAAAGGTAGTTTCCTAGGGCTGCAATATTGCCTTTGGTTGTAAAATATTTATGTGTTATTCTATTAAATTTTATGTGTGATTGTACATTTTTTTGTTCATCCTAAATATATGTTTTTATTTAAGCATTGATTTGCATTGTTTCTTTAATTCATATTTCAAGAACATGTTCATTCCTTAAAATTAGGACTTAGTGTGTGCCGATGGTTTGCTTTCTCGTATGAAGCCACAATCAATCCCACGATTTATAGTAGGCTATCTTGTAAAAAGTATTTTAAGGTTTTATACCGAGGAGATCACTCCTCCAATGAGTATATAGACAATTAGAATTTTTGCAAAACAATATCATTTTCCTTTGATCGTGTTGTTTTTATTTAAAATAAGACATTGGTTATTTTGAGTTATTTTTGCCAAATATATTAGTCCATGTTTTCCATTATGCAAGAATTTGGTAGGTTATTCAGATAATTTAGAATTATAAGATCCATAAGAATATTTTTTATTAGATTAGGTAATAAGCATATTTTGAAGGGATCGAGAACCATGTACAACCGAAAGATAAGCATCAAGGCACAAAAGAGAAACGTCAAGGAAAAAGACCCCATGAGCACGAGGAGAAACAACTAGACAAGCCAACACATAGAAAGAAGAAAGCACCATAATAGAGAAAGGACCCCACAAAGTTGACCAAGACAAGCAAATTGGCATGCTACCCAAGGAGCTCTAACTACAAAGTTCTTTCCCTTTATGAGATATAAGGCTCATTTTGAGAGGTGAATTTTCAACTTTTCCTTTCTTCATGTTGTTCACAACCTTCCAATCATCCGCCCATTAGATCTACATTCTTGTCCTGGGTGGACATATAGACAAATTTCCAGAGGCTCCTTGTTTTTCAAACTTTGAATTTGCAAAGAACTCGAGGATTTCAAAGAAAGAAGCTTGAGCCCCCTGTTCCCGCAACTTGTTGTTATTCAATATCCGGTTTCATGGGTAGATAGATAAGACTATGAGTAGATTCATAAAATTATTAAATGATTGAATGAATGAACGCAGATAATACACATAACACATAACTTAATAACAAATTGTTTTCGATGAAGAACACCTTGTTTGTAAAACCCCACCAAATTTACTTTTGAATTTATGAATGAAAAAAAAATATTAAAGTGTCTAACTAATTGTTTACCGATGACATTACAAGCCAACCCATTAGAAAATATTCCTTCGCTTCTTCACAACTATTGTCACACCAATAAAATTGAATACACGCCAAATATCGAATATGAAAAATCATTAATCTTCAAAGTGAGCAATAATTACTCTATTTAATGGGTTGATGAATTGGGTGCAAAATTTTGGTTGAACCTATTAACTTTAATCAACCGATTAAATAAAAATTATTTAACTTAACTTTATAATATATACAATGTTAATATAACTTACTATATAAGCTATAAGATTAGTGTATAATATAAACATTAATGCCGATGCTTGTTTTTTCGGTGTGTCACATTCAATTTTCCTTACAAATATTAATTTCTCTAATAATCCCAATAATTTTTATTGGGGATATATGCCAAACTTATTTTTTTATACACCGAGATTTATAATAATTAAACCGTGTTTAAAAAACAATTAGGATACTATGTCTACAAAGATAGTCTTACATATAATATCCCAAGTTTATCATTGATAACTTCATATATGAAGTCTTGTATGAGTTTGTGGAACATTTTTATAAAACGATGAATCTCCAAAACACGATACTTCTCTAGATTTACAAAAAAACTCACATAAAGTGATATTTACATAAAAGCACATATTGTGATCTTTTACACTACCTTAAATTACAATATAAAGAGGAAGTATTGAAAGAAAACATAAGATCACTAAGAGATGTCATTATCATGCACACTAGTCCTCCTTACTTGGAAACTCTCAAAGATCGAGCATTTCCTCAAACATACATTAAAAATTCATAGGACATAGAGGCTTCTTAAAAAACTCTACTGTAGACACAAATATTGCACATTATACAATATTTAGCCCAATCTTATACAAGTATTTAAAATGTTGTCAAGTGTAAAAACTACTAAGTAATCCCACCTTGGGAGGCACAAGGGTTTCCCCATATTATTTTCTCTACTTGGCTTGTTTTAGAGCCATTGTTTTGGGAAGTTTTTGGGTTTAAAAAAGAGTGTTTTGTGGTTATTTTCTTATGTGAATGTTATTTGAAAGTAAAAGTGTTGAAGCCTTGTATTTGTTTCCATGGTTGTCAAATATTCCTTATTGTATCATTGTTGGGGCTCAGGGGTCAATGAGGAAGTAGGATTCACTTCCTCATTGGAGTAATGGTTGGGTGGAGAGTGTTGCCTACTCCCCCATTTTTGGTTGTGTTGATCTTGGAAGAAGGTGGAGTTTAAATGATGAAGGATTCTTGTGCATTTGGAGAAAATAATTATGGAATCTCGTGCAAATATTTACCATGTTGTCTCCATTGTGTATGGAGGGCTTGTATACTTGTATTTGTTTAAAGAGAAGTTTTTAGTTGTTTCTATCATCAAAATGTAATCTTTGTTGATACCGTAAATGAAAGAAAATGTTTGAAAATTATTTCATTACTGGTTGGAATGATGGATTATAAGATTGTTAAATTAAGTCAAGTTAATTGAAATGTGATCAAGAAGAAACAAACTTGTTCTTATTTTAGATGATTTATTGCTTTCAATAGGTGTGTTGACTTGTTTTGTAAAACTATTGGAAAACCTTGTTGGAAGTTACTTGTGGGAATTTTTTAAAGATTATATGTTGTGAAAGAAAGAAATATTAATTTATATTGCATTCCTTGAAAGGCATGTGATAATAAGATGAACTATATTTGTTCATCTCTTTGAATTGATTGGAAGAAAGTCTAGAACTCTATATGTGTAAATGGAAAAATACCTTAAATTCTTGTGGTTATTCACCTTATCATTAAATGGATTTATCCTTTAAACCTATGAGAATAAAGAAAAGTGCTTGGTTACTACTAGACCTTAGTCTCAAATTGATTGTGAAATTTTAGTATCAAATTACTATAAGTTTATATAAGCATCAAATGTTAATTAAAGTAATAATAATAAAGGGAAAGAAACTTAGTTTTGCTTCCTATATATTACTACCAAATTGTCAAAACAATTAAGGTTATTTGATACTTTGCTAGAATATTATCATTATTGATAAAAGTAATCATATTTTAATATTAATAATAGTGATATTAATTAAATATTGAGTTATTTAATATATATATATAGTTAAAATAACAAAAAAAAAAATTAAACAAAAAAGAAAACCAAATAGAAATTGGTATGGACGAATGGTTTAGGCTGCGGCCTACACTTTTTTTAAAGGAAAGGGTTGGAGGGAGGGTCGCCGACCCCATGCCCACCCCATTAATAAATGGGATGGGGGTGGGGTCGGCAACCTTTCCCCAACCCCAAATACTACCATCAAACAATAAACCTCACAACACTTTAATAATTATACAGTCGACCCCTCCTCTCCAAAAATGCGGCCAATGTAAACTGATTCTCTCACACTATTTTTTAACAATATATATATATATATATATATATATATATATATATATATATATATATATATATATATATATATATATATGATGGTTTTTGTATAATAATATCATATTTGATTTCGGTTTTTATTAAAATGAAATTTTAATAAAATACACACACACACACACACACACACACACACACACACACACACATATATATATTCAAAGCATATATATACACCATTCTACCCGTTTTTACTAAAATAGGGCAAATACCCATATGCCCATTTGGGAAAATGCTAAAATAATGAGATAAACAAAATAAATAAATACATTGCAAAACCCTAGGAGAGGGTGTAAATAGAACTAGAAAAGAAAAGAAGAATGTGCATCCTTCCATGAGCTTGAGAGTGCCTCTCATGGTCTCCACCTCCTCCTCTACAAATCCACAAAACAAATGAAGAAACAATAAGTTAAATGAAATGAAAAATCTTTTCATAAGCACATTTAGGGTTATATGGGAACCCAAATGTAAGGGCCCCAAATGAATCCATCCAATGGATGAGATTAATCTCTACAAAAAGTAGGTGAGAAGTGAGTGAGAGAAATTTCAAATTTAATTTGCATGGGTAGACTTTATTTTGGGGCCACTCTAGTATGTGTAGGGGTGTTATTATTTCCTAACCCAAGTGCCTTATTAGAGACATTTTTATTTAATGAAAGCTTTGACCCCTTTGTGGGTATAAAAATAACTTATTATTGAATTAAATAAACAACAATACCCTTGATATTAATTGAGCAATTTTAATTAAGGTGGAATTAAATTGTATTAAAAAAAATATAGGAGAGCCTAAGTCTTGCTTTAGAATAACTAAATTTATTAAATGGTATTGAGATATTTTTTTATTTTATTTAAAGGGGATCTAAGGGGAAATTAACAATATTAATTTAATGAAATTTTAAAACGAGAAAGTATGACTGTTAATTTTAACCTTGTGTTGCGAGTAGGTTTTATAAAAAAACAAATTATTCCATAATTTTTCTAGTTTGACCTAGGTTTGTCTTGGGTTTCACGTGGGTAAATTTGTGGGAATTACGCTGTATCGATCCGTGGGTTCAAATCTTGGACCCTTGGGCACAAATGAAAATACAAGACATGAACATTAAACCTAGCGTAACTCTAAACCTAGAAAACAACATTGTATGATATTTGTATAACATAGCAAACTTAAAAACTGAAATAAAACCTAGAATGATGGACTAACTCTCACCTTGGTCTATGTAGGAGGCGTGGACCAGATGAGATGTTCTTACACATAGACCTAGACTTTCCACCTCTAGATCGTGCTATATTGACCATTTTACCTCAGATATTATAGACACTTCAAGAAGTTAATGCCACTATACGCAGAGGATACTTAGGAGGATGACCTACCGAGATAGGATAGAGAGAAATCTAGTAGAGGATAGATGAGTTCCATGACCTCCGTCGTGCATCCACAACTATAGTAGAGCACAAGATTCAATTTTGGACTTACTGTAATATTTCGACTATATAAAGAATGAGAAGGTCGATTTACATGTTCATCGAGGCCCGAATTTAGATTTAGGAGGTGCGGTGCATATTCATTTCCCATAGACCTTAGCAGAGGTCATTGAGAAGGCCTACATTATAGAAGAGACTAGGTGGAATACTCAATAGGCCAGGGATAGAGTGCGGAGCCAAATCCAATAGATGCATGATAACAGTCGAGGGGTCATCTCCTCCTCCTCCTTGTGGTGAACATGGTTTTGCACAATCTTAGTTAAGGTCACCACAAGTAGTAGCAACAACAAACTTGTCTCACCGTTCTGCACCTCCATATATATTTGACACTCAGAGGGGACAAAGTATGGGGCCTCCCCTTAGGGGTCCCATTAGGACATAAGCTACACCGAGAGCTCAATAGTCCATAACCGGATCATCGTGATCCACAACACAGCACCACTAGAGTACCTGTTGGAGCCACATCTCATTAGAGAGGATGAGGAATTTTTACGAGATGTGACGTTCTTGGAAATCATGTGAGAGAGTGCCCACATAACCCTAGTTACAAGGGTAAGGAACCAATTTTAGAGCCTATAGTTGGCGACATGGGATGTAGCCATCGGATCTATGTAGCGGTTGAAAAACCACCAGCCGAGCATCAAGGCACTATGATAGAGACTATGAGTAAGATTGGTGGTATTACTACCTCTATAGTATTTGATTCTCGTTTGTCTCGATTCTTTTATTACACCATATTTAGTATAGCGTTGCAGGATGGTGGAAGTTAGAAAGGGCCTTACATGGGACGTTGATATGGCTTCTGGAGCCAAAATCTCTGTAGACTCCTTAGTTAAGGAGTGTGTAGTGGATTTGGGACCCTTCACCACTACCTTTGATCTTCGTATCCTTTTGTTGGGTTCATATGGGGTCATCTTGCATGGATTGATTATCCACACATAGAGCCAGAGTGGATTGTTACCATAAGACTATATATTTTATAGATGATTTGGGAGTTGAGTCAGTTATAGCTGAGTTAGGAGACCCATTTCTATCTACACTATTTCTGCTATGTAGCTTAAGCGGTGTGCACGACGTGGGTGTTAGTTGTATGTTATTACTGTTAGTGATAGGTCGGAGGATGGGGCTAGTGGACCTTCACTTGATGATCACCCCATCTTTTAGGATTTTTCTGATGTCTTTCCTAGTGAGCTATCAGGGATGCCTCCCCCACATGAGATCTAATTCCACATTGACTTATTTCTAGGAGAAGAAATTATCTCATGTTCTCCTTATAGATGACCACACATTAGTTGTGTGAGCTCAAGTCAGTAGCTTGAAGGCCTTCTTGAGAAATGTCTAATCTATCCTAGTGTATCCCCTTGGGGTGCACCAGTGATTTTTGTGAAGAAGAAGGATGGATCCTTACAATTGTGTGTGGATTACAGAAATATCAACAAAGTAATTATCAAGAATTGTTACCCCCTTCCTCGCATTGATGATTTGTTTGATCAGATGAAGGGGGCCACACTATTTTCTAATATTGATCTTAAGGTTAGATACCATGTTTGAGCTGAGTATTACAGAGGTAGATATCCACAAGTCAACTTTCCATACAAGATATGGGCACTTTGAGTTCACATTTGTGCTATTTGGTATGACGAATGCCCCGCATTATTCATGAGCTTGATGAACAGGTGTTCTAGATGTTTTTTGATCGTTTCATGATTTTCTTTAATAACTATATTCTCGATATAATCACGTACGTGTGAGGAGCATGAGGAGAACCTTTGTCAGTCCTACAATGTCTTCATGAGCAATAACTTTATGGTAACCTAGAAAAGTGTGTATTCTTTCAATTAGAGGTGTATTATTTGGGTCACATCATTTATGGGGAAGTTATTACGATCGATAATTCCAAGATTTTAGCCATTATGGATTTGCCAACACCCACTAGTGTGATCAAGGTGCGTAGTTTTGTGGGTTTGGTAAGATACTATAGGATATTATTTTAGGAATTTTCTTAGGTCATGCATTCCCATCACTTCCCTTCAGCAGAAAGGGAAGAATTTATTATGGTTAAATAGATGCGAGAATACCTTTAGGTAATCAAGGAATGCCTCATGAAAAACCTATTCTTGCAGTGCTAGACCTTCAGGGTGAGTTCTTTGTTTGTACAAACACTTCTTTGGAAAGAATAGGAGGTGTATTGATGCGGAGGGTCGAGTGGTTGCTTTTGAGTCCCGCAAACTCAAGGATTATGAGCTCAAATATCCGACTCATGACCTTAAGCTTGTATAAGTTGTGCATCACTTGGTTCAAGGAGAAATTTCCTTCTTAGAAAGAGATTTACACTCAAGACCGATCACTTAAGTCTTCGTCACCTCTTGATGTAGCCTAATCTCAATGCTCACAATGATGTTGGATGGAGTTTCTTTGCATGAGTACGAAATAGAGATAGAGAATGTGAAAGGGAAGGAGAACATGGTTGTAGATGCCTTGATTAGGAAGAGACATGTGGTTATGGTAACTTTAGTGGGTACATATTTACGAGATCGTGATTTCGCAACATCTTCCTCATGACAACTTCTATCTTGCACCAAATTAGATATTCGGTCTCGAGGACCCTTTAGGGATATTTGATGGATTTTCATTAGAGGTAGATATTGTTGTCATGCATAGAGGTCGATATATGTTCCTAGAGATGGAGGCTTGAGATAGGGAATTTTGGCAGAGGCTCATCATGTAAATTATTCACCCATCCCGGGGGTGAAGAAGATGCATGCCACCTCGAGACAGATATACCATTAGAGGGGACTACGAAGAGACGTAGGTCAATTTATGTCACGATGTTTAAAGTTACATAAGGTGAAGGCCGAAGAACCCATTTAGCCTTCCCTTCCATCACACCATACTTGGAGTGGAAATGGGAAACCATTTCCATGGACTTCATAGTTTCGTTACCGATGTCGAGATACCACCATGAAACCATCATGGTCACGGTGGATAAATTGAGGAAAGTGGTTCACTTTTTTCTCCGTGATGACCACCTACATAGCTAGTGCAAGTGGCATGAGTATAACTTGATGAGATTGTCAAATTGCTTGGAATTCCATGGAAGATCATTTTTGACGCAATCCCTTGTACACTTCTCACTTCTGGACTACCATGTAGTATGATCTCGGGATGAAGATAAACTTGATCAACTTATCACCCCGAGATAGATGGACAGATAGAGCGAGTGAATCAGATCTTGGAGGATATGTTTAGGATGTACTTCATGGACCATCAAAAGAGGTGGTAGGAGTACTTGTATTTGGTGGAGCTTTCCTACGATAACAGTTTTCAGATTTTGATAGGCATGGATCCTTTTCAGAACTATATGAAAGAGAACGTAGGACACCTGCAGAGTTGGGAGGTATTGGAGGACAAGATTTCTCTTGGGACAACTTTACCATAGGATTTGGAGTAGCAGGTTGTTATGATTAGGTAGAGATTAAAGGAGGCTTAGGATAGGAAGAAGAAGTTGTTAGTGAAAAATCAAAGTACCCTAAATTCAGTAACTTGATGAGTTAAGGTCTTCAAGCAGTGATTACATAAATGGAGCATATCTCAAAGCATGGGATTTTGAAATCAAGAGAGATCCTGGATGAAGGCCGATTCCTATTCCTCTGTTTAGGTGCACACGTAAGATATACAGAAGATCTATTCTAAAATCTATTCTAACTTGCCAAGGAGACAGGGTTAAGAAGATGTAAGAAATTAAACCTAAAATAATAGAGGTGATGCACCAAAGGAATGTTGAACACCGTATTTCCTATCAAAGACAGACCATTAAAATGTAATACAACCACTACACACAGATAACCAATATTGTAATGAAATATCAAATAAAGGCAATGAGCACAAGAGAGGTTTGAAATCATCCACATATATGTACTATTACTTTACAAATTGATACATAACATTACAATGGCCAAAGGGAAAAAATTGCATTGAAGTCTTAATAGAAGGTTTGGAATCCATGAATTCGTCTACAAACTAGAGAAGAAGGGAGGGCATAAAGGAAAAATGTCCAACCATTTACAATGAGCCAAGCTCTTACCTTTATAGATGCAGTGAAGAGAGGAGAAGAAAAGAGGTAGGAAACCTGATTTGGAGCTCAACTACCAACCATCAATGCCCCTAAAAATCTGCCCACAATCTATCAAGTCCACCTCTCTATGTTTGTTTGGTGTGTTGAAGAAGGAAGAACCGCAGATCAAATCAAATCTGATCTGGTTGTTGGAGAAATCACATCGTATATATCACATCGTATATTAATGGCATGAAGACATTTTCCTCTTTTTCACCCACGCAACTTCTTCAAAATTAAAGCTTCAGGTTTCCATGGGATAGATGAGGTCGAGACCTTTCCAATGGTACCAAACTTATTGGATTTCAGGTACTAGATCGAAAGATATGCCCACTTGAACATTTGAATCGAATCCATATAAAAAATGGTGGAAAAAAAAAGTTTTGCAAAATGGGTCCGCGGGACCAAAATTCACTTTTCGACTTATGTGAGAAAATGCCCAAATCTAAAAATCTCCCGCAGCCCCACACACCTGTAATTCACTTTGGTAAAATTTCCTCTGTAGCCCCACAGACCCACTTTTTCCCCTTTGGCGAAAAGTCCTCCCTAGGTCCACCGGTCTGCTTTGACCTAAAACATGGCCATGTGTCCCTTTTATTTGGTGGGGTTCATATGTCTAATCTTGGACATGTGGAGGCTCAGATGACATTTGAGTCCCGCCTTGAGTTTTAACCTTTGGATTTTTGTCGGATGACACGTGGAGGCTTCCACTGATTCTTTATACTTAGTCAATTAAATGACTGACTTTGTTCCCTTTTTGGACTGTTTAACATGGAAGCTCCATGCTCACTTGGAGAACTACTTTTGGTTTTACCTTTGAAGTTGCGCGGAAGATACACGTGGCATCTTCCACTCGGCTCATAAATTTTCAATGGCCGATGTGACTTTTGGGGATCTGGACACGTGGAGGGCTCACGCTCATTTGAGTCTCTATTTTGGGCCACACATTTGAAGTTGCACTAATGAGATGCATGGAAGCTTCCACTGATACTATCATACTTAGCCGATTTGGGTCTGTTACCTTTTAGACCCTAGGACACGTGGAAAGTTGGTGCTTGTTTGAGTCTCCACCTTGGGTTCTTCTTTTAAAGTTGTGCCGAGTTGGCACATGGTGCCTTCTATGAGTCCTTTGACTTTTTAACTTCTAACTTTGTTTCCTTTTAGACCTGGGACACGTGGAGGCTTGGCACTTGTTTGGGACTGGATTTGGGGCCGTACCTTTTAAATTTTCACCGTTGAGACATGTGGTACCTTCCGATGGCCCTACCATACTTAGTTGATTTAAACGGCTGATTTTGTTTCCTATTTTGACTCTGGCCCAATGGTGAGCCTACGCTCATTTGGGAACCCGTTATTTGGACCTGACCTTGGTGTTGCGCCAATGAAACACATGGAAGCTTCCACCGATACTCTCATACTTAGTAAATTTGGGCCCTAAGTGAACACCGCCTCGTGAAATCTTGGGACATGTTGAAGCTCCGCACTTATTTTGGGAACCACCCTTGGCTTTGACCCTTGAAGGCACGCCATTGAGACACATATAACCTTCCGCTGGTCCTCTTGCACTTAATTGATTTTGGTCCACTCAATCCTATGTGAATTCTGAAAACTTCGAGCCTTTTGATTCAATCTTCTTATGTTAAGCTCTGATCTCCTTCAACACCATTTGGCCTCATTTTGTGACCTTTCTCCTCCATTGTAGAGCCCACCTACCCCATGATTCCTAGATTTGAATGTGAACTCGCATGATGAGCCGACCCTTAGATTTTCTTTTGTGAAGGGTTGTGTTTGATCCATTCATCGGGGGGAAAATTGAGATAATAATTTGGTGACTCATGGGGACATCAACCTTCTAGATGAAGAAAAAAATTTCCTTAGAAGTATCTATTAGGCATGGAGTCTACCTGGTAATTTCAAACTAGTCTGGAACTAACTTCTGCTGCATGCACTCTTATATTTGCAAGAAAATCTTAGATTCGAGATTTGTGAGAGTAGAGAGTTATCTCAAAACCCGGAGACTTCTCCCTTATTTTATTTTCTACAAACCTAATCTTGTTGGAGTGCCATGAAAATATCCAAGCCTACTCCAATAGGGATACTCTATTGATTTAGTTTCTTGTGGCTAGAAGTCTTTTTCATGAATGAGATGAACTGCATACAAGCATACACCGAAGGAATAGAGCATGTGCACCAACACTTAGGAACTGAAACCTAAACTATAGTGAGACAATGTGCATATGCACTTGAAGAAATTTAAAACCTAGGCTAATATTTACAAGGGTGAGAAATTTTCCTTTTAGTAGCAATGTTTGAAGTAGATCCCATTGATTGGAATCTAAAATTCTTCGCCAACCAACTTAGCCAGCTGGAAAGCATTGCTACTTTTACATCTTGTGACCATGTAGGGACCACTCCAAATAGAATCAAAATTTGAATTCCTTCTTGGTTTTCTCGATCTCGCATCCCACTTTATAACTATGCCCACCTCTTGAAAGGTCCTTATTGTTTCTTTCTTATCAAATCTCTTCTTGATCAATGCTTTATCTTTCTCCATGATTTGCATTACATGTTCTCTTACTTCTTTTACTCCCATTAACTCTGCATATCTAATTTCCATATGTTCAAACTCATCCATTACCAACTATTTCATGAGCTCCAATGATATGGGCAATACTGCCTCTTTTCCGTATACAAGCTTGTATGGGGAGCTACCTGTAGACCTTTTGGATGTGATCCTGTCAGCCCATAGAGCTGATTTGAGCTTTGTGTGCCAAGTTCTATGATTTTCATCAAGTGTCCTTCTGATAATTCTTAGTAGGTTCTTGTTTGTGGAATTTGTTTGGCCATTACCTTAAGGGTAATAGTTTGATGAAGTGTTAAGGTATACACCATTCTTAACAGCCCATTCGGTGATCCTTGTACCAAGGAATGCCAATGCATTATCTGATATGATAGTGGCAGGGTCTCCAAACCTAGTGGCTATCCCTTCATATAAATCCAAGATGTTGGATTCATGTGCCTCCTTAAGTGCCATTGCTTCGATCAAATTGATGAATAGTCATTGTTTGTAAGTATCAACTTATGGCCCCGCTTGATTTTGGGTTAATCACTCCAATGAATTATAATCCCCATTGCATGAATGGATGATCCACCGAAATTGGACGAAGGGGAAGGGATGCTAAATTTTCCTTCCCTGTGAAGAATGTGCACTTCTTGCATTTCTTGATCCATGAGTAGCAATCACTAAACACCATAGGCCAATAATAACCAACTTTCATGATTTTGAGAGTTGTTACTCAAGGAGCAAAGTGGCCTCCTACTTCTCCATCATGGAACTCATGCAACACCCTCTCAATTTGGCATGTCCTAATGCACCTCAATAGAACACTATTGATGTCCTTCTTGAACAAGACACCACCAATAAGCACATATGGGATGACTTGTAACCTAAAGTATCTCCTCTTTGCTTTGTTCCATTCTGGAGGGAACAAACCTGTTTGGAGATAATGCACCAAGGCTTGGGTCCAACATAGAATAGTTCCATCGTTAGTTGGTTGCTCTTGATCATTCTACAGTAGCAGGACAACCTCTTCTTCATCCATCAACTCACTTGTTGTTTTGAAGCGATCTCGCTCAAATAGACCCTTGCCATGAACCATTTTGGTCACTTTGATTTCAATATCATACTCCATTACACGAGTGATCCAACCTGCTCTCTTCTCATTCAAGTCCTTGTTTAGGAGAAAATATTTGACACCAACATGAGACACTAGCAGTTGAATCTTGTTATTCAAGACCAAGTGTCTGAACTTCTTCAAACTCCTAATGACAAGGACATGCTTTTCAATGAAAGAATAATTTACTTCGTAATCCTCCAAGCTTTGACTGAAGAAGGCTATGGGATGTTCTAAACCTTCCTTGTTAGGTTGAACCAAGATAGCTGAGATTGTGTCTGACCCTCCAAAAGCATACAACATGAAGTCCTTTAAGAAGTTTGGGTTTGTAAGAGTTGGGGCCTACAATATTGCAAGCTTGATGGCCTCAAAACTCTCTTTTCCTTATATTGTCCATTTGAATGCAAGACTCTTCTTTAGCATCATCATTAGAGGCCGTACAAGAGTGGCAAAATTAGGCAAAAACTTGCATACAAAATTTATTCTCACCAAGAAGCTTTGGAGAGACTTCTTGTGTTGTGTCAATGGAAGTGTTCAGATGGCTTCAACCCTTTCAGGATCAATTATTAACCATTCAATTGAGAAAATGTGGCCTAACAACTTTGCTTCATGTGCCAGAATACATGCTTCTTTAGATTCAATGACACTCTGAACCTTCTACACCTCTGAAATACCTACCTGAGGTGGAAGAGATGGTCTACAACATTCTTTGAGAAGACAGTGATATCACCTAGATACACCAGAACCATCTTGTTGATCAAGCCTTTGAACACAATATCCATAGCTCACTAAAATGTTACTTCGGCATTTGACAATCCAAATGGGATCTTCTTATAAGAATATATACCCCACTTGGTGGTGAAGGCTATCTTGAACTGATCTTCTTCTTTAACCATTATCTAATTATAGCCTGAGTATCCATCTAGCAATGAAAACCTCTCAGAGCGAGCTACAACCTATAAGATCTGTTCCATTGATGGAAGTGGATAATGATCCTTGAGTGATGCTCTATTCAGATCATGAAAGTCCACACACAATCTGATTTCTCCATTTATTTTCCTCATAGGAACCAAGTTTGCAACCCAACTTGAATGCTTTATAAGGAAGATGATGTTGACATCAATTAGCTTGTACAATTCTTTCCTAATGAGAGGTTCAATGTGAGGGTTTACTCGACCTTTGCTTCGTCTCCGAAAGGTTTAGATCCTGGATCCATCTTGATAGTGTTTTGTGCCAACCTTGGGTTGAAACCTCTTAAATCCTTGTAAGTCCAAGCAAAGACATCTGGGAATTCTTGACAAAGTTGACGAACTTAGATTTTTCTTGTTGGGTACTTACCTTTAAATTTCATAACGTTTTGACTTCTTCTATGGAAATGGGCTCTGAATCTTCACCCTTTACCTGAATATTTTCCTTCTCCTTCTGGAATTGATCATTTGGGTTGAAGATTGACTCTAAAGTTACAAGACCCTTTGGTAGTTTGTTGGTTCTCAACTGCACCACTTGGTCACCATAACGTTGTTCCAACTTGTCTTGGTTTCTAGCGAAGAACTCAACTTCTTCTTGTAGAAAGTTGACAATTTGTTGATCATTCTCGAAGACTTACCAACTTGTGTTGTTATCTGGGACAACTGGTCTTACAACCAATTTGATATGGGGCTGAGACTTATCACTTCTTATACTTTCTATAACATCAAACGCTGCCCCAATCGCTGCTAGTTTGTCTATTGATTCATTCATCTTCCTTAGGATGGAATTGATGCCGAATGCTTTGAAATATTTGATGAGATCCCATACCTAATTCTTGTAGTTTTTTAATAGATCATTCTTGACAGAATTTAGTCGTCGACTCGATTTGCAACTAGCTCACTATCACCAAAAAATTGTAAGTTCGTAATCCCTCTTTCTTTCCCAATGCAGTCCATGGATCAAGGCCTCATACTCTGATGTGTTGTTTGAGCAAGCAAATTGAAAATGGAAGGCTGAGTAAAATTTTATACCTTGAGGTGAAATAAGCATAGCTCCTCCTCCGGCTCCTTGTCTACTTCTTGAGCCATCAAAGAATAATTGTCATAGCTCATTATCATCCATGTGGTCTAGCTTAGTGATGTCGGAAGAGGACGATTATCCTCATGAAAACAGTAAACACCTAGCTCATATTCCTCCATTTCCATATAAGGGTAAAAATCATGCCTCTTGTTCACCCATTCATCGAGAGTCAAGTCTAGAATACACACAACCTTGGTATCCACCTCATAAGTGCTTGGGAGGTCTTCTGTATCAAAGGACGAACAATTCACATTGATTGGGATGGGTATATGAGGCTTAATATGGAAATCCACAATGGGCTCAGATCTGATCGTAGCCTTAGCCCCATACCTCATTCTAAATAACATGTGTGACTAATCAACAGAAAAATAGCCTCAAATTTTAGCGGTGAAGTCTCTTGACAAACATAATGTAAAATGTGGTGGCGAGTCTAAGACTGATACATTTTGCAATACGGTCACATTGGGGCATGCGTACAATGTGAGGGTCAAATCCTTGATGACTCCAACAATTGTTACTGCTATCCCATCCAATTACACTACGACCTTCGAGATGAATTCATATTGAAGATCCAGTTGATTAGATATCCGCTTCGACATGACTGAGCTACTTGTTCCCAAATCAATCATGTAATTATGCACTAGCTTGTCTCAAATGATCAATGAAACATAGAGTGGAGGGGACTTCATATTCTTACCTTGTTATCCTCCATGATTTCCTTCAGCCGAGTTGCATTGGTAAGCACTTTCTCTTGTTAGTTGGGGGCTGATTTGAGGTTGACCAATTGCCCATAAGCAGATGTAACAGTCTCTATCCTAGAATGACCAATGAATCCCACATTGAGATGTTGACATTTGTTTTCTTCACTTGTTCAATGATGTTAAATGAGAATGAGCTATCTTTTTGCTTCCCCTTTCCTAGTACATTATTCTCTTGCACATGGGTCACTACAACCGGTTCTCGAGTGGGTCAGGGAGGTGACTTGGGCTGGCTCTACACCTTGGCAATTACACTTTGCACAGTAACAGAGGGCTATCAACTGTTTCAATAAGAGGATTACCCTTCTCAAATATTCCTCTTCTTGGACTGTGTATTTGCTGCTACACTATGAGGAGGTGCTTGATTCATACCATAGAAATCTTTGGTCTGCCAATTAACAAGCATGGTCTCACTTAGAGGTACCTCCTTTTGGGTTTATTTCTACTAATTTTCCTCTTGACCAGGATCTTGGGAAACAACAATGGTCTGTACCATCAAGGCCTAGTTTAGTTCACCATTGAAACACATTGAGTGGTTATGGGACTGATTGCATGGGAAACACTAATCATATTCTTGTGCCATTTTGTTTTTTGTTGGAACCAAGGCCCTCGATGTTGAAGTTGTTTTGGATCATATGGTCGAAAAGGCCTAGCAGATTAAGTTTTTCATTGGTTTTGGTTTTGATTTGTAGCCTGAGCTAGTGGTCTATTTTGTTGATATGGGGGTCTAGCCTGATATTGAGTTTGAGGTTCATACAACCTAGAACTCTGAGCCTGCTGTCTCTTGATAGTCACTAGCTCATTTCCTAGGTTCTACAGTTGTTTCATAACCTCTTGTATCTCTTTTGAATTGCTAGAGGATATGGTGGAAGATTCTTGCTGAAATTTGATTCGTTGGAGCAAGTATGAGAGCTAATGTGGGTGTTTGACTAGTGCTTGAAGTCCTAAGTTTAGATGTAGAGGCATAGGTTACCTAGGTGTAATTTTACCAGCCTGAATTAAACAATTTTCAGCTCTAATGAAAATGTTATAGGTTGCAGGTAAGGTTACACCTCCCATGGATTGAATAATTAAGGAAATATCAAAATTTAAAGCTCTAAGGAAGTATAGAAAATAACCTTCGTCTTTTGGTCTTATGGCAACCAGAATCCTTTCCCACGTCCGCTAGAATCTAAATTTGAAATCAGTCAACCGCTTTGCATTAGGAGCCCTCTTAATGGTTGTCAAATGTTCTAACCAGGATAGATTATCTCCTTTCTCTCCAAATTGGTTGTGAAGAGCTCTGAATAGATGGTCCTAGTTCTAAATAGAGCTTATTGTTAGACTCCTGAACCATTGCAATGATTTCCCCTTGAATGAAGAGGCTAACAATTTTACTTTGCAATTTCCCTCTCGGTGATTTCATGAATTGCATTGCGCATACATAAGCAATGTATTGAATGTGGTCACTAGGAGTATTATGTTTCTCTCCAGTGAAATATGGAATGATCTTTAATGCTGCAACTAGGACTGGGTTTTGTGCATTGAGAGCGAGTGGGCTGTTGGCATTGAAGTTGACATAGGGTTTGGGTGGTTGTGCCATTATGATTGGCCTAAGAACCCTTGTTGATTGAATGAATGGCCTACCAAGAGGAGGTGTTGACAAGGTTCTATTTTGTGGAGATGGATACCTTTGAGCTCTTATTCCCTTCTTCCTCTATTTGAGGACAAGTGCAGATAGAAAAACAATCCTTCTTCTCTAGTTTTGGATCTCGTTTGAATCCTTCTTGTGAATCTGCCAAGCTTGGGCTGCTAAAACAAGTGTACTCTGCCTCTTTTGGAGTCGTCAGATGTGTAATTTAAACGCTTCTTAAAAGCTAAAAATTTTAACAAGTGCACATCAATCTTGCTGCGATAAAAATGGAGACCTCTTCTTCCACTGGGTGTACCAAAACTGTTAGTGTAGAATCACAACACCCCTCGAAGTCAGTAATTTGATGAGTTAAGATATTCAATGTGATTGCATAACATGGATCATCTCTTTAATCGTGGGACTTTGAAATCGAGAGGGATCTCCTGGATAAAGGTCGGTTTCTATTCCTCTTTTCAGTGTACACATAAGATCTATAGAGGATATATTATAAAATCTATCCTAACTTGCCAAGGAGACAGGGTTAAGAAGATGCAAGAAATTAAACCTAAACTAAAAAAGGTGATGCACCAAAGGAATGTTGAACACGAGTTTTGCTATCAAACACGAACATTAAAATCCTTGTAAGTCCAAGCAAAGACATCTCGGGAATTCTTGACAAAGTTGGATGAACTCGATTTTTCTTGTTGGGTTATTACCTTGCCAATTCGTAATGTTTTGCCTTCTTCTATGGAAATTGGCTCAATCTTCACCCTTTACCCGAATAGTTCTCTTCTCCTTCTAGAATTGATCATTTGGGTTGAAGATTAAATCCAAAGTTACAAGACCCTTTGGTAGTTTGTTAGTTCTTAGCCGCAACACTTTGTCACCATAACGATGTTTCCACTTGTCTTGGTTTCTAGAGGAAACTTGGCTTCTTCTTGTAGAAAATTGAAAATTTGTTGATCGTTCTCAAAGACTTGCCAACTTGTGTTGTTATTTGGGACAATTGGTCTTCCAACCACTTTGATATAGGGGTAAGAATTATCACTTTTTTATACTTTCTATAACATCAAAAGCCACACCAATTTCTTCTAGTCTATCTCGTTGCTTCATTCATCTTCCTTGGGATGGAATTGATGCCGAATGCTTCAAAATATTTGATTAGATCCCATACCCGATTCCCGTAGTTTTTAATAAATAATTCTTGGCAGTATTTTATCCTCGAACTTACTTTGCAACTATCTCACTATCACCAAATACTTGGAAGTTCTTAATCCGTCTCTTTCTTGCCCACTGTAGTCTATGGATCAAGGATTCATACTCTATTGTGTTGTTTGAGCAAGCAAATTGGAAACAAAAGGTTGAGTAATATTTCATACCTTGAGGTAAAACAAACATAGCTCCTCCTCTGGCTCCTTGTCTACTTCTTGAGCCATCAAAGAATAACTACCATACCTCATTATCATTCTTATGGTCCGGCTTAGGGATGTCAAGAAAAGGATGATTCTCCTCATGCAAACAAGACTCCTAGATCAGATTCCTCCATTTCCTTGTATGGGTCAAAAGCATGCCTCTTGTTCACCCATTTGTCAAGAGTCAAGTCGGGAATACACCCAATATTGGTATCCACCTCATAAGTGCTTGGGAGGTCTTCCTAATCAAAGGTTGAACAATTCACATTGATTGGGTTGGGTACATGAGGCTCAATATGGAAATCTGCAATGGGCTCAAATCTGATCATAGCCTTAGCCCCATACCTCATTCTAAAAGCATGTGCAACCAATCAATGCAGAAAATAGCCTCCAATTTTAGTGGTAAAGTCTCTTGACAAATACAATGCGAATGTCGTGGCAAGTCTATGACTCGATACGTTTTGTAATCTTGTCACATTGGGGCATGCGTGAAATGTGAGGGTCAAATCCTTGATGACTGCAACCATTGTTACGGTTGTCCCATCTAATTTCACTACAACCTTGGAGATGACTTCATATTGAAGATCCAGCTTGATTGGATATCCGCTTCGGCATGACTCAACTAATTGCTCCTAAATCAATCCTCATGCAATTATGCACTAGCTTGTCTCCAATGATCAATGAAACATAGAATGAAGGGGGATTCGATTCTTACCTTGTTGTTCTCCATGATTTCCTTCAGCCGAGCCGCATTGGTAAACAATTTCTCTAGTTGGTTGGGGGCTTGTTTGTGGTTGACCAATTCGCCATAGCATCCTGTAACAAGTCTCTCTATCCTAGAATGGCCAATGACTACCACATTGAGATGTTCACATTTGTTTTCTCCATTTTTTCAATGATGTTAAATGGGTATGAGCTATCTTTTTACCCCCTTTCCCGGTATATTCTTCTCTTGCACATGGGTCGTTATTCCGGTGCTTGAGTGGGTTTGGGAGGTGGCTTAGGCTAGCTTTGCACCTTGGGAATTGCAATTTGTGGGTTAACAGAGGGATGTGAACTATTTGAATCAAATGGATTCCCGTATCTAATATTCCTCTTCTTGGATCATGTATTTTCTATCACACTATGAGGAGATGCTTGATTCATACCACAAAAATCTTTGGCCTAGCCAATTAACAAGCATAGTCTCACTAGGAGGTGCCTCCTTTTGGGTTTCTTGCTACTAATTTTCCTCTTGACTAGGCTCTTGGGACACACCAATGGCCTATACCATCAAGGCCTAGTTTAGTGCACCATTGAAACACATTGACTGGTTATGGGGCTGATTGCATGGGAAACACTAAGCATATTCTTGTGCCATTTTGTTTTTTGTTGGACCCCGGCCCTTGATGTTGAAGTTGTTTTTGGATCATATGGTTGGAAAGGCCTAGCAACTTGATGTTGTCCTTGGTTTTGGTTTTGATTTGCAGCTTGAGCTAGTGGTCTATTTTACGATATGGGGGTCTAGCTTGATATTGAGTTTGAGGTTGATACATCCTAGAACTCTGAGCCTATTGTCTATTTGTAGTCACTAGCTCATTTCCTAGGTTTTGCAGTTGTTTCATAACCTCTTATATCTCTTTTGAAGTGTTAGAGGATGAGGTGGAAGCTTCATTTGAAATCTGATTCCTTGGAGCAGGTATGGGAGATAATGTGGGTGTTTGACTAGTGCTTAGAGCTTATAAGTTTGGATGTAGAGGCATAGGTGGCCTAGGTGCAAGTTTACCAGCTTGAATTAAACAATTTTCAGCTCTAATGGAAATGTTATAGGCTATAGGTAAGGTTACACCTCCCATGGATTGAATCATTAAGGCAATATCAGAATTTAAATCTCTAAGGAAGTATAGAAAATCACCTTCATTTGTTGGTCTTATGGCCACCAAAATCCTATCCCACGTCTGTTGGAATCTGAAGTTGAAATCAGTCAACTACTCATTAGGAGCCCTCTTGATGGTTGTCAAATGTTCCAACAAGGATATATTATCTCCCTTCTCTCCAAATTGATTGTGAAGAGCTCTGCATAGATGGTCCCGATTTTACAATAAAGTCTCGTTGTTAGACTCTGAACAATTGCAACGCTTTCCCCTTGAATGAAGAGGATAACAATTTGATTGCAATGTTCATCTCAGTGATTTCATGAATTTTGCAAACATTTGAAATGTATTTAATGTGGTCACTAGGAGTAGTCTGGTTCTCTCCAGTGAAATATGGAATGCTCTTTAGTTCTACAATCGGGACTGGGTTTTTTGCATTGAGAGCGAGTGGGCTATTGCTAGTGAAGTTGACATAGGGGTTAGGTGGTGGATGTGCCATTATGATTAGCCTAAGAATCCTTGTTGATTAAATGAAAAACCTACCAAGGGGAGGTGTTGAAAAGGTTCTATTTTTTGTAAATGGAGACCTTTGATCTCTTCTTCCCCTTCTTCCTATGTCTGGGGACAAGTGCAAGTAGATAAACAATCCTTCTTCTCTAGTTCTTGATCTAGTCTAAATCCTTCTCGTGAATCGCCAAGCCTGAGCCATTTAAACCAAAGGACTCTACCTCTTTTGTATTTTCCAGATGTGTAATTTCAAAGCATGTTAAAATATGAAACCTTGCAACAAATGCACATTAATCTTGATGCGATAAAAAGGATACCTCTTCTCCCACCGGGCATGCCAAAACTATTAGTGCAAAATCACAACACCCCTAAAGTCAGAATTTGATGAGTATAGATCTTAAGTGTTATTGAATAACATGGAGCATCTCTCAAAGCGTGGGAATTTGAAATTGAGAGAGATCTCTGGATGAAGGCCTATTCCTATTCCTCATTTCAGGTGCACACATAAGATTTGCAGAGGATCTATTCTAAAATCTATTCTAACTTGCCAAGGAGACAGGGTTAAGAAGATGCAAGAAATTAAACCTAAACTAACAAAGGTGATGCACCAATGGAATGCTGAACACCATCTTTGCTATCAAACACAGACCATTAAAATGTAATACAATTGTTGGTGCTCAATTTGATCTTGCCCGTTTGTCCTTGAAATTCTTCAGTTTGTGGGCTCTGTCGTATTTTCTATCTCCCCATGTTGATACATGAAAGCTCTGTCCTTCATTTGGTTTCCATGATCATTCCTTTCCTTTGGTCGAGGATCACTTTAAGTCCATAATTTTTTTCCGTTCCTCTGTCCATGTGAAAGAATTTGTAACTTGGGCGTAAAATCAGGTTTTTCCCCTTCCTACCATTTTTCCACAGATCATGTTGTATTTTCCCCGTCAATTTTATTCCAAAATTTGTGACAACATGATTGGATGTGGCTTAAAGGATCACATTTGGGCCTTATATAATTTTCAAATTCTCTGTCCATGAAGAATGATTCATTTCCAGGTGCAAATGGTGATTTTCCTGCATTTTACGGTTTGACGGGTGTATTTTTCCCGATCAAATTTACATCTCAAGATTCAGTGGAAATGTGACCCTTTCTAGTTAGATGTGGCTCACAAGGGAAATTTGAAACTCTAAGGACCACTTAAACTCAAAAATTGTCCATGTAGAGGGTCGGTGCCCATCTGAAAATCGGCCTTTATGTTTGACTTTGGAGTTTCACCGGGAGACACATGGAGGTTTCCGCCGCCTTGCCTTGCCCAGGACTTAGACATTTTTTCACATGGCCGGTGTAAGTTTTTCAGACCATGGACACATGAAGGGATGACACTCATTTGAGGGTCCACCTCGTGGTCCCCCTTATCACATGCTAAGGGGACACGTGGTGAGCCCACGCTTGTTCAGGGTCTCCACTTTTTGGGACCATCTCAAAGTTGCACAAGGGAGACACATGGAGGCTTCCGCTAGTTCTGCTCTATACTTAAAATTTCCAAAGAAAATTTTCTATGGCACAGGACACATGGAGGGACCGTGCTTGTTTACGGACCCACTCCTAAATTTTATTTTAAAGAGACATCGGGAGGACACATGGAAGCTTCGCTCATTCTTCCCTTGGTTGAACCTTTAAACATCGAGGAAAACGGTCTCGCACCCTAGACAAATGGCGCCTTCCGCTGATCCTTAAAATTTTTCAAACAAATCTACTGTACTGTGAGCCTGCACTTTTTTAGGGTCTCCGCTTTTGAGGACCATACTAAAAGTGTGCCAAGATGACATGTGGAGGTTTCCACTGGATCCCTTTTTACTAAGACTCTTTCAAAGGCAAAAAGGTGTTTTTCTTGGGCACAGGCACGTGGAAGGCCCGTGCTTGTTTGGAAACTTACATCTACACCTCACCTTTATGGTTTCACTAAGGAAACATGTGGACAACTTGAATCTAAAGTTGAGAAGGGGTAGAATTAGTGGTTTCTATGCATTGCATCTGTTTTTTCACCATTTTTGCTCCAAGACTCCTAGAGATGCAAATATGCACTTTTTCATCATTTTTGATGACACTCCTTGTCGCTTTTGTCTCCAGAAGTGCCATTGAATGGATTTAGAACTTAATTTGTGAGTCCAAGGATTTTTAAGGTTGATATTTTGAAGCTGGAAATGCTCAGGAACTTGCAAAAACGTGAATTACTAGAGAAGATGGATGTGGGGTAGAGTTGCAGATGTAAAATATGAAAAAGGTGTTGCCTCGAGAGTGAAAAGGATTACCCGTCAGATCCAGCTATACAAAGCCTCCGGAGAATGATTAAAATGGGGATTTCTTACATGAAAGAATTAGAATGATTAAAAGGACTTTCAAAAAGGGTGTGGCATGGCATCCTAGTCATTAGTCGAGGGTCTGAGAAATGTGATCGGTTCAAAATTGGTCCACATGGAAGTGTTCAGTTGTGAATATGTTAAACATCTCTTTTGAGGCAAATTGGTAACAAGAAAAGGTCCCTCAAATATTATTCATTTTTGGGGGAAAATTGGGGATGAGTGAGTGAGTGAAATGTATAAATGTAATGAGAATACTCTTGCAAAGGGTCAGGGGTTGAATTCTTAAGAGAAAATTTAAGAGATCCCATCTTCTTGAGAGACCAATCGAGAAACCTATTAATTTCATTTGTTTTATATTTTCAATCACGTCAAGTTAGTTACGAGTGTATAGCCATTGACAAGATTTGAGGATGTTTAAATAAACTTTCCCCGGTGATGAATCTAATAAATTTCAATTTAATCCATGTCAATCTTGGGGCAATTTGTGTCTTGTTTGTTTCATAATGTTTGCAAGTAGTTTTTCTTATTCCTATGGAAATCTTGTGTTAAAGTCCCTCTGAATCACATAGGATCTCATCCCTGTGATAGTTTAGTGGCATTTACAATTTCATTTCAAGAAGAGCCTTCCTCCTGTGATGAGATAAAAAATTTAAAATCACTTCACTGTCATTTGTTGATAAAGATTGTCTATAAGCCTTGAGTGTATCTTAGGCATGAGGACCCAGGGGTATTTGATGTTTTATTAAGTCTTTAGCTTGAGCCTTCGTGTTAAATTCGTGGAGATTGTGTGAAACCATGCAAATATGTGCCTCCATTGATGCACACCTTCTGGTTGAATGAATATTTTAGCTATCCTAAGCTTTCTATCATTTAGCTTTCCAAATTGTTGTGAATTCTCTCAAATATATGGTATAATAAATTTTATCGTGCTCAATCTCCCACCAAAGTTATTCAAAAACAATGAATCCATTCGAACTACCCTTGTTTTCCCCGTGTGTCCATGAACATATAAATTATGCTTTGCCAAAATATGCAAAAGCAATCGTGATTCCATAATGTCTTTAGTAACCTTAACCTTGTCTAGGAAATATAAGCATTCTTTAGAGGTGAAAAATCGTGAGAGTTAAATTGTGGTGCATTGATCATATTTCGTCAGTGGTCCCCTTCCAAATTTTTGTAAAGAAGGATATGTTCATTCTCCTTCACCAAAAAGGTTACAAAACGGGTCCTCTCACCCTAGTCGAAAGGCATGGCCTAAAGCAAAGAGGATAGATCAAATCATTAATGAAGGTGTTATCCATTTATCCAAATCCCGAGTGATAAAGAGTCGAAAAATCCTCTCCTCACCGTAAAATGACTCAAAATAAGATTTGGTTGTCTCTCGGTGTCTTTACAAATCTGTGATGCTTATTGGTTTTCAAGGAGATTCAATTTAGATACCAAAACCATTATAAGCTTTTCGGGAACCTATTAGCATTTTTAGGGATTATTTGAGCTTCGAAATTTATTTATGTGGCAACAACATCAAAATGATGTCGTTTCCAAGGACTCTTTGAAGTATTTTACAAATGCAATATATACATACACTGGTAATACTTCTTACATGTGTTGTGTGCTAATACATTTCTGAAACATCATTATTTATTTAGATCTATAATAATTGTTCAAATTTGTAAGTTGTGAGTGCAATATTTCAAGCTTATATAGTTATTGCACTAAAGTTTGTATCATCACTGACAAATTTGGGTAGAAGAAGAGAAGATCTTGTAAGATTTGCATGAATCTGGTATTGATAGACATTTGATAGGTATTTCATAGTGAATTTTCACAAACTAAGGTGAACATACTTAGTGGCGACTCTGTGTTGTTTAAAATCTTAATGAATACCAAAGTGTCTTAACATATATCAAGCAGGATTTTCATTAATCTCTACAAAGCTAGAAGGAAGAATATATTTCTTCACCAAGGACCTTGGTAGAAGGTTGTTTCCAGAGTTGGGAAAGTCTAATTCAGAAGGAAGAATAATTTGGAAGGTTGTTGGAGATCAAGCATCAAGAAAAGAGATCTCCATTGGTGAAACTGATCAGCCTGTGATTGAAGATTGCAATACTTCCTCAAGTGAATCTGAATCAGGTAGTCTCTTTGTTGAATTGAATTCTCCATCTAGAGAGGGGCCTTCATTTGTATTTGAAAAATTTACTTCTCAATTTTCCCCTGTATTTTCCAAATCTGATAGAGTTTTCCAAGAAACAGAGCCTTTAGAGGGCAGTCATTCTAAGAATTGCATCCCTGTACCACACAGACTTCTCACTCCTCATCAGTTTACATCTCCTCCAAGGTCATCTCCTTAAAATAATATGGCTCAGCCTCCACTTAGACCTCCATTTGTTGTTAATACTTTTGGTCCGATCAATTTTAGAGGTATGGTTGGCTATCCAAATGTTGTGCCACAAGATGTAAGACATAGATTGCCTAAGTTTCAAGGAAACAATGCAATTAGTGGCAATCAACACTTGAAGCTCTTTGTCAATATGAAGGATGAATTTGAAATAGAATTTGAGTATGTGTACATCAAATTGTTTATCCATACTCTAGAAGAAGATGCAAGGGACTGGTATAAATCTTTGCCAGATAATTCCATTTATTCTTTGACAGAAATGAATAATGATTTTAGATTGCAGTATGGTGATAAAACAGACCCTAGGTTTCTTTTATCAGAGTTTGAAAATATTATGAAGAATCCTAATGAATCAGTGCATGATTTCAATACAAGATTTATCAAAATATTGAGTAGACTGCCTATTAATTTGAGGCCATGTGATGAATCATGTCTGATAAAGTATTTAGATGAATTTGATAAGAAAGCTGCTTACTATTTGAGGAATAAAAACCCTGGAACTTTGAGGCAGGCCTTTACCATGGCTCTGCAAATTGAGAACAACATTAAATTAGTTGGAAAACCTCCTAAGAGGGAGGTTGCTGATCAACCCAGAGAAACCTCAATCAAGTAAGGTTGTGGATCTTGATGAAGTTGTAAAGACTTTTGCCGGAGTGTCAAATAAATGTCTTACAAGCTAGCTAGCGAGGAGAAAGGAATTGGACAAGGTTCTCAAGGTCATCATAGGCAACAAGGACAAGACAGATTTGTAAATCATCCTAGAATTGATCAGAGATTTGATGACAGAGGTAAAGGACCCATGGGAGCTAGATAACCCCAAGCTAGGGAAAATAGAGTAATGTCTGATCCTCTAAATGCCGAGTTGTTGCTGTTGAAGAGACACATGAAATTGATTGGTGTGAAAAATATTTCTTACCCCACCCGCCATGTGAAGTAGATCAGAAAATTGAAGAAGCCGATGATGATGATGCATGCATGGTGGATTTCTCTACAAGCTCACAACAAGGAGAAACATCAACTGAAGTAATAAGTGCAAGAAATGCTGCAAGTTTTTCAGATTACATTCACTGGGTACCTCTTCTTCCTCCCTCTCATACTTTATAAATAGATATGGTACAAGCTTTTGAACTTCCTAATAATGATTTTGAGTATCTAAGGGCTTTAATGATTAAGAAGTATGATGGAGGAATCCCATCAGAAGAGGATAGGTAGTTGTTAATGAACACTGTTGTTGCCCAAGAAAAGGAGTATAACATAAGAAGTAAAGTTGTCAAAGGGGTAGGGCCTCAAGCCAAACCAAAAACCTAGTTCTCACCAATATCCCAAAAGAAACTCCAAAGAAAGATGCATCTCGAAAGGCCTTATTATTTCAAGTAGAACTAACCGGTGTTCCCACCCATGCCTAAGATGTGAAAAATATTATGCCATCCAATGAGTTTGTCAATCTTTCTCCAAATACTACTTTTCCTAAATACATTCCTTATGACATTGCCCAAGTCTTGAGTCATAACAAGATTTCTGTTCCAATTGTTGAATTGCTTAGGATTCTTGAGCACAAGAAGAGGGCCTTTGAGTATTTGGGATTGGAAGAAGATAGGAGTACCCTAGGTAGAAATATAAATAATGTAGAAACTCCTCTTGCAACCATTGTAGACCTAGAAAAACCACCGATAGGAGGAGATAGGTGAACCACCCGAATTTTACTTGGGAACGTCTTTGGTTGAGTCTTAATTAAATGTTGATCTATTTTTTACAATGCTGATTATTAAGGACATATTGTTACACAATTGTATGTTTGATTCCGAGCATCATGCAATGTTATTCCTCTCGAGGTCATGAATGAATTGAATATTAATGTGATAGTAGGTTATGGAAAGTGTACTACAATGGATTCTAGAGAGGTGTCGGTTGTAGGATGTGTAAAAGGTTTTGTGGTACAACTTGCAGCTTATCCGGTAAGAACTTGAAACTTGATGTTTTTATTGTTGATTGCCCTGCCAAATGGGGTATGTTGTTATCAAGAAATTGGGCAATGTAAGTGTTGGTGGAAGTGTTTAGATGGATATGTCTTTTGCCACCATTCCAATTAAAGGCAACCTTGTAAAGCTGTATGGAGAGAAGAAGATGTTGCACCTCATTGAAGATCCCAATAATGCTTCTTATGAAGTGTTGTATGCTGATGTAGATGCTGATAACTTTGTTGGATTTGCTGATGGCAAAGAGCACAAGATTGATCAATGTAAATGTCTTGAACAAGTAGGTTTTCCTTGGACCTTGTTATTCGATGGAGCTTGTTCCAAGTTTGGAAATGGTGTTGGTATTGTTCTGATTTCTCCAGGATAGGAAGAGTTTGTTTTTCTTTCAAACTCAAATTTGAATGCACTAACAACATTGCTGAATATGAAGCACTATTATTGGGTTTGAGAATTGCATGGAAATATGGTGTAAAGGATATCATTGTCAAAGGAGATTCAGAATTGATTGTCAAGCAAATTAGAAAACTGTATGCTACTAAAAATCAGAGAATGAAACAATATAAGCATGCAGTCTGCAGGATTTGATTGAAATGTTTGAATCATTTAATACTCGCACCATGATAGAAAGTTTAATGTTGTTGTAGACAAGGTAGCGGTGTAGGATCCAAATTTTGAAATTGCAGATCTCCATTTTGTGAGTATGATGTTGAAATACTAACAAGGCCATCTGTCCTAGAAAATGTTAAAAATTGGCAAGCGTTCGATGATGATTCCCAGGTGAAATGGTTTCTATAGAACCAAGGAGAGTTTTCTAACCAAAATATAGATTGGGAACCAATGGTGTGTGTTGTTGAAAGAAAGGAAAATTTATTTGGCAAAGACATCATCAAGATGAAGACAAACATGATTCCTAGGGGTTTGGTGGCACTAGAATCAAACTTTGATAATGATGATTGAATTAATAACAAAAGTATGTCAGTTTCAAGAGATGTGGAAGAGCATGACTTGGGCACAAAGGAAAAACCATGTAAAATCTGGTTAGGAAGCAATCTGAGCAAGGAAGAGAAGCAGTCCTATGTTCAATTGTTGAAGAAATATCAAGACTGCCTAGCTTAGTCTTACTTTGAGTTAAAGGCATACAGGGAATATTTGTTCCAACATAAAATTCCTCTTGAATCTAATGCCAAGCCTTTAAAAAAATAGAGGCCGATCAATCTGCTCCTTTCTTTGAAGATGCAAGAAGAATTGAAGAAGTTGAGGGATGGAGGGATCATTCAGCCCACAAGGTACTCATCTTGGGTTGCAAATTTAGTACCTATCAGAAAAATAATGCTGATATAAGGTTGTGCATAGACTTTAGGAACTTGAATAAAGCATCATTGAAAGATAATTACCCTCTGCCAAACATGGAGAATATGCTACAATTGGTAATTGGTTCTGAATTGTTATCCACTTTGGATGGTTTCTCTGGCTATAATCAAGTTGTTGTGAAGGATTCGAAAGAATAAAGACTACCTTTACCACTCCTTCGGGAACTTATTTCTATGTCGAATGCCTTTTAGCTTAATGAATGCTGGAGCAACTTTCCAAAGAGCAATGGATGTAGTGTTTGCTGGTTATATTAATGATTTCATTGTTGTTTATCAATATGATGTAACTGTGTTTTCCAGAAAAAGAAATGATCACTTATAACACTTGGAGAGAATTTTGTTAAGGTGTAGAGAGTATGGCATATCATTAAATCCCAAGTTATATTTTGGAGCACAAAAGGCAACGCTGCTTGGTCACATTGTATCAAAGGAAGGGGTCATGATTGATCCCGAGAGAGTGGAAGCCATTAGCAAGGTTCCAATTCTGAGAACTAAGAAGGGAGTTCAATCCTTCTTTGGACAAATAAAATTTATCAGAAGATTTGTGTCTAACTTTGCTGAGATGACCATCCCCATTACTAGCATGCTGAAGAAGGACCAAGTTATCAAATGGGAAGAAGCTTCCATTCAATCTTTCAATGGGATCAAAGAAGCATTAAATCATGCCCCTATTTTGGCAGCTCCAAATTACAAGAAGCCTTTTCAAATGTTTTCTTTTTCTTCAGAAAACACCATTACATCTTTCTTGTTGTAGAAGGATGATGAAGGGGTTGAGAGACCAATTGCCTTTTTCAGTAAGGCATTACAAGGAGCTGAGTTGAAGTACACCATCATGGAGAAGCAAGAATTTTCCTTGGTGAAAGCAACAAAGGTTTTCATACCTTACATCTTGAGATCTAAAGTTTTTTCTTATGTTCCCCACACCATGGTGAAAGATATCTTATTAGAGATGTATTTCTCAAGAAAAAGATGCAGATGGGTAAACAAGCTACAAGAATATGACATGGATATCCAAACCACAAAATTGATAAGAGGTTTGGGCCTAGCTAAGCTTATGGATGATAGAAACTTACGAACTATTGATGTGAATGAAGTAAGGGTGGATGCCCTTGAAAATTTGGTAAGCTATGAAGGGTACAAAGATATAATCTTTTATCTCGGACATCTATGCTGCCCCTGAAGATTTGACTAAAAATTAGAGAAGAGGTCTTAATTTAGCCTCCCAAAATATGTCATTATTGATTTTGGGTTAGCTTGAAGAACCCCGAGGAGTGATCTTGAGATGCATCACTAAAGATAAGGCCCTAAAATAATTTTTGATCTCCATGGAGGAGTTTGTGGGGGACATTTTTTTGGAAGAGTTACAACACATAAAATCTTGAGGGTTGGTTATTGGTGGCCAACTCTTTTCAAGGATACAACTCTATTGGTTAGGAAATGTGAAAGTTTCCAGCGTTTTTCTAGAAGATTGAAAGCTTCAGGTTCCCTTCCTTTGCAACATGTGTCAATTGAAGCCCCATTTAAGCAATGGGGAATGGATTTCATTGGAAAGATTTCAGATCCTTCCAGTGTTGGTCATAAATGGATTCTTGTAGCCACTGATTATTTCACTAAGTGGGTGGAAGAAATCCCCACCAAGAAAGCAACACACCAAGTCATCATGGACTTCATGCTTGTTGGTCGTCAAATAGGACTTTACGAAGAGCAACAAATCGTGGGGATAAGAAGTCCCTCCTCTTTAATAGGAGAGGTTCCCTTATTCAGAAACGAACCTATTTACAAATATATAAAACATGATTTTCTGGTTGAACTTGGATATTACGAAAGTGTTTTCTATAAAGATCATCAATTACAAAAGGACTGAGGAATGAGAGTACGAGAATGAGCAGAAAGGAAACATGCAAAATTATAGATAACAGAGTAATTCTTTATGTATGCAAAGTTATAGTGAATTGAAACAAGATCATTTGTATCATATAAATAAGATGGAATTCAGAGACACAAAGTTCTGTAAATAACATCTGCCAGAACACAAAGTTTCTTAACATAACACAGACAAATGATCTTCACAAAAATTAAATGAAAGCTTGGGGATAACAGAGATCAGATAGACAAAGAATGGAAAGCCCTTCTGTATTGATTTCTTTATGATCTATTTACACTTTCAGAAAATAAACCAAGTTCTTCCTCCTTTCAAAATGGCGTGGAGAGGCCATTATATAGCTTACAAATCAGTTACTCTTTGTAACTACTTCTTTTAACTAAAGATTAGTTAAGGATTGCCAATCGCAATACCTCAACTAATTACAATGAATTCGAGAAAAATAATTAGAAAGGAAGAGAAGAAAACGGAGAAGAAGACAGGTGGTTAAGACTGGGAGGGACCCACTAACTTCAAAATTCACTGCCTGAATCTCTTCAATGCCTCGGCTATGTCTCTGCCACGGGAACTGACGTGTTGGTTGTAGACTGACCCCAAAATCTGAGACACTTCTCCATTTCTTTATCAAACTCGACATGAGTATGATAATCTTTATTTGCTTCTTCAATGGCAGATTGAAGAGAGCAGATCTCCTTCATTTTCTCTTTGGAGATGGAGCTTTCCTTGAATAGATTATCTTTGACAAAAGCTCTGAATTGAGCTTTGATTTCTTGCAAGGAAAGAGGCACACCAGAAGTTTCATCCTGAAGATGACAATGTATATCTTTGAAAGCTGATACAACCAGTGTCTTGAAAGCTTCACCCTTCTGCCAGCTATTCTTCAGCTCTCCCAAAGCCTCCTCCAAGACTTTGATCTTCCACTCCACGCTGTAAACCCAGGACTTTGACAGATTATCCTTTGCATCATCAAAAACCTTATTTGCCAATAAAATGTTCTCATCTATCTATCCCATGAGACGGAGGTCTACTATGCAACTGCTCCAGAGTTTGAGCTCTTTATCTATGACCCCGATAGTGGAGGAGAACCTCATTGCAAATTGTTCACCTTTCCGTGGAGTTTGAAAGCTTCATCCATGAAGTTCAATCTGCGCAACAAGCATATCTTCCACCATGGCCTCCATAGCTCTGCCATAGACAGAATACTTGTGCATGTCTTTGATACTCTGTACTTCATCTTGGCTGAAAATTACAGGTGGTGGAAGAGTAGTCAATGGGGTAGGGTCCAAAACTTTGTCCTTAGACAAAAGAGATTTGATAAAACTTGTGAGAATCTGGGCTTGTTCCTCCAACTGTTCAATAGTTTGCTGCCCTTTCTCTACCCTCCCAATGACTCTTGTGACCGTTTCTTGGAGGTTGTGGATCTCACCTTCAGGAGTAGACTCTCCCATTGGAATCCTTGAGAGTTCTAAGTCAGATGCCTATAAGTCCTGCTCTGATTTATCTACTGTAGGCTTAGCAATCTCCAGGAATTGCTGACCCTGAGCATCAGACACGATCCTGGAGGTGGTTCTGGCTTTCTTGGCACGAGAAGGAGTAGTGCCCAACATGGCTGCCACAGCATCAAAATTTGGCCCTGAGCTCCGAGAGGAAGATTTCCTCTTCCTACTGTCAACAAAAGGTTGCACCCATGCAAAAGAGGAAGAGGAAGTAGCAGGAGGGGCAAGAGGACCAAGAGACATAGAGCTCATGATGCTCAAGGTTTGCACAGCTGTGGTCTCAAGTTGAGATGTGAGTGGGGCGCTGGAGACAATTGCTGCAGAAGAATCAATAGCACTTGGAAGTTCAGTGCTCTGGACTTCCTTATCTCTATCCGTTGGATCTTCAGGAGCATTTGCAGGGGCTTGGCATTTCACTCTCTTCACTTTCACTGAGAACAATGATGTTCTCTGGTCCCAAAGGCACTTCTACCTGCTTTCTTTGAGGATCTTTTCCACAGGCTCCTTCTTAACCTCTTTGAGTTTCTTCTGGTACACTTGAGTGGATGAAGAAGGAGTGGAAGCTGCAGGTCCTTGCGTTGATGAGGCAGGAGGGGTTTGCACAGGTGTGTCTGATATGGGAGTCGATGCTTCCCTCCTTGGTGTTGAAACATCCTTAGAAGAGGATTCTCCTGAGTGCCTTCTGAGCTCTCGAACTTTCCTGTCAAACCAGACCTTAGTCCTGACTAAGACTGGAGCTAGGATCTCGGCCAGATCATCTTTCTCTTTCCTATTCCAATCCAAGTCCTCCAAGGGAGTGTGATTAACCATATTTTCATACTCATATGAGTATAGATCAGAGTTGTCATCCTGGAGTCCTTCAGGAACTTGGTACAAGCCGAGTTCTTGGAACAATTGCAGAGAAAACCTGCCATAGTGCCTCCTTCTAGCCTCAAAATCATCTGCACAGTCAGCCCAGTAGTCTTCTGTATCTGCCCTATGATGATAGATTATCTTGATGTTCTATTCAATGAACTTCTTCAAGTCGAAGCAGGTTCTTGGCTTGAAGAAATGGAACCAGGGCTCTTTCTATGTTCTGTGCATCCAGGGCTGTTTTACAAGTGTAGTTTCCCAAAGAGATGGGAAAATGCAAACCAGAAATCTTCTTGTCTCTGCAGGTTCTGTGCAATTTTTCTAATTGCCTGCATACCTCTATCAAAGCCATCTTGTCACTGCAGAACATGGGAAGCCTCAAAGGGGTGCTCTCATAGCCAGCAAGCCTGATATAAGAGAATTTTCTAAATTGGATAAAATAAGCACCGTAGTGCGATATCAGATTCATGGCTTCATCAAAAAACCTTCTAGCAGTATCACCTTCAAGCAGCCTGACCACGTACATGGTGAAAGCATCATTTACCCTTCTGAAATTGCGATTGCTGGTCTCTAGGGTGAACTGCGGGCAGTAGGCATATACAGGATCATCCTTGTGGGCATCAATGTAAGAAAAACCAAACCATTGTCTTGATGCCGCCAGAGTATACATCAGGTACGAAGTCATGTAGAACTTCTTCGTTTTCCGTACATTGACACCAGCTTTCTGCTGCCAATTCATGCTGATGATTTCCACCCAGTTGATATTTTGAGTTCCCTCGCACACCATGCTGATGAGTGGGCACATCCAGAAATGGAACTCGTTAGTAGAAGGTAAGCCCATAACCCGAGCCAGTAGGATTATGAAATCTGACAACTCTTCATTGAAATATGCTCGGAAGAGAGTCTTGGATAGATGAGACACTCCCTTCTTAGGGTTTTTAAGCCATGACTTTGCCACCCGCGCCTTGTATTTTTTTTGTCTTGATTAAACAGGGCCTGTGATTGATCCTGGAAACAACTATGGCATTATCCATTTCTGGAATCCTCGGTGCAAAGTCTTGACGGCAAAGATCCACTTGGTGATGAGTTCCCCGTGTACATTGGTTAATTCACTCGAATCAGGGTCGAAGTGAGCTCCACATGAAAGCACTGTATCAGCACATTGCACCGAGATTGGGAAACCTCCAGCAAAAGCCAAACCGCTATCGTGAATCATCTGTGCCATTGGTGTAGGGTTTGCGTCTGCCATCCTTGCCCAAAAATCGCTGAAATCAAGATGACGAGCTTCACTGTCCCCAATATTGTGAACGGCAGACTCAAGTGGCGAGATTTGTTCCTGTCCCTGAAACTTGATCTTCATATTGATAGTAACTCGGAGGACAGAGCCACAAACTAGACTCGGGAAGGAATTACAGAGGGAGGGGATACACGCGCAGGTTTTCTGATTGCAAGGGTTCGAGCAAAGGATAGCATGGAAGCAATGTGAAAAATGCAAAGGGGGTATGCTCGTTATATAGCCGATTAGGAGAGAGAAAGACAATGAATGCGCATTTAATACATACCTACCAATTTGAATAAGCATGATATTCGGGTAGAGCGGGAAAAATAAGCACGAATGGCACTTGGTTCATTTGGGACATGTGAGACGCGAATGCGCAAAACACGCGGCTTGGCTGATTCGGGCGAAGCGGGAAAAGATGCACAAATTCCTTTTGGGACATGCGGGACGTGAATGCGCGAAACACGCGACTCGGCCGGATCGGACGAAAAGGTGACAATGGGTCCGGAAGAGTTTGGGACATTTGGGACGCAAAAACGTGAAGTACGTGGTTGGGCGAATCGGCCGAAAATGGAACAACTTGCCCGATTGAACCTGGGACACTTGGGACAAGAAAGTGCGAAGTACGCGGTTCGGGTGAATCAGCCGAAAATGGAACAACTTGCCCGATTGAACCTGGGACACTTGGGACAATAAAGTGCGAAGTACGCGGTTCGGGTGTTTTGGCTGAAAATGGAACAACTTGCCCGATTGAACTTGGGACATTTGGGACAAGAAGTTGCGACAGTCCGAAAAAGACAGACTTCGGGGAAACCGGCCGATCGGGGAACAGAGCGCACTTTTGAACTTGGGACGTGCGGGACAAAAATGTCCTGACAGGCCCGAAAAACACACAAAATGACCCAAAAACACAGATTTTCTCAATTTCACGACTTTTAACATTTTCAGTACAATAGAGAAGACACTTAAACTCAAAATTTTGAAAATTCACTTTCTTAAGAGCAGGGAATTTTGAGTGGACAACAATGCTGAATCAAATCATATGCATATTTGGAGTACCAGCTAAGATTGTTGCTGATAATGCCATGAGTTTTAGAGCTAAACCTTTGGTGGCAATGTGCAAAGGGTATGGAATCAATTTGACATATGCTTCTAACTACAAGCCCTAAGGAAATTGAAAATATGAGTCCAACAATAAAAAATTGTTGAAGATCATTAGAAGAACCTTGGAGCTGAAAAAAAGAAGTGGGGTGAGCAACTAAAGTTTGTTGTTTGGGATGACATAATCAATGTCAAAAGAGCTACTGGTAAAAGCCCATTTGAGTTAGTATATGGAACTCAAGATTTTACGCCCCTTCATTTTTCATCAATTTAGTTTGTTCAAAAATTGAAGATCAAGAATTTAGTCCATATGATGCTCGAATCAATAGGATTATTGAGTTAGAAGAAGAAAGAAGGGCATCCCATCGAAGTAGCATGTGAAGTTCGAGAAACTTTGAAGAAGTTATTTGATAAAAAAGTGACTCGAGAGCTTTTAATGTGGGAGAACTTGTGTTATTATGGAACATAAGGCACGAGGATAAGGAAAACATGGGAAGTTTGATGCATTGTGGTTGGGAGCTTATTCAATTGACATTCAAATTGGTGAACATAATTTCTTCTTAAACGAATTAGATGGGGAATTACTTGAATTGCCTATTAATGACAAGCATTTGAAACATTTCCTTGATTGATTTCTCATAATCAAGGTATACTCCATTTGTACAGTGTATAGTCTTTTGGTTTCTTTCTTCTTTCATGTTTTTCTTTTTTGTTTGTCCTAGTCCTTGGTGGCCATTTTTTTGGTTTCTCGATTTGTCCTTGGGGGAGTTGGTTATTATTATTCTACTCTGCAAGCTTGTTCTTTGACTCCATTGCCCAATGGTTTACTTTTGGAACTTGGTATGCTATTTTTCTTGTTGAACTCATAGGAGTGCCCATCCACGATTCGAAGTCAATGTTGGTGCTCAATTTGGTCTCGCCCTGTTTTTCCTTGAAATTCTTTAGTTTACGGGCTCTGTCATATTTTCTATCTCCCCGTGTTGATATGTGAAATCTTTGTCCTTCATTTGGTTTCCATGATCAATCCTTTCCTTTGGTCGAGGATCACTTTAAGTCTAGAATTAATTTTCTCTGTTCCTCTATCTATGTGAAATAATTTGTAACTTGGGCGTAAAATCAAGTTTTTTCCCTTCCTTCCATTTTTCCATAGTCACGTTTTATTTTCCCTATCAATTTTGTGCCAATATCTGTGGAAATGTGATTGGATGTGGCTTGGCAGATCACATTTGGGCCTTATATCATTTCCAAATTCTCTGTCCTTGAAGAAGGATTCATTTCCGCAAATGGTGATTTTCGTAGATTATACAATTTGACGGGTGTATTTTTCCCGGTCAAATTTACATCTCAACATCTATGGAAATGTGGCCCTTTCTAGTTGGATGCAGCTCGGAGGGGCATTTTGAAACTCTAAGGCCCACTTCAACTCAAAAATTGTCCACGTGGAGGGCCGACGCCTCATCTGAAAATTTACCTTTTGGTTTGACCTTGGAGTTGCACCGGGGAGACACATAGAGGTTTCCACTGCCTTGCCCAAACTTAGACATTTTTTCATGCAACCGGTGTAGCTTTGTCGGACCATGGACATGTGGAGGGCCGGCGCTCATTTGAGGATCCACCTCAGAGTCCCACCTTAGCAGTCATACCAAGGGGACATGTGGTGACTCCGCGCTTGTTCAGGGTCTCCACTTTTTGGGACCATCTCAAAATTACATAGGGAAGACACGTGGATGCTTCCTCTGGCTCTGATCTATACTTAAACTTCCAAAAGAAATTTTTGTAAGGCTTGGGACATGTGGAGGGACCATGTCTATTTGGGGACCTGCCCCTAAATTTTATTTTGAAGAAGCGTCGGGAGGACACGTGGAAGCTTTCGCTCTCTCTGTCCTTGCTTGGAATTTTCAACGGCGAAGGAAAATTTTCTTGGACCCAAGACACATGGTGCCTTCCACTGATCCTTAAAATTTTCCAAACAACTCTTGCCTAAATGAGATACATGTTGAGCCCCCGCTTGTTTAGGGTCTCCGCTTTTGAGGACCATATCAAAGGTGCACCAAGGCGACACATGGAGGATTTTCCTGGATCCTTTTTACTAAGAAACTTTCAAAGGCCAAAAGGCATTTTTCTTGGGCCCAGGGCATGTGGAAGGCCCGCGCTTGTTTGGAAACTTGCCTCTGTACCTCACCTTTATAGTTGCGCTAAGGAAACACATGGATGTCTATAATCTAATCTATTTTTCTGCCATTTTTTCTCCAAGACTCTTGGAGATGTGAATACACACTATTTTTCATCATTTTTGATGAAATTCCTTGTCATTTTTGTCTGTAAAGTGCCATTGAATGGATTTAGAACTTAATTTGTGAGTCTAAGGATTGTTAAGGTTGATATTTTGAAGTTGGAATTGCTTGGGAACTTGCAAAAACATGAATTACTAGAGAAGATGGATGCGGGGTAGAGTTACAGAGGAAAGAGAGGGAAAAGGATGAAATGATGGAGGTTGCAGGCACAAAAGATGAAAAGGTGTTGCCTCAAGAGTGAAAAGGATTACCTGTCAAATCCAGCTATACAGAGCCTCTAGAGAATGATTAAAATGGGGATTTCTCGCATGAAAGAATCAGAATGATTAAAAGGACTGTCAAAAAGGTTATGGTATGGAATCCTAGTCATTAGTCGAGGGTCTAAGAAATGTGATCAGTTCATAATTGGTCCACCTAGAAGCTTTCAGATGTGAATTTGTTAAACGTCACTTTTTGAGGCAAATTGGTAACAAGTAAAGGTACCTAGAATATTCTTCATTTTTGGGGGAAAATTTGGGATGAGTGAGCGAGTAAAATGTATAAATGCAATGAGAATACTATTGCAAAGGGTCGGGGTTGAATTCTTAAGAGAAAATTTGAGAGATCCCATCTTAGCCATTGACAAGATCTGAGAATGTTTAAAGAAACTTTCCCCTGCTAATGAATCTAATTAATTTCAAGTTAATTTGTGTCAATCTTGGAGAAATTTGTGTCTGCTTTTGTTTCAGAATGTCTACAAGTAGTTTTTCTTATTCCTAATACAATCTTGTGTTTAAGTCCTTTGAATCACACAGATCTCATCCCTATGGAAGTTTAGTGGCATTTGCAATTTTTTTTTCAAGAAGAGCCTTCCTCCTATGATGAGATAAAAATTTAAAATCACTTCACCGTTATTTGTTGATAAATATTGTCTGTAAGCCTTCGAGTTTATCTTAGGCATGAGGAACCGGGGTCTTTGATATTTTACTGAGTCTTTAGCTTGAGCCTTTGTGTTAAATTCTTAGATATTGTGTGAAACTGTGCAAATCTGGGCCTCCACGATGTACACCTTATGGTTGAAGGAATATTTTAGCTATCCTGAAGCTTTACGTCATTTAGTTTTCCAAATTTTTGTGAAGTCTCTCAAAGATCTAGTATAATAAATTTTATCCCGCTTAACCTCCCACCAAATTTATTCAAAAACAATGATTCCATCCCGAACTACTCCTGTTTTCTATGTGTCCACAAACATATAAATTATGCTACCAAAATATGCAAAAGCAATCAAGATTCCATAATGTCCGTAGTAACCTTAACCATGTCTAGGAAATATCACCATTCTTTAGAGGTGACAACTCGTGAAGAGTTAAATTGTGGTGCATTGATCATATTTTCTCGGGTCCCCTTCCAAATTTTGGTAAAGAAGGATATTTTCATTCTCCTTCACCGAAGCGAGGGTTACAAAATTTGTTCTCACACCCCGGTCGAAAGGCACGACCTAAAGCAGTGAGGATAGATCAAATCCTTAATGAAGGTTCTATCCATTTCTTTGATGCCTGAGTGACAAAGAGTCGAAAAATACTTTCCGAGATATAAAATGACTCAAAATAAGATCTTTCTATCTCTTGGTGTCTTGCTAAATCTATGATGTTGATCAGTTTCAAAGGGAGAATCAATTTGGACACCAACAATAACCACTACGCACATATAACCAATATTGTAATGAAATATCAAATAAAGGAAATGAACACAAGAGAGGGTTGAAATCATCCATAGATATGTATTATTTCTTTACAAATTGATACAGAACATTACAATGGCCAAAGGTGAAAGACTTGCATTATAGTCTTAATAGAAGGTTTGAACTCCATGAATTCGTCTGTAGACCAGAGAAGAAGAGAGGGCGTAAAAACAAAATGTCCAACATTTTACAATGAGCCAATCTCTTACCTTTATAGATGCAGTGAAGAGAGGAGAAGAAAAAAGAGGAGGGAAACCTAATTTGGAACTCAGCTATTAGCCATCAATGACCATTCAAAACTGCCCATAATCTGTCAAGTCTGCCTCTTTATCTTTTTTGGTGTGTTGAAGAAGGAAGAAAGGTGGATCAAATCAAATTTGATCCAGTTGTTGAGCAATAAGATCGTATATTAATGACATGAATAAATTTTCCTATTTTTTACCCACCTAACCTCGTCAAAATTAAAGTTTCAAGTTTCCATGGCATAGATGACGTCAAGACCTTTCCAATGGTACCATTTTTTTGGATTTCGGGCACTGGATCGAAAGATATGCCCATTTGAACATTTGAATCGAATCTGTACAAAAATGGCGAAAAAAAAAGTTTTGCAAAATGGGACCACAGGCTCGAAATTCACTTTTTGCCTTATGTGAAAAAATACCCAAATCTCAAAATCTCTAGCAGCCCCGCAAGCCCAAAATTCACTTTGGCAAAATTTCCTCCGCGGCCCCGCAGACCCCCCTTTTCCCCTTTGGTGAAAAGTCCTCCTAGGTCCGCCGATCCACTTTGACCTGAAACATGGCCACATGTCCATTTTATTTGGTAGGGGTCATATGTCCGATCCTAGACACGTGGAGTCTCAACACACATTTGAGTCTACCCCTTGAGTTTCAACCTTTGGAGTTGCACTGGGATGACACGTGGAGGCTTCCACCGATTCTTTATACTTAGTTAATTAAACAGCCGACTTTGTTCCCTTTTTAAACCTGAGATACATGGAAGCTCGCACTCATTTGGAGAACTAATTTTGTATTTACCTTTGAAGTTGCACTGAGAAGATACGTGTGGCGTATTATGTTGGCTCTAGAATTTTCAACAAGCAGTGCGATTTTTGGTGGATCTAGACACATGGAGGGCTGACACTCATTTGAGTCTCTATTTTGGGTCGTGCCTTTGAAGTTTCACCAATGAGACATGTGGAAGCTTCCGCTGATACTCTAATACTTAGTCAATTTGGGCCTGCTTCCTTTAAGACCTTGGGACACATGGAAAGCTGGCACTTGTTTGAGTCTCCGCCTTGAGTTCTTCTTTTAAAGCTGCACTGGTGGGGACGTGGCACTTTCCATGAGTCCTTTGACTTTTCAACTACCAACTTTATTTCCTTTTTGGACCTGGGACACGTGGAGGCTTGATGCTTGTTTGGGACTGGCTTTTATCCTGTGCCTTTTGAATTTGTGTCATTGAGACACGTGGCACCTTCCGCTGGCCCTTCCTTACTTAGTCGATTTAAATAAGTTGATTCTATTTTCTCTTTTTACTCTAGCCATGTGGCGAGCTCGATCTCATTTGGGAGCCCACTCTTTAGACCCACCTTGCTATTGCATTGATGAAACACTTGAAATATTTCAATGATACTCTCATACTTAACTCGATTTGGGCTCGAGTGAACACTTTGCCTTATGAAATCCTGGGACATGTGGAAGCTTCGCGATTGTTTGGGGAACCACCCTTAGCTTTGACTATTGAAGGCACGCCATTGAGACACGGGGCACCTTCCCCGGTCCACTTGTACTTAATCAATTTGGGCCCTCTCTCGAATCATATGTGAAGTCTGAAAACTTTGAGCGTTTTGATTCAATCTTCTTCAATCAAGCTCGATCTCCTTCGACGCCATTCGGCCGCATTTTCTAACCTTGCTCCTCCATTGTAGACCCCACATACCCGCTGATTGTAGGATTTGAACATGAACTCATAGGACATAGAGTCAACCCTTAGATTTTCTTACGTGCGAGTCATGTTTGACGCATTTTGCTAGGGGGAAAAATTTGAGATAAAAAAGTATGCGGATCGGTAAAGGAAAAATCATAGTTTTGAGGTGGGCACGAAGGTGTTTCTTCATTTCAAGCCTCATAAGAGACCTATCCGTTATGGAAAAGGATCTAAGCTTGCTCCTAGATTTGTGGGTCCATTTGAGATCTTGGAGTGTATCGGTTCTTTGGCCTATCATCTATCATTTCTACCCATCTTGTCTTGGATTCACAATGTATTTCATGTTTTTGTACTTAGGAGGTACGTTTTAGATCCTTCACATGTATTAGATTGGACCTCATTGTAGAGTACGGGATCAGGTTCGTGATGGTGGAGCCTGTTCGTATTTTAGAGCGCATGACCTTGGGCCTTCGAGGTAGAGAGATTGATTAGGTTCAGATTTAGTGGGATAGATATGATGAGACAACAACTACATTGAAGGAGACCATGCCTCTAAGAGTACAATTCCCACATTTTTTCTAGTGACTTCCAGGAGGAAGTCGAGTCTAAGGGGAGGGGGATGTAGTGCCCATTCCTCTTCAAAATTTATATGATTATGATGTTTCTTAGCATAGACTAGAGTTATGGAATTTTCTATCACAGTTTAGATATTGACAGATGGACATTGTTATTTTGATTGGTTAATTTATAGACAGTATGGATGTTAGACTTATGACATGATTATAGGATGGATTATATGCATATTTGGATATATTGAATTGTTGATTTTGAGCTTATATTGGACTAATGCATTTAATTTGCTAATTATATGATGCTTGATGATGTAATTGATGTCGTGATCTTATTGCTAGTTGATATAGTAATGAAATTGAAATAATTGGAATTGTGAATAATGGTGAATTACTTGTCTTGGTTTAAGTTGCGATAATTGATTATATGTATATGCATGTATTTTATTATTTCGATGTTGTTAATATGGCCACGAGGCCAGAAAGGTATTGTCTTAACTTTTATAGGTGTTCGCAACACAATAAACGAAAGGGGTATAGGATACCAACGGTGAAAGAATATTTAGTATTGGCAATCGTCACCATTGCAACACATAATTTCCTATGTTGTTTGTTCTTGTAGTTTTTAGGAGGTCCTCATTGGGTGGTGACCTCGAAGTGACCTTGGGAATATTTTTAATTGTCTTGTTGCTTCATTTATTTGTGAATTATTATATTTTTATTTCCATGTGGATTCACTTTTATTAATCGTGTTTAGCACCCCTCTTAAGTTAATTTAAAAGTGTTTATCTAGTGATAATTAGGATATGACAAAAGAAGGGAAGTAAATGTGAGTTAGCTTTAATGTGGGATGAGTTTAATTTGTTTTGGGTTGTGTGTACTCAATCTTCCTTGTGAAATTCAGATTTTGACCTTCTATGCTATTATGGAGACTTGTGGGACTTGTCCCACACCTTTTAAAGTCACCCACCCACCTAGCGTATGATGTGAGGGACTTATTTTAGGTCCTATTTTTTGTTTTAGTAAAGTAAAAGGGAAATCAAGTGCACTTTTCTTACATGGGTAATTAATTTTGTCCTTAAGGGGTGTGGGCTGGGTTGAGTGTGTAATAGGGTGGTCTTTTCCCCAACCACCAATTTATTATGATTTAGTGTATGGGTTTGAATTTAGTGATGGGGGTGGATAAGAAATGATGTGCATCCTACATGGAGCCACATCATCTCCCTCCCCCTCTTTTCTATTTATTATAATTTTAAAGAAGTTTAAGGGGTTAGTTTCTTGGTTTTGGCTCTGCCATTTTGGGAATGCTTTCTTTTTGGAGTACTTGTTTGATTTGAAGATTTCTTGGAATTTCTTTTGAAGTTGATTCTAGTTATGGCAAGGTAGGGTCTTGCACCCCCTAGTTTCTTCTCTTTTCTTGAATGTTTATGTGTTGAATGAATGTGTTTCTTTCTTGATGATTGTTGGGTAGTGAAATGTCTTTAGGATGTGTATGAGATAGTGAAATGGGGATAAAAATAGTTGGGAGGCATAAAAATTTCTTTTTGGTATTTAGGAGGGAGTGGGTTGGATGTTGCACCATGTTCTAATCTTATTATTTTGATCATTGTGGGAGACATAAGAGAGAGGGAGGCATAAGAGTGAGGGAGGCATACGAGGTTCTTTTAATTGTAGGGAGGCATAAGAGATTTTAGGGTTGATTGTGTTTTGGAGGTTGTTTTTGAGGTGGGCATGCAAACCCTTAGGAGGAACAAGGGTATCCCCACATTCATTTCTCTACTTGGATTGTTTTAGAGCCATTGTTTTGGGAATTTTTGGGTTTAAAAAAATGAGTGTTTTGTGGTTATTTTCTTGTGTGAATGTTATTTGAAAGTAAAAGTGCGAAGGATTGTATTTTTTTCCATGGTTGTCAAATTTTCCTTATTGTCTCATTGTAGGTGCTCGGGGGCCAATGAGGAAGTAGGCTTCAATGCCTCATTGGAGTAATGGTTGGGTGGAGAGTGTTTCTTATTCCCCATTTTTTTGTTGTGTATTGATCTTGGAAGAAGGAGGAGTTTAGATGATGAAGGATTCTTGTGCATTTGGAGAAAAGAAGGATGGACCTCTCTCGTAAATATTTACCATGTTGTCTCCATTCTATATGGAGGGCTTGTATATGTGTATTTGTTTAAAGAGAAGTTTTTAGTTGTTTTTATCATCAAAATGTAATCTTAGTTGATATTGTAAATGAAAGAAAAAGTTTGAAATTCATTTCATTACTAGTTGGAATGAGGGACTATAATATTGTTAAATTAAATCAAGTTCATTGAAATCTGATTAAAGAGGAAACAATCTTGTTCATATTTTAGTTGATTTATTACCACCTTCAATAGGTGTGTTGAGCTTGTTTTGTAAAACCATTGGATAACCTTGTTGGAAGTTACTTGTGGGAATTTTTGAAAGTTTGTATGTTGTGAAAGAAAGAAATATTAATTCCTATTGCATTACTTGAAAGGCATGTGATAATAAAATAAACTATATTTGTTCATCTCTTTGAAATGATTAGAAGAAAGTCTAGAACTCTATATGTGTAAATGGAAAAAGGCCTTAAATGCTTGTGGTTACTATTGATGGCGAATCACAACACCCTTGAATGTCTACAACCGATGGGTTGAGACTCTCAGTGCGATTCCATAACACGGAGCTTTTCCCAAGTGTGGGACCTTGCGAATCGGGATAGCTCTCCTGGATGAAGGCCGAGTTCCTATTCCTCTATTCAGATGCACACATAAAAATGTAGAGGGTTTACTCAAAACCTAATCTAACTTGCCAAGGAGACAGGGTAAGAAGATGGATAAAAATAAACCTAAACTAACAAAGGTGATGCACCGAGGAATGAAGAACACCTGTCTTGCCAATAAATACAAACCATTAAAATGCAATGCAAGATCATGCACAGATAACCAAATTTACAGTGAAAGATCAGGAGGATGCAAATGAACACAGAGAGGGTTGAGAATCATCCATAGACATGCATTATTTGCTCCAAAGATTGATACAATACACTACAAAAATGCCAAGAGGAAAAGTTGCATTATAGTTTTAAATGGGAGGTTTGAACTCCACAAATTCACCTCCCAAAGAGAAGAAGGGAGGGGAAAAACATGAATGTCCAACCTTTAGAAAGAAGCCCCTCCTTAAAATTTATAAGAAGAATGAGAGAAGGAAGAGAGAGGCATTCCAAATCTACCCCAACCACCTCCGTTGTATTTAATTCATCTCATTATGGTGGTAGCTAAGAACCCTAGCAAACCCAAAAAATGGTGAACTGTATTTTGCATTTTTGAAGAACTTGTTCTCACCTTGTAAGCTTTCCGAAAAGTCCAACGTTGCGTGAATCCGATCTCCCTGTGAAAAGTTATGGCCATTTGAATATCTGGGTTTGGGGTGTCAACGCTCAAAATGTTGCGCTTCCTGAAGATGCGCCTTGGCGCATCCATCCTCATGTCAACATACTCTTAAGTACACCATAGGTGCTGAAAATGTGGTACCGACCTTCTAATGTACGCTAGGGTGTAAATTTTTCCATGTTGACACCTTCTCGATTGACACCTTCAACCTGCACCAGGGTGTGAATTTTTCTGTGTTGACACCTTCTGATCTACGCCTTCAACCTACGCTAGGGTGTGACTTTTTCTGTGTCGACACCTTCTAATCTGCACCTTTAACTCGCGCCCGGTGCAACTTTTTCTGTGTTGACACCTTCTGATTTGTGCCTTCAACCTGCGCTAGGGTGTGACTTTTTCTATGTCGACACCTTTTGATTTGTGCCTTCAACCTGCACCAGGGTGTGAATTTTTCTATGTCGATACCTTCTAATCTACACCTTCAACCTGCACCAGGGTGTAATTTTTTCCGTGTCGACACCTTTTGATCTGTGCCTTCAACTTGTGCCGTGGCGTGACTTTTTCTTTGTCGAAACCTTCGATCTGCGCCTTGACCTATGCCAGGGCATGACTTTTTCCATGTCGACACCTTTTAACCTACGCCCTCCAACCCGCGCCAGGGCGCGACTTTTTCCATGTCGACACCTTTCAACCTGCACCGTCCAACCTGCGCCAGGGCGCGACTTTTCCATGTCGACACCTTTCAACCTGCACCCTCCAACCTGCGCCAGGGCATGACTTTTTCCATGTCGACACCTTTCAACCTACACCCTCCAACCTGTGCCTGGGCGCAACTTTTTCCATGTCGACACCTTTTAACCTACACCCTCCAACCTATGCTAGGGCATGAATTTTTCCATGTCAACACCTTTCAACCTACATCCTCCAACCTTTACATGTCGGGTTTTGAGTTTCTTTGATTTCCATATTCTTTTGTTTGTCTATATTTACCCGGGAGGGAGATATATACAACAATTTGGTGACTCAATGGGATCACCTACCTGCTAGGTAGAAGATCAGTGGCCTTTTAGCAATCCATTGGGCATGGAGTCATAAGCAATAACCTAAAACCAACCTGATATCTGATCCCGAGCCTGATACCACAACTCCTTCTCCGAGAGCACGCTGAACTGTAGAAATTCAACCTGAGAGCAACAAAACCTATGCCAAAGCACTTAGGGAAATTGAAACCTAACTACAACAAGACAATGTGCATCCACACTTAGAGGAATTGAAATCTAGACTAATATTTACAAGGGTAACCCTTTTCCTTTTAGTAGTAATGTTTAAGATAGATTCCATTAATCGGAATGGGATGTTCTTCTACATCCAATGTAGACAATTATAAGGCATTACTACTTTTACATCCCGTGACCATGTAGGGGTCACTCCAAACGGCATCAAAATTGGAATTCCTTCCTAGTTTTCCCGATCTACATCCCATTTCGAACTAGGTCCCCTTCGTGGAAGGTCTTTGCTCTTGCCTTCTTATCAATCCATCTTTTTACTAAGGCCTTATCCTTCTCAATCATTTGAATTGCATGTTCTCTCGATTTCTTCCAATTCCATCAACTCGCATACCTGTCCTCTATTGGTTCAAACTCGACAACTCCAATCAAGCTTTCATGAGCTCCAATGTCGGCAATTCTAATGATATAGGCAATCGCCTCTTTCCCATAGACCAACTTGTAGGGAGAACTACCTATAGACCTCTTTTGCTTTATCATGTCAGCCCATAATGCTGATTTTAGCTCGGTATGCCATGTCCTTTGGTTTTCATCCGAGTCTTTCTCGATGATTCTTAGAAAATTCTTGTTCGTGGACTCTACCTGTCCATTACCCTGTGGGTAATAATTTGAAGAGGTGCTCAAATAGATTCCATTCTTGATAGCCCATTATGTAATCTTGGAACCTATGAATGCCAATGCATTGTCTGATATGATAGTGGCCGCACACCGAACTTGGTCACTATTCCTTCATAAAAGTCTAGTATGTTAGACTCATTTGCTTCTTTGAGCGCTACTCTTGATTCGTTCCACTTGGTGAAATAGTCCATTGCCATGAGAATCCACTTGTGGCCTTGGCTTGAGTTTGGATTGATGACCCCGATGAAGTCCAATCCCCATTGCATAAATGGTTGGTCAACCAAAATTGGGTGCAATGGAAGTGCTTTGCTAGTCTTTCTTTGCCTGTGAAGAGTGCACATTTCTTACACTTTCTTATCCATGTATAGCAGTCACTGAACATTATGGGCCAATAATACCTTGCCTTCATTATCTTGAGAGTTGTTATCCATTGGGTAAAATGTCCTCCAAATCTCCATCATGAAAATCTTGTAACACCCTCTCAATTTGACCTGTCCCAATGCACCTCAATAGAACTCCATTGATGTCTTTCTTGAACAAAACACCATCAACAAGCACATATGGAATGGCTTGTAATCTAAAGTATCTCCTCTTTGCTTTGCTCATTTCTGGAGGGTATAGGCCTATCTGTAGGAAGTGTATCATATTCTGAGTCCAACAAGGAGTGGGCACATCATCATTTTCCTATTCTTGACCATCCTATAGTACCAAGACAGTCTCTTTTTCATCACCTGCTTCAACTTGCCGACTCAAAGCTAGCTGTTCACATAGTCCTTTTCCACGTACTAGTTTTGTGACCTTGATCTCGATGTCATATTCCATGACACAGGTTATCCATCCTACACATTTCTCATTCAGATCCTTGTTTAGAAGGAAGTCCTTGACTCCCGCATGAGAGACCAACAATTGGATCTTGTTGTTTGAGACTAGGTGCTTGAATTTCTTTAAGCTCCTGATCACTACAAGGACATGCTTTTCGATGAAAGAGTACCTAGTTTCGTATTCCTCCAAGCCTTAACTGAAGAAAGCAACTGGTTGTTCTAATCCCTCTTTGTTTTGATGTACCAGGATTGTGGGAATTATGTCTCCACCACCAAAGGAATATAACATGAAGTCCTTGGAGAAGTATGGATTGATGAGAGTCGAGCTTGAGATATAGCCTCTTTTATTGCTTCAAAACTTGTCTTGCCTTCGATGTCCATTTAAATGCCATGCTCTTCTTTAACATCAACGTTATTGGATTTACAAGAGCTGCAAAGTTTGGAATGAACCTCAGAGACAAAATTGATCCTTCCTAAGAAGCTTTAAGGAGCCTTCTTGTGACTTGGCAATGGCAACGCTCGAATTGCTTCAAATATTTCTGGGTCAATCATCAACCCCTCCTTTGAAACAATATGGCCTAGAATTTTTCCTTCGTGAGCCAAGAATATGCATTTTTTGGGATTCAATGATACCCCAAATCTTCTACACCTCTAAAATACCTACCTCAGATGAAAGAGGTGATCCGCTGCATTTTTGGAGAATATAGTGATGTCGTCAAGATATATCAGAACTATTTTATTGATCAATCCCTTGAATTCCATATCCATTTCCCTTTGGAAAGTGGCTCCAGCATTTGATAGCCCAAATGGCATCTTCTTGTAGGCATAGGTGCCCCATTTGGTGGTGAAATCCATCTTGAACTGGTCATCTTCTTTCACCATTATCTGATTATACCCTGAGTAGCCATCTAGGAGAGAGAATCTCTCCGAACCGGATACCACTTACAATATTTGTTCCATTGAAGGAAGTGGGTAATGGTCTTTGAGAGATGCCCTGTTGAGGTCTCAGAAGTCCACACACAACCTAATTTCCCCGCTCTTCTTCCTGATCGGAACCAAGTTTGTAACCCAGCTTGAGTGTTTGATTGGGAATATAATGCTTGCCTCTATTAGCTTGTTTAGCTCTTTCTTCATTAGAGGCTCAATGTGAGGGTTGACTGGTCTCTACTTCTACCTGATGGGCTTAGCATCTGGATCCAATTCTATGGTATGTTGTGCCAACTTTGGATTGAATCCTCTCAATTCTTCATAGCTCCAAGTGAATACATCTGAAACTCTTGGCAAAGCTGTATGAAATTTGATTTCTCCTGCTCAGTGGCCACTTTACCAATTTGAAGTGTTTTGCCTTCCCCAACTAGAATTGGCTCTGAATCTTCTCTCTTGACCTATATGTTAGCCTTTTCCTTATGGAACTGGTCGTTAGGGTTGAAGATAGACTCCAATGTTACTAAACCCTTGGGAATCTTGTTTGTCCGTGCATTACTACTTGATCCCCGTCATCGCCGCTCTAGTTCTGTCCCGATTCCTAGCTGAGAATTCAGCCTCTTCTTGCAAAAAATTGACAATCTGTTGATCATTCTCAAAAACCTGCCAGCTTGTGTTATTATCTCTGAATCTACTAGCCTCACAATCACATGCATATGTGGTTATGTTTTTTCCCTTCTAATGTTGTCAACCACATCAAATGTTTCTCTAACTACTGCGAGCCTATCCATGGGTTCATTTTTCTTCCCGGTATGGACATGATGTTAAAAGCTCAAAATCCTCAATGAGGTCCCATACCTTGTTCTTGTAGTTCTTCAGCAGGTCATTCTTTGTAGCATGTTGTCCCCTAACTTGGTTGACGATTAGCTTGCTATCCCCAAACACCTGCAAGTTCTTTATGCCCTTTTTCCTAGCCCAATGAAGTCCATGAATCAATGTCTCATATTTAGCTCATGTTGTTTGAACAGGAAAATTGGAAATGAAAAGCTAAAAATATTTGATGTCTTGTGGTGAAATCAACATTGCACCACCTCCAACACCTTGTCTACTTCTCGAACCATCGAAAAATAGTTTCCAAACTTTGTTGTCATCCTTTTGTTCAGGCTGAATGATGTCAGGAATGGGTGAATTTTCTTCGTGTACACAATACACGCCCAATTTAGATTCTTCAATTTCCTTGTATGGGTAAAATTCATGAATCTTGTTTGCCCATTCATCCAAAGTCAAATCAGGAATTCCCTCGACCTTAGTACCTATTTCTAGATCATTTGAACACTCCTCCTGATCAAAGGCTGAGCAATTTGCATTGATAGGACTTGGCACATGAGGTTCAATATGGAAATTGGCAATTGGTTCTAACCTGATTGTTGCTTTGGCCCCATACCTCATCCTAAAAATCATGTGTGACCAATCTGCAGATAAATATCCACCAATTTTTGCAGTGAAGTCTCTTAATAGACACAACGCAAAGAGTGGCGGAAGGTCAATCAAACACATCTTGCAGAACTGTAACATTAGGACAGGCATGTAGTGTTAGGATTAACCCTTTCATGACCCCAACTATTCGAACTATTGTTCCATCCAGCTGTACTACTCCTTTCAACACTGGCTCATACTTCAGACCCAGTTGATCTCGCTATTTGCTTCGGCATCACTGAACTACTTTCCCCTGAATCTATCATGCAGTTGTGTACCAAGTGGTTTCCAACAACCAATGACACATAGAATGGTGGAGGATTTAAATTATTTCTTGGTTGACCTCACCCGGTTGCACTGCATTAGTGAGAACTTTCTCCTATCCTCGGTTTGATACATTCGAGGTAGACCAATTAGCCATTGTAGCTTGCAATAAATCTCGTTGCCCTGAGATCGCCAATGATTCCCACATGGAAATGTTCACATGTGTCTTCTTCATTTGATCGATGATGTTGAAAGGGGATGATCTATCTTTTTTGCTATTCCTTACTTGGCGCAACCTTTTCTAGAGTTTGAACAGTGCATGTGTTGCTACAACAGGTACCTTAGGCTGATTTTGCATATTTGGAACTAGCATTTGGTCTACTGACCCCTTGTTGTGTAGGAGTGGGCTGAGAAACAACTGGATTAGATGGTTTCCCCTCTTCTATGCTTCTCTTCTTTGACCATGTGTTGACAGCCATGCCTTGAAAAGGCTGTTGGTTAACTCCACAGAAGTCTTCCGTTTGCCAATTGGCCAACATGGTTTCTGTTGGAGGTGCTTCTTGTTGTGTTTCTTGCTGCTGATTCCCTACTTGGCTTGGTTCTTGAGACACACCAATGGTTTGTACCATCAAGGCTTGATTTAGTGCACCATTGAAACATGTTGACTGATTATGAGGTAGATTGCAAGGGCAACACCAGTCATACTCCTGTGCCATGTTGTTTTGTGTTGGAACCAAGGCTCTTGAGGATGTCGTTACATTTGGATCATATGTTCAAAATGTCCCGTCACCTTGAGGTTGTCCCTAATTTTGGTTTTGATTTGTAGCTTGAGCTAGTGGTCTTTTGTTGGTATGGGGGCCTAGCCTCGACTCGCTCTTGAGGCCGATATATGGTCTAGCACTTTGAGCTTGCTTGTCTTTTGATAGTCACCACTCATTTCCAAGGTTCTGCAGCTTGTTTCATAACCTCATACAATTCCTTTAAAGTATTTGAAGAAGTTGATGCCTCATCATTGCTTTGATTTCTAGGATTTGGAATGGGATTCAACTCGGTGCTTTACTGTCAGAGGATTTCCCATATTCGGATAGAGAGGAATTGGTGGCCTTGGTGCAAGCTTGCTAGCTTGGATCAAGCAGCTTCTCTTCTCGATAGTTGTGTCATAGGATCCTGGTAGTGTTGTCCCTCCCATTGATTGGATCATCATGGCTATGTCTAAATTTATAGCCTTTAAGAAATAAAGGAATGTGCCTTTAGTGGTTGGTCTAATAGCTATTGGAATCTTGTCCCATGTCCATTGGAATCTGAAGTTGAAATCTATCATTTGTTCGTTAGGAGCTCTTTTGATTGTCGTCAGTTGTTCCAATAAAGACAAATTGTCTGCCCTCTCCCCGAATTGGTTACAAAGAGCTGAACAAAGTTGGTTCCAATTCGTAATAGACCCTGCTGCTAGGCTCCTAAACCACTGTAAGGCTTTACCTTTAAAAGATGAAGCCAACAACTTGACTGCAACATCCATTTCATTTATTTCATGGATTGCACATGCATTGGCAATATCCTGGATGTGGTCAATAGGAGTAGTATGATTTTCTCTTGTGAAATAGGGGATATTCTTTAGCGCTGCAACTAGAACTCTGATTCTAAGCATTTAGGGCAAGTGGACTACTACTCATGAAATTGACAAAGGGATTCGGTGGTAGATGTGCCATTATGATCAGCCTAAGAACTCTGGTTGATGCGAGAAAGGGTCTACCAGGTGTAGGTGTAGACAAAGTCTGGTTAGGTGGAGATGGTGATCTTTGTGGTCCTCTTCCTCTCCTTCCTCTGCCTGGTGATAGTTGCAAGTAGACAAATAGCCCTTCCTCTCAAGTATCAAACCTGGTTCAAATTCTTCTCATGTGCCTGGGTAACTTTTTATTACTACACCGCTGAATTCTATCCCTTTGATTCGCTGCCGATGTGTTAGATAACGAGCCTCAAAAGGCTAGATTCTGCCAAGTTACACACCAAACCTGACAATATTAAAAATAGAATTTAAAACTTTGAAGGACGCAAAAGATATAGTTCTTAAAATCGGTTATCGGGTCTTGTTGTGTAGCTACTAATCCTCGAAAGGTACAGTGAAGCTTAGGTCATGAAAGGTAACTTACAAAACTTGAAATACACCATGTCAGAACTTGGGACATGCTCGACCCCTGGGAAAACCTAAAATACTAAAAACTATGAAATTTTGAAAGTCAAAATATCAAAAATATACGAATACCCTTTTTAAGATTAACCCCCAATCTATCAAATGGTGAAATTTTGACTTGTTTTGAGCAAGTTAAGTCCTTGAAAATCGATTTCGAATTCAGCCTCGGAAGGTGAAAAATCAAATTGTAAAACTTGCAATTTCTAAGTCCAAATTTTCTTGAAAATACCTTCAAATCTTGTGGAATGACCTCTTGGCCCCATCGGGCATGCCAAAATTATTGATGGTGAATCACATCACCCCGAATGTCTACAACCAATGGGTTGAGACTCTCCGTAAGTGCGATTACATAACATGGAGCTTTTCCTAAGTGTGGGACCTTGCAAATCGGATAGCTCTCTCGGATGAAGGCCGCTTTTATTCCTCTATTCAAATGCACACATAAAAATGCAGAGGGTTTACTCAAAAACCTAATCTAACTTTCCAAGGAGATAGGGTAAGAAGATGCATAAAAATAAACCTAAACTAACAAAGGTGATGCACCGAGGAATGAAGAACACCTGTCTTGCCAATAAACACAAACCATTAAAATGCAATGTAAGATCATGCACAGATAACCAAATTTACAATGAAATATCAGGAGGATGCAAATGAACATAGAGAGGGTTGAGAATCATCCACAGACATGCATTATTTGCTCTAAAGATTGATACAATACACTACAAAATGCCAAGAGGAAAAGTTTCATTACAATTTTAGATGGGAGGTTTGAACTCCACAAATTCCCCTGCCAAAGAGAAGAAGGGAGGGGAAAAACATGAATTTCCAACCTTTAGAAAGAATCCCATCCTTAAAATTTATAGGAAGAATGAGAGAGGGAAGAGAGAGGAATTCCAAATCTACCCCAACCACCTCCAGATTGTATTTAATTCATCTCATTATGGCAGTAGGTGAGAACCCTAGAAAACCCAAAAAATGGTGAACTCGTATTTTACATTTTTGAAGAACTTGTTCTCACCTTGTAAGATTTCTTTCAAAAAGTCCAACCTTGCGTGAATCCGAGCTCCCTGTAAAAAGTTATGGCCATTTGAATATCTGGGTCAGGGTTTGCTTTCTGTCAGGTTCGGGGTGTCAACACTCAAAATGTTGTGCCTCTTGAAGATGCACCTCAGTGCATCCATCCTCATGTCAACATAATCTTAAGTGTGCCATAGGCACTGAAAATGTGGTGCCGATGCCTTCTAACCCATGCTAGGGCATAACTTTTTCTGTGTCGACACCTTCTGATCTGCGCCTTCAACCTGTGCTAGGGCGCAACTTTTTCTGTGTCGACACCTTCTGATCTGTGCCTTCAACCTATGCCAGGGCGTGACTTTTTCCATGTCGACACCTTTCAACCTGCACCCTCCAACCTGCGCTAGGGCATGACTTTTTCCATGTCGACACCTTTCAACCTACGCCTGGGTGTGACTTTTTCCATGTTGACACCTTTCAACCTGCACCCTCCAACCTGCGCCAAGGCATGAATTTTGGCGTAAAATAAATGTTAGGTTTTGAGTTTCTTTGATTTCCATATTCTTTTGTTTGTCTATATTTACCCGGGGAGGGAGATATATACAACAGTTACTCACCTTATCATTAAATGGATTTATCTTTTAAACCTATGAGAATAAATAATAGTGCTTTGATACTACTAGACCATAGTCTCAAATTGATTGTGAAATTTTAGTATCAAATTACTATAAGTTTATATAAGCATCAATGTTAATTAAAGTAATAATAATAAAGGGAAAGAAACTTAGTTTTTCTTCCTATATAATATTACCAAATTGTACAAAAAAATTAAGTAAAAGATTAAGGTTAGTTGATATTATTAGTAATATGAATATTACCATTATTGATAATAGTAATCATATTTTAATATTATTAATAGTGATATTAATTATAATATTGAATTATTTTATATATCTATATATAAACATATATATTTCCATATAAATATATATATATATATATATATATATATATATATATTGAATATTGTTCAAATAATTAGAAAAAATCTTAAACAAAAAAATAAAACCAAATAGAAATTGGTATAGCCGAATGGTTTAGGCCGCGGCTTGCACTTTTATTTAAAGGAAAGGGTTGGGGGGAGGGTCACCGACCCCACCCCCAACCCCATTAATAAATGGGATGGGGGTGGGCTCAGCAACCCTCCCCCCAACCCCAAATATTGTCACCAAATAATAAACCCTATGTCACTTATTATGTCCGAAAAAGTAGCATGCTAGGATTTGCACATTACAAAATGCTACTTTTGACTAACATGGGATTGTCTCAAGGTGTGGGACCCTTGCAATTGAGACAAACCTTTAGAGAAGGCTGGTTCCTGGCCTATTCTAGTGCTAACCTATTCCTAAACTACCAATTCCAAGGGGCCAGAGGAACAAAAATACATAAAAATGTAAATCCTAAACTAAGGGAGGCGATAACACCAAAATAGGATTAAAGAGATTCCTAGTGAGTGAAAGTGGTTAAAATGAGGAAGGAAAGGATGGACAAATTTCCACAATCCCAAAACACATTTTTAACCTCCAAGTTTTTGGAGCACAATAAATCTAAGCCGTGCAAAGGAACACAATGTGCACAATATACCTACAAAATATAATAGAAGGAAAGAAATGCAATATAAATCAAGATAGGGAAAGAAGAGCCACAAAACACTAATTTTATTGCTTAAAATGATGCACAATCCATTATAGTATAATCGTATGAAGGTAGGAATCCTTAACAAAATACGTAAATTTGAGGCTCAGTAGATCACAAAAGTGCTGGAACAATTTTGGCAGAGCTCCTTTACAATTTTGAAAAATCTCCCCTTTCGAATGAGGGGAATTTGCATATATATAGAGAAAAGGATCCACCAACCAATATCCTTCATTAATATCTTGTACGGAGGTATGGGTGACCATGCCTAATTAATATGGTTGTTGAAATACAATGGATGGTGCCATTAATGTCCGATCGTATATGCAACTCTTTGCTCTCACCCAACAAAAATCACTAGCTGATGCATGAAAAGGACAAAATACTCGCCACTGAGGAGAGGAAGGATTGTCACACAAAAAGAAGAAATTTTTTCACATGACAGTTAGAGGAGGTGACTTGTAAGAACAAAAGGAGGTTGATGCAAGATAGGAAGTGACAGTGACGCGTGACAAGAAAGTGGCAGTGATGAGGAATGTGTGGTGTCACATGTTAAGAAGAAATAGTTGATGTGCGACAAGGGAGGATTATGACGTGTGACATGGAAGGACGATGATGTGCGATGGGGAAGGATGATGATGCGTGATAATCCATACATTTTACTAGCTAACCATTAATGAAAATCCTGCTCCAACCTTTGTCATGGCTCGCCACTTCATCACGAAATTCCCCTCGTAAATTACTTCCATTCACTATTAATGCCCTAACCTATTGAAGGTTCATCCATTTTACAAGGGGTTACAGAAAATGGATAATGATTGGCGAATCAGTAGGGTGATCTACCTGTTAGATTTGAAAGACCATTGATCTTGCATCCATTAGGTACTAAGTCAATTAGATTGTTAAAACCGGCCTAATGTCTCAAAACCTCTTGTGTCTTTGGGACACATTTGCTCGGACATTACTTCATCATCGGATCTTGCTTGAAACTAGAAAGTGCAATAGAAAAAAAGCACAACCATGTACAAATAGCAAAATCATACATATTCCAAATGGAACATGCAAAGAGTGCATAAGAAATTATCTGAAAGCAAACCTAGCTACAACAAATAAATGTGCTACAAACACTTGGAGGAATTAAAAATCTAAGCTAATATGTACAAGAAACATACTCCCATCAGTGATAATGCTTGAGATAGATGTCATTGATTGGGATCTGTAATTCTTCCCCATCCAACTTTTTCAATTACAAAGCATTATTTTTTTACACTCGAATGAATTAAAGGCCACTCCATATTATGTCAAACTTGGAGTGCCTTCTTGGTTTGGCTCTGTCTGCATCCCATTTTAGAACAAGATCCCCTTTTTGAAAAGTTTTATTTTTGGCCTTTCTGTAAAAAATCATCTTGATTTGAGCTTGGTCTTTCTCCATTGTTTTCATGGCCTGGTTTCTTAGCTCTTCCAACTCCATGAGCTCAGCATACCTGACTTCCATAGATGAAAAATAAAAAAAATCCAGCTGCTTAATAAGCTCTAGCACTGGTAATTCATGGGATATTGGTAGCATTTCCTCCCTTCCATAAACCAATTTGAAAGGAGAATAACTAGTTGACTTCTTGGGAGTGATTATATCATCCCACAAGGCTGATTTAAATTTGGTATGCCAAGTCCTTTGATTCTCATCTAGGGTTCTTCTTATGATTCTCAACAAGTTCTTGTTCGTGGACTCTGCTTGTTCGTTACCTAGGGGTAGTAGTTAGAAGAAGTGCTCAAATAGATGCCATTTCTAACAACCCAATTAGATATCTTTTCTCTAATAAAAGCTAAGGAATTATTTGATATTATAGTGGAAGGAACACCAAACCTTGTTGCAATACCTTTGTAGAAATCCAAAATGCTAGCTTCATTTGCTTCCTTAAGTGTAATTGCTTTTGTCCACTTAGTGAAGTAGTATGTGGCTATAAGAATCCATTTGTGGCCTAGGATTGAACTTGGATTGATCATCCCAATAAAATCAAGCCCCCATTGCATGAAAGGCTGCTCAAATGAGATAGGACGGAGTGGGAGAGCTACTAGCTTCATTTTACCTATGAAGAAGGCACACTTCTTGCATTTCTTGATCCATGAGTAGTAATCATTGAAAATTTTAGGCCAATAATAACCATCCTTAATGATCTTAAATGATGTTTCTTTTGGGGAAAAATTACCTCCTGCCTCTCCATCATGAAACTCATGCAATACCCTCTATATCTGGTCTATCTTGATGCACCTTAGGAGGACACCATTCATATCCCTTTTGAACAAAATATTTTCTAAGAACGTATGGAATGAAATGAAGTTTGAAATACCTACTTTTGGACTTACTCAATCCTTGAGAATTTTGAATTGTTTGAAGGAAATGTATAATATCCCGAGTCCAACAAAGAATGGGTATGTTGTCTATAGTCTGTTCTTGGTTATCTTGCAACACCATGACAACTTCTGCCTCCTCTCTTGATTCAACGTGTAGGTTAGAAGCTAGCTGCTCACACAACCCTTTTCCTCTAACTAATATCGTCACATTTGTATCAATATCATACTCCATAACCTTGGTTATCCAACCAACTCTCTTTTCAATAAGGTCCTTGTTCAAAAGGAAATATTTTACACCAACATGTGAAACTAACGATGAATTCTATTATTTTACACTAGATGCTTGAATTTCTTTAAAATTATAATCACAAGTAAGGACACGCTTCTCAATGAATAAATATCTCACCTTGTAATCCATAAGGTTTGGGCTGAAGAATGTGATAGGCTGCTCTAGTCCTTATTGATTTGGCTACACTAGTATGGCAGTTATTGTATTTGTACCTCCAAAAGTGTATAATATGAAGTACTTCAATAAATCTATATTTATGAGGGTTGGAGCCATGTAATGGCTTGCTTTATAGCTTTAAAGATTTCTCTTCCTTCAGCAGTCCATCTGAAAACCATGGTCTTCTTTAGCATCATCATTAGTGGCTTGACAAGATGGGAAAAGTTAGGAACAAACCTCCTAACAAAATTAATTTTCCCCAAAAATATTTGGAGAGCCTTCTTGTGACTTGGTAATGATAATGCTCGAATGGATTCTACTCTCTCGGATCAATTACCAACCCTTCCTTAGACACGATGTGGCCTAAGAGCTTTCCTTCATGAGCTAAGAATATGAACTTTTTCATTCAAAGACACTCCAAATCTTCTACATCTTTAGAACACTTGTCTAAGGTGAAAGAGGTGACTTGTTGTGTTCTTGGAGAATACAGTGATGTCATCTAGATAAACAAGAACCATCTTATTGATCAACCCTTTGAATTCCATATCCATTTCCCTTTGGAAAGTGGCTCCGACATTTGATAGTCCAAATGGCATCTTCCTATAAGCATAGGTGCCCCACTTCATAGTGAAGGTTGTCTTGAACTAGTCGTCTTCCTTCACCATGATTTGATTGTAGCTTGAGTAGCCATCTAAAAGATAAATCCTTTCTGATCCAGATACTACTTGCAAGATTTTCTATGTGGAAGGAAGCGGATAATGGTATTTGAGAGAGGCTCTGTTTAAGTCTCAAAAATCCACACATAACCTGATTTCCTTATTTTTATTCCTAACTGGCACCAGATTTTCTACCCATGAAGAGTGATTGATTGAAAAGATGATGCTTGATTCAATGAGTTTGTTCAGTTCCCTTTTCATGAGAGGATTGATATGAGGATTGACTGGCCTTTGCTTCTGCTTGATTGGTTTATCTCTCGAATCTAGCTCAATGGTGTGTTGTGCCAATTTTGGATTAAACCCTCTCAAATCTTTATAACTCTAGGAAAATAGATTTGGAAATTCTTTGTAGAGTTTTATGAATTCATATGTTTCTTGTTCAAAGATTACCTTTCCAATTTGAAGTTTTTTTCTTCTCCAACCAAATTCGCTCGTAATCCTCGATTTTGACCTAGATGTTGGATTTCTCTTTATAAAATCGATCATTCGGGTTGAAGATGAAATCCAACGTAACTAAGCCTTTGGAATCTTGTTTGTGCTGCAGCTACACTACGTGATCCCCATACTTCTGCTGCTCTAATCTATCTTGATTTCTTGAAGAGAAATCAACCTCTTCTGTTAGAAATTAATGATCTATCTATCATTCTCAAATACCTGCCACTCGTGTTATTATTTGATACACCTAGCCTCACAATCACATGAATGTGTGGCTATGTTTCATCTCTTTTTATATTGTCCACAACATAAAATATTTCTCCAATTACTACAAGCCTATCCACAACTTTGTTATTCTTCCTCGGTATGGATTAAATATTAAACGATTTAAAATAATCAATTTGATCCAATACCCAATGCTTGTAGGATTTTAGCAGACCATTCTTGGTAGCATGTTTTCGCTTAACTTGGTTGACAATTAACTCACTATCCCTAAACACTTACAAGTTTTGTATACCTCTCTTTCTTTCCCAATTCAATCCATGTATCAAAGCTTCATACTCAGCCGTATTGGTTGAACAAGTAACCTTAAAATAGAAAGATGAGTAGTAATTCATACCTTGTGGTGACAAGAGCATTACTCCTCTCTAATGCATTGCCTACTCTTTGAGCCATGAAAGAATAGCTTCTATACTCCATTATCATCATTATCATATAGTTTCATGAGGCTAGGAAGAGGTGGGTTTTCCTCATGCAAACAATAAACTCCCAACTCAACCTCCTTTATTTCCTTGTATGGATCATATCCATGAATTTTGTTTTCCCATTCATCAAGAGTCAAATCTGGGATGCCCCCAACTTTGGTATCTTATTCCTGAACATTTTGGAAATCCTCTTAATCAAAGGCTAAGCAATTCACATTGATTGGGCTTGATACATGAGGCTTAATATGAAAATTTGCAATAGGTTCAAACCGGATTATAGCCTTAGCTCCATACCTTATTCTGAAGAGCATATGTGACCAATCAGCTGATAAGTAACCTCCAATTTTGGCGGTGAAGTCTCTTGACAAGCACACTGCAAAGAGTTGTGGCGGTCAATCACTGATATATCTTGTTGAACTATGACATTAGGACATGCATGCAATGTGAGGCTTAAACCTTTTATGATCCCAACAGTCCCCATTGCTATCCCATCTAACTGTACCACTCCTTTAGAGATCAGGTCATATTTCAAACCCAATTGATCTACAATCTATTTTGGCATTACCAAACTGCTAGCCCCGAGTAATTCTTGCAATTGCGTATAAGGTTTTTCCCAATAATCAAAGATATATAGAATGGAGGAGGTTTCACATTTTTACCTTGCTGACCTCCATGAACTCCTTCTTGTGCAGATCCATTAGTGAGAAATTTCTCTTGATTCCTAGACAACTTGTTTGATTTTGACCAATTTTCCATGGTTTTTGTAACGAATCCCATTGGCTTGGAATCTTCAAGTGATTCCCACATAGAAATGTTTACATTGGTCTTCTTAATTTTATCAATAATGTTAAAAGGAGATGGGTTCTCCTCTTATTGCCCCTTACCTAACATGAATTTCTCCTACACATGGGCTACTGTAACTAGCCTCTGAGTTAGCTTAGAAGGTAATTTGGGCTGATTTTGAATGTTTCGGGTTGTATTTGGATTGCTAATACCCTGAAGTGTAATATAAAGATGAGAGGTAATCGGATTAGATGATTTCCCTTCCTCTATATTCCTCTTCTTAGACCTTGTGTTGGCTGCTACACCTTGAGGAGGGGACCGATTTATTCTCGCAAAAATCCTCATCTTGCCAATTTACAAGTGTTGTCTTGTTTGGAGGTGTTTCCTAGTTAGCTACTTGCTTGTGCTTGACTCCCTTCTTGGTTACTCTCTTGAGGAACACCCTCCGTAGTCACCATCAATGCCTCGATTGAAAACATCATTGAAGAATGTTTCGATTATGCGGTTGGATGCATGGGAAACACCATTCATATTATTGTGCTATGTTGTTTTGAGTTGGAACCAAGGCACTAGATGCTGAAACCGAATTAGGGTTATATGCTTGGAATGACCTAGCGAATAGCTTCGGGTCATCCTTGGTTTTGGTTGAAAGCTTGAACATGGGGCCTGCTTGGAAGATATGGAGGTTTATTTGCTTGGAAATGAGGCTGATAAGGTCTCAAATTTTGATCTTATTGTCTCTTAAGAGTTACCAACTCATCTCCTAAGTTTTACAAGTCTTTCATAACCTCCACGCATTTCATTTGAATGTCTAGAAGAAGAAGTGTATGCTTCGTTTGAAATATGATTTGTTGGAGTAGGGATGGGGGCTATCGTAAGTGTTTGATTAGGATTAGGATTCCCCATATCTGGATAAATAGGCATAGGTAGCCTAGGTGTAAGTTTACTGGTTTGAATTAGGCTATTCTTAGCTCTAATGGCTATGGCATAGGCATCTGGTAGGGTTATTCTCCCCATAGATTGTATCATAACCGATATTTAAGAATTTAGAGCTTTAATTAAAAAGAGAAATGCACCTTTAGCTATTGGTATAATCACAATTGGGATCCTTTCCCATGTTCTTTAGAATCTAGAATTGAAGTTTATCATTTGCTCGGGTTGTCCCCTTTTGATCATAGTCATCTGATCTAAAAGAGATAAGTTTTCAATCCTCTCCCAAACCGGCCATAGAGAGCTATGCATAATTGATCCCACTTAAATTGATCTTTCATTTGAAGCTTTGTAAGTCATTGTAATGCTTTTCCCTTAAAAGAGGAAGCCAATAGATTCATTTGTAACATCCATCCCAAGAATTTCATGTATGACACATACATTCGTAATGTCTTAAATGTGATCGATGGGAGTTATATGATTTTCCAAAGTGAAGTATGTGATATTATTCAATCTGTGTTATCCAAAATTCACCCCTCAAGGTAATTTTGATAACATGCATCAAATTCTTTAGTCCCAAGCAATTATATTGATTCAAGGCAAAAAATCATGTTTCTGGGGTCCCCTCGGCTTCTTTCTAACTATCCTGTCCAAGAGGAAAACCCAACAAGTTTTAAAAATGTGAAAAAGTTGCAGAAAACAAGCTTGGGCCAGAAAAATCATGAATAAGTCCTAGTCCTCGCAATGCAATCGGACATAAGGGACATATGGGTGCGAATCGGCCGAAAGGCCGCCAGCGATCCAGCGAGCGATTGGGACGAAAGGACGCGCGGGACGTAAAAAGGTGAACTGGCCGAAAAAGTGGAAAAAATCGACTAAGTGTTGTTTTCGTGCAGTTGGGACAGTTGGGACAAAGGTACGCGAAAGACGCGGATCGGCCGGTTTGGTGCAAGTCAGTCCATTTCAGGTGGTTCGGAGAAATTTTTCCCAGGCAGTCCGGGACAGTTGGGACAAAAGTGCACAGAGGATGCGAACCGGCCGGTTCGGCTGAAACAGAGGACTTTCGTACTGGGACATCCGGGCCAAAAGTACGCGGAGGACGCGAAAAGCCGAAAGAGCCGAGAGCGAATGGAATCTCGCCACATGTCTTCACCGCAAAGAGGGACAAGGAAGCCTGAATCGGCCGAGGCAGGAGATTTTCATCTGGGACAGCCGGGACAAAAGTACGTGTAGGACGCGGGGGACGCGAAAAGCTGAAGCGGCCGAAGGCAAAGAAGAAAAGTCAACGTTTGACCCGTGAAACTTCAAACGGCCATAACTTTTGACTCCGAGCTCCGATTTTCAAAAATTGGATTTCTTATTTTTAATGAGGGTAGATATATTTAATTAAAAGAAACATATTCGGCTCCAGTCAGTTAATGCTCATTCCCGTCAAATGACAGAAAATGCCTGCTAGATCCCAAATAGCTGCCCGCACTCAGAAGGCCATAACTTTTGCATTTCTCAACGAAATCACACAAAATTGGTACCGTTGGAATTGTGGCTCTGAGCCCAACACATAGCAATCAAGAAATTCTAGATTTGGTGAGAAATCAATGGATATTTTTTATAAAACGTGGCCGAGTTCATAACAGTGTTTCATTTGGTGGTTAGGAGTGCAATTAAGAGGCATGGTCATCATTCTTTCTCTGCTGCAGCACCTGGGATAGTATGGGGAGCCTTTTTCAAGTAATATATAATCATTTTACTCCATTTAATGCCTCTTACAGGTGGTTGAAGGACAGATTTTGGGATTTCCATTTTCCCTTCTCTTTTCCTTCTCATTTTTCTATAAATTGGAGTGTTGGGCTCATTAGATGGAGGGAGGTAGTTTTGTAGCAAAGCTCTGCCAAAATTGCTTTGTGAAGCCAATGTGTTATAGGCCCTTGTTGTGGACTCCTTGCATGGTGATCCAGGCCCTTATCTTGTAATAGATTGAACTGTGCATACCAGGAAGCAATAAAATACAAGTTTGTGGATGTATCTTCCCCTGCTGTGTTTTCTTGCATTCTTCTTGCCCCTTTAACCTTATTTACAAGAATATTGTGTCTATTATTATGTTCTTGCAGGGATTCATTATCATTATGTATGCTTGGAATATTGTTGTGAATGCATTTTGCTAGATTATGGAGAACTATCATCACCTCTTCTAGTGTGCACTTTGCCTCTGTATTTCACACATTTGGAGACTACTCTCACACCCTCCTTTTCTGGTGTATCACCGCTTTAGTGTAGGCTTTCATTTTATGCATTCTCTCTCCCTAGTCCCTTGGAAATTTAGATTAGAATAGTTAGTTTCCCCTGCATTAGAGTAGATTGTGGCAGGTAGTTTAGGAGCAAGGACCAGCTTTCTCTGGAGGTCTATCTCAAGTAGCAAGTCCCACAACCTGGAGATAGTACCCATGTTATCCAATCACACCGTGAGTACAAGTATATGCACTTGTATAAACATAAGGGTGTTGTGATTCGGTGATAACATGCTGCTATCGAGATTGGATTTTCTGCATTAAGGGTGAGTGGACTGCTTGTTGCTTGTGAAATTTGTATAGGGATTGGGTTGTGTGCCATTCGATTGGTCGACAACTCTAGTTGATTGGATAAAAGGCCTACCAGGTGGAGGTGTCGTTGACAATGTCATGTTTGGTGGAGATGGAGACCTTTGATCTCTTCTTCCCCTTCTTGCTCTATCTAGGTATAAATGTAGATAGATAAATAGCCCCTCTTTTCTAGTTCTTGACCTTATTTGTATTCTTCTCATGATTGATAAACTTAGGCTGCTAAAACCATCGGATTTGAGTGACAAGAGTCACTAGATGTGTTTCTCCAAAGCCTCCAAATGCTGCAAATTTACCAAGAAACACACCCAATCTTGATAAAATGAAAATATTAACATCTCGGCCCCACCGGCGTGCTGAATCTGTATGTCTGAAAAGTAGCACCCTAGGATTTACACATTACAAAACCCTACTTTTGACTAACATGGGATTATTTCATGGTGTGGGACCCTTGCAATTGAGACAAACCTCTAGAGAAGGTTGGTTTTTAACCTATTCTAGTGCTAACCTATTCCTAAACTACCAATTCCAAGGGACCAGAGGAAGAGAAATACATAAAAATGTAAATCCTAAACTAAGGGAGGTGATAACACCAAAACATGATTAGAGAGATTCCTAGTGAGTGAAAGTGGATAAAATGAGGAAGGAGAGGACAGACAAAGTTCCATAGTCCCAAAACACATTTTTAACCTCCAATTTCGTGGAGCACAACAAATCTAAGCCCTACAAAGGAACACAATGTGCACAATATACCTACAAAATATAATAGAAGGCAAGAAATGCAATATAAATCAAGATAGGGAAAGAAGAGCCACAAAACACTAATTTTATTGCTTAAAATGATGCACATTCTTAACTTAAGAATGAGAGAATTAAGAACTTTGTATGCAATTTTAAATATGTGAATTAATTATTTAAGTTAAGGAGATTGTCGTAAGGGGTAAAGAGCCAACTTAAATGTTAAAACTGTAAGTTGAATGCAAAATGAATTTAAGATTCTCAGGTGGAAAAATGATAAAATTATCCATGCACAATAAGGTTCTTATAATATTAATCGCAACTAATATGTAATCATGGTAATGATGTGTTGTGGGTTTGCCAATCCTTGAGTCCCTTTCTTGTGGTTGGGTCATTATTAGCATTCATTCATTGGGGAAAGTGTGGCATCGACATGTATATGGTGTTGTCATGTGTCTATGTGAGTTGATGACTTATGTAAGTGTCTAATGCATTGTTGATTTTTTATACTTGGAGCACTTGGGGTGTTGTGTAGTGAGCAATGTAAGTAAAAAAAATTATCATGGTATTTTTACCGTTGTATTTGGGTGTGTAAAATGTGGGCGTTACATTTGGTATTAGAGCGGAGGTTCATGCTCTCGAATCTCTAGTGAAGATTTGAGTTATGATGGAATTGCATGATGGTGGTGGACATTGGAAGAGTAATGTGATATAAGTGTGATGTGAACTATGTCATAATTATGAAATTGTGAATGCACGTGTTGTGTAATTCAGGCTTAGTGTGTATTTTTTTTTATCATGATTGATGTGCTTGTGATGATATTATTCACTCTCCTTGCATGGATTCTATAAAGAGTTCATGTGTGATGTACCACCTTATTGTGTGTGAAAAAGAATGTTTTTGTGGATGGTGAAGTGCTAGAGTATTTTGGAATTTTGTGATATAAAGGTGTATTGATGTATTGCATGAAAAAATTGTTGTAAAGTGAATTGTATTTTATCATGATGTTGTCACCGTGTTGTGATGAATTGTGTGTGTCACCATGTTGTAATTGGAATTGACTATATGTTGTAAGGTTAGATATTGTGTTCCTCATATGTATAATTCATGTAATATGTGATGGTTCATGTCATCATTTAGGGGCATATGGTGAGTGTATGCTCCTAGTGTACAAAGTGATTTCACTTTGCATGCAAAATGTGTTAATGTGTTGTATCATAACTCGCTTGAAATTAATGATTTTGTTATACCCTGTATATATACCATGTGTAAGATGATATGGTTAATGTGTGTCAATCATCATTGTGTTAGTGATGTAGTTATATGTTATGTTGTTGACCCTACACTAATTGACCCTAAGAGATATCGGTAAAATGTGTATGTTTGGAGTGAGGAAATGTGTACCACCGACTAGTCACTTGAGATGAGTATGAGATAGGAAGTGGAGCATTACATAGGCTGAAAACCCACTTTTGTTCATTTGGTATGTGTGGTACTTTCTCAATGGGTGTCATGCATATTGTGTTTTGCGGACACCTTAGGCTCAGTAGATGGTGACTTGTACTCTTTTCTCTCTCCCAATATGGTTGTCATATGGATTGAACCTATGTGATTTTGACTATGTTGAGCCTTGTCAAAGTGGTTGCGAGATGATTCAGATAGAGATGATGTTTGTATTGGTTGATATATTATTTTATGAGCCGAGGCTCGATGCTCCAAGTTCCAGCAACTCGTTGAGTACCACCCTTGGTGGTTGTATAAGGCCACATAGTTATCATAATGTGTTATTACTATGCATGTATTTAATTCATAAATTGAACACTTTCCCTTTTCTTGCTAGAACTAACAATTTTTTTATTTATATGTTTTTATCTTTTGGGAATTTATTTGGTTGTTGCACTAACATTTGGATTTTTACACTAACAATGGTTAATTAGCCATTTACTTTTCTCAGTTTTAAATTACGTATCAAGTTTAAACATTTTATAGCCTAGCCCAAGGCTTGGGATTTTTGCCACTTGGCATTTGATATGGATTGTTATGCTGGTTCTAATATCATAATGTGTTGGAATAGGGTCATGGGATTCACCATGGAGTGGTGGAACCTATGGACCTTCTTTGTTGTATGAGGGTACATGCCAAGGAGTTATAGATAAATAGTGGGTTGTTGAACCATGAGTTATTATGTCACTTTGGTAAGAGGTATCCGTGACTCTATGCACCTAGGGCAATAGGGTGACCGGCCTCTTTTCGGGAGCGAAAAGAAAAATTTATCTTTATTTGATTACTTGAGGGAGGCATAAGAGACTTGAGGGAGACATAAGAGACTTGAGGGAGGCAACAAAGACTTGAGAGAGACATAAGAGACTTGAGGGAAGAATAAGATACTTGAGGGAGACATAAGAGACTTGAGGGAGGCATACAAGATTTCTGTTGGTGTGATTGATGCTTTGGGAGGTACATGGAGTTGTCCTATGATTCTAGGGAGGTATATGCGCTTGTTTTGTGATGCTTTAGGAGATATAGGGAGATTGTTTCGTGATGTCTTGTGATGTGTGGAGTTGGTATAGTGAGTTATGTGTACTCATGTGAGTCTTGTTAGACATTGTTATGTTTGAGGCTTGACACCCCCTTTGTTGGTATGGACTATTGTATATTGTCTTGGCACTAAGTGGGTACATTCATGGTATTTGGGTCATGTTATACTAGTTGTATTTATATCAATGTCATGATTCACGGTTTTTTACTCACACTTGTGTGTGTTGGATCTATGCTTGTGACATAATTGTTGGAAATTCTTGGTTATGTGGACTACGTGTTTGTCTTTCCATAGTGGAATTAGAGGTCTTGTGATGTGATACAGTCATTAAAGTATGTAGTGAGATGTCTTGTGAACCATTAGTGTTGTGTTGTTCCCTGATGTAGTATTGTGATGTCAGTTTTATTGGGCACCTACGAACATAAGACAACTAAAATCCTAAGAATTGAAATACTAAGAGTTTGAGATTAAGAAATACTTTAAAGGAAAATATTAAGTAATAAAGTAAAAGAGAACTACCAATCTTCACAGAACATTAAAATTTAAGATATTGCCAAATTTAGTTTGCTTCCTTGTGGTCATGTTGTATTGAAAAAAATGTTTGCTAAACAATGCGTGTCATTATTAACTTTCTTGCCTACGCACCCTTCATGATTTTGTTTAATGTCACATCGAGGATGATGCTCTTATAAGGGGAGGGAAATGTAGTGCCACAATTAACTTACAAAATAATAATAATATAAAAATGAATTGAATACATTAGGTGAAGGGTGACTTGTGGGGATGTGCAAGCAGGACCATTGTTGGTGTCGGAGGTTGGCATGTGGAGGAAATATGGAAAGGTATGGGAATCCAAAGTGATTCACAGACCTATCATGTCCCTTGTCTAATAATGCAACACTTCATTAAGAATTAATCATGTAAAAGTAGGCCAACATTGAAAGTGTAGCAGTCTTTGGATAGTTGCAAGGAAAGACATGATATAAGAGTTAACTAAGGTAGCTGGTTTTAGTTATTTGAGTAGGGTATGCATATCCATAAAGGAATGAAGACCTATCAATTTCATTGCATAATAATACAAGCACTTTATTTGAGATCTTGACTCAAAAAAACCCACGTTGAAGCCAAGAAAACATTGCAAATTTAGCAGTAATCCATTAGTTATAGCAATGCAAAACACTACAGGGATCCATATTTTCCATGATCCCCATCTTCACAAATCCTTGATGAAGCATATCACATTTTTCCATTTCATTCAAAAAACCTCGAGGCACTCTAGAGCATATTCACTTTGTAAATATTTTTTTTTTTGAGAAAGGATACAATACAATACTACCAAGGCGATGGAATGATGATCCTGGGTTTGTGTGGTATACACGTTTACAATAGTCATAAATTTTTTAGAACCTTCATTGTGAGGATTTTGAAAATGATGCCATTTCATTAGAGCAGGCCAAAGAGTCCAAGAAATTTTATTGTTGATGAAATCTATTCTTTGTCTTCTTGAATTGTAAATCAATTATTGAGAACCCACGATGGATCAGAGATTTACCTTCAGTTTGAAGTGAATGAAGAAGAATCATGAGTAATTAGGTTTCCAACGTGGGAAGTTAAATTTTCCCTACATCCTCCTAGCTTGTGTCTAAATGGGAGCTCTGGAACACGGTAAGGACATCCATCAAAGCATAATGGAAATCTGATTTTTCTTACTTTGCGACTAACTCCCAATCTACGCCAATATGGGAGTGTTGAAAGATGTCTTAACTGTAAGTTCCATAGCAGATATTCCTACAAAACGTGGATAGAATGGACTACAGCTTATAGCAAGATATGTACACATTGGGTTTATTGAAAAGGCCTTGGAACCTTTCAAGCAAATGCAAAGCTAGGCTTCACCTTTTCGCAACATCCTCCACCCTGTGCCAAAATGGAGGATTAAGAAGAGGGAATGGATATCTCTGAGTAGATTGTTAATGAAGCTTTAGGAATCTTAAAAAATCCTCCAAGAGATGTGGCCTCATGGGATTCTATGATTGTCAGATTTATGCGGAATGGGTTTGTTAATGAGGCCCTAAAACTTTAAGTAAATTCCTTGGTGAGACATGGTGTCTTGGAATGTGATGATTGCAGATCTTCCAGAAAAGGGACTAGTTGGCAAGGCAGTGAAAGTATTTGAAGAAATGCCTATTCAAGATATAGAACCAAATCCCTCAATTTTTACTGGATTTGTCCCTCCAGGCATGGTCTCCTTACCTTTGTCTTTTATAATTTAGTTCTTCATTTGCAATGTAATAGAAATAATAAACCATTAGAGAAATATACAGTTGGGTATTTTAATTAGAATGTTAGTGAGAAACAATAAAAATCCATCTAGTTATCTACGTTCCGATTTACAATTTGACCATCAACCATGTTGCATAACCCAACCTTGTATGTGCTCATGTCCATTGGTATTGGCGAGAGCTAGATGATACATCAACTAAAACAACTATTTTTGTTTAACTTGCAAAGTTAGAAAATCACAAATTTCAGGAACTCACAAAACAACCTTCTATAACCCATAAAAGAGATATTAACTTCCGTTTGTGTTCCTTGTTATGTGGGGATTGTATCAAGCTTAGATTGACCCTGATTGACCATTTGTGCTCTTTTTATGTGCCTTCTAGGAGACCTATTACACCGTTTACTGATTTAAGAAGATGGTAAACCGAAAAGTTGGGTTTCATTTCGCTCTCGTCATTTGAATCCTAAGAAATAAACTACCTTCCACCTTTGCAAACGTCTAGTATTATTACTATAAAACTCCATGGAACATTTAGTTTGGGGAAAAAAGTCTTATAGATAGTTTGGAAAGGGCATTTTGTAGGCCTCTCGTCGCAGCTTTACTGTCAAACTTGACAAATTATGTGTTATCACCGAATCACAGCACCCCTATGTTTATACAAGCACATATACTTGAACTCACGGTGTGATTGGATAACATGGGTACTATCTCCAAGTTGTGGGACTTGCTACTTGAGATAGACCTCCAGAGAAAGTTGGTTCTTACTCCTAAACTACCTGCCACAATCTACTCTAATGCGGGGGAAACTAACTATTCTAATCTAAATTTCCAAGGGACCAGGGAGAGAGAATGCATAAAATGAAATCCTACACTAAAGCGGTGATACACCAAAAAAGGAGGGTGTGAGAGTAGTCTTCAAATGCGTGAGATACAGAAGCAAAGTGCACACTAGAAGGGGTATGACAGCTTCTCCACAATCTAGCAAAATGCATTCACAAAAATATCTCAAACATACACAATGATGATGGATCCTCTTGAAGAGCATAATAATAGACACAATATTCTTGTAATCAAGTTTGAAGGGGCAAGAAGAATGCAAGAAAACACAACAGGGGATGATACATCCACAAACTTATATTTTATTGCTTTATGATATACACAGTTCAATCGGTTACAAGGTAAGGGCTTGGATCACCATGCAAGGAGTCCACAACAAGGGCCTACAACACATTGGATTCACAAAGCAATTTTGGCAGAGCTTTGCTACAAAAACTACCTCCCTTTACAATGAGCCCAACACTCCAATTTATAGAAAAATGAGAAGAGAGAGAGAAGGGAAAATGGAAATCCCGAAATCTGTCCTTCAACCACTTGTAAGAGGCATTAAATGGAGTAAAATGATTATATATTACTTGTAAAAGGCTCCCCATACTGTCCCAGGTGCTGCAGCAGAGAAAGAATGATGACCATGCCTCTTAATTGCACTCCCAACCACCAAATAAAACACTCACGTTATGAATCCAACCACTTTTTCTAAAAATACCCATCAATATCTCACTGAATCCTAAATTTCTTGATTTTTGTGCATCGGGCTCGGAGCCACGATTCCAATGGTACCAGTTTTGTGTGATTTCGTTGAGAAATACAAAAGTTATGGCCTTCTGAGTGCGGGCGACTATTTTGGGCCTGCAGGCGTTTTCTGTCATTTGACGGGAATGAGCATTAACTGACTGGACCCGAATATGTTTCTCTTAATTAAATATTTCTAACCTCATTAAAAATAAGAATTTAAGATTTTGTGGTGTAGAGGATGTTGTGCTTGTTCCAGAAAGTCCAATTTTGTTAAAATCGAAGCTCGGAGTCAAAAGTTATGGCCGTTTGAAGTTTCACGGGTCAAACGTTGACTTTTCTTCTTTGCCTTCGGCTGCTTCAGATTTTCACGTCCCCCTCATAATTTTGTTCCAATTTTCCCATGGACCGCCTAGGACACATTCTCCCGCATCGCCGGTTCGGGCTTCCTTGTCTCTCTTTGCGGCCTTTTCGCCTTTTCGCATCCCACGTGTCCTCAAGGTACCTTGCGCACTTTTGTCTGGCTTGCCCTGCATTTAAAATCTCCGAACTGCCCAAAATGGACCGTCTTGCGGCAAATCGGCCGATTCACGTCCCGTGCGTACTTTTGTCCTGGCTGTCCCAAAACTGCGTGAAACAAAAACTTGACGATTTTCCCTGCTTTCGGCAGATTCGGATTTTCACGTCCCTCGCATCCCGACGTCCCGACTGTCCCGTGGACCGCCTGGGACAAAAATGTCTGAATTAGCCAATTTTCTTTGTTTTTTTGGCCCAAGCTTGGTACGACGAACCTTAGTACGACCCGAACTGGTACGACCCGAACCCTTCAGACCCGAAATGCTTTAAAATAGTCCTGCAACCTTATTTTTGCATTTTTCACCTTTTTCTAACTCGTTGGGATTTCTTCTTGGATGGGAGAGTTAGAGAGAAGCCGAGGTGCCCCCAAAAACATGATTTCGGGCCTTGAATCAATATACTTGCTCAGATCAATAATTTGATGCATGTTATCAAAATTACCTTGAGGGTGAATTTTGGATAACATTATGATCGGTGCCTTTAGAAAACCCATCGCCGTTTGAAACCAATTTCATGAGTTCTCAATATCATCAAATGTGATGAATTCTTCATATAAAAGGGAACATGTAGGAAATTTAACATTGCAAATTCATCCATTGAACATTAGTTGTGGACATGGTTTTATGAGCCCTCGAGCTAACTTTTGATCATTTGTAACTAGGCCAATTACGTTCGATGGCCTCATAAAACTGAGCACCATTTGTAAACTGCGTCGCTAGTTCTAAATTCTGATTAGTTCCTGTGAACTATTGGTGTATAGATGGACACATAGAAATTTATCTGTGTTGCATTTTCTCATCGAAAGACAATGTTTGAAAATGGTTTCTTAGCCTCCGAGCCTGATTTGAACATTTTTGAAAACTAGCAAGAAAATGTAAAAAGGAAGTTTTAGGACCCCCATCGGGTTACCTAACCACCACAAAAACTTGTTGACACTTGTAAACAACTGTTTGGAACTCTATCTTGTGGCTTGTTGTGTGAAATTTCACTTTTGGGAAAATATTGTTTCTCTCTCCTTCCTTTCTCCTTCTCTCTCCTTAGTTACGAAATGATGTGAAATGAAATGAAATGAATACATGTCTCTAACCTTTTTCCTTTCAAATGTAAATTATTGTTATTATAAAGTAAATGGGAGAATAAATAACATTAATTATGCTAGATTTGGGTGGATGCCATGCCAACGATTTATCGTTGATTTCATGCTCACATTTTTTTGTAGGATACAAGTAAGATGGCGGAAGGTCATGGGTCTGATTCATTGCATGTTGTTAGAATTAATGAATGTTAATAGAAGGAATTTTTTATGTATGGTTATGTTATAGTAAAGTTTTTTTATTTGAAATTTTGTAATCTGTATGAGATGCTAGTTTTAGGGATGCCTTGGAAAATCTGCATTTAATCATAGGCACCACTTAAATTTAGATTTATGTGTGTGTGTGTGTGTGTGTGTGTGTGTGTGTGTGTGTGTGTGTGTGTGTGTGTGTGTGTGTGTGTGTGTGTGTGTGTGTGTGTGTGTGTGTGTGTGTGTGTGTTAAATACATTTGAATTTAAAATATTGTAGTGCATTTCTAGGTTCAATAGATGATTAATTAATTAGTGTGTTGTATTCTTACCTTGTAATTATAATAAAGAGATCTAAACAAAACACTCAACCCTAGTATAAGACTCATGTATAACTACCTTTCATGTGTGAATCCTTTTAGTGAGGAAAATTAAAACCTTAGGATAAACTTCAATCTCTACACTCGATGTCATCCTTCTCGCATGATCTTTCTTAGCCCAAAAGAAATTGAAACCGTAAAATGAACTTAAACTTTTTTGCTTGATGGAACCTCCTAGCTTAGGTAAACAAGACCCCTAGTTTGTGTTACCATCATGGTCAGTATGTTTAGTATTATCATCATGAACCCGACGATTAGGAACGACATGGTCAAACCATTTCTGGTGTAAGCAGAGCTAAGACTTCCTTAGGATCCTAGTGGACTACCAAGTCTTACAAAGTTATATTAGAAATTAAATTCATCACCGAATGAATTCCTTATGGAATCCAGATGACACAAATGAAGCTAGTGAAATAGTTTTGCTATGAATTAAACTCTTGTTAATGAAATATTTAGTTCCTCTCAAATAAATGTGTTACCTTGGTTACTAACAACATAACACCTTGGTCTTTCATGAAGGTTGTTTAGCATAAATATGTACTCTCACCTTAAACTCATATATAGTTGGGGTGTAGATCCTTAGGTGCAATTGAAATTAAACCAAACCTTAGTTGATTTGAAGGTTATCTTATGGGTAGAAAATTATAAGTAACTCTTTGTAAATGAAACTCGATTATAAATACATTTTCCGTGATCGAAGAATGTTTATGGGGAAAGGGTATCTTGAATCTAAATCTCCCTCAAATCCTAAGAATTATTTCTTGATATCACATCGATTCACTTTTGTAGTAAGGATAATTATTAAACATCGTATAAACATTTGAGAAGCATATTCTTAACTTAAGAATGAGAGAATTAAGAACTTTGTATGCAATTTGAAATATGCCAATTAATTATGTAAGTTAAGGAGATTGTCGTAAGGGATAAAGAGCCAACTTAAATGGTCAAACTGTAAGTTGAATGTGAAATGAATTTAAGAATCTATAGGTGGAAAAAAATTAAAATTATCCATGCATAATAATGTTCTTATAATGTTAATCACAACTAAGATGTAATAATGGTAATGATGTGTTGTGGGTTTGCCAATCCTTGAGTCCCTTTCTTGTGGTTGGGTCATTGTTAGCATTCGTTCAATGGGGAAAGTGTGGCATCGAAATGTATATGGTGTTGTTATGTGTCTATGTGATTTGATGACTTATGTAATTCTCTTATGCAATGTTGAGTTTCTATACTTGGAGCACTTGGGGTGTTGTGTAGTGACCAATGTAAGTCAAAAAAATTTATCCTGGTATTTTTACCATTTTATTTGGGTGTGTAAAATGTGGGCGTTACATGCAAAATCCATTATAGTATAAGCACAAGGCAAGAATCCTTCACAAAACACATAAATTTGAGGCTCCGTAGCTCACAAAAGTGTTGGAACAATTTTGTAGAGCTTTACAATTTCTAAAAATCTCACCTTTCAATGAGTGGAATTTACATATATATATAAAAAAGGATCCACCAGCCAATATCCTTCATTAATTTCCTATACAGATGTATGGGTGACCATCACTCATTAATATGGTTGTTGAACTACACTGTATGGTGTCATTAATGTCTGGCCGTATCTGTAACTCTTTGTTGTCACCCGATGAAAATAGGTAGGTGATGCACGGCAAGGACGGAAGAATCGCCACCGATGAGAGGAAGGATTATCACATGATAAGAATAAATGTTGTCACATGACAGGTGAGGAGGTGACACACATCAAAAAAAGGAGTATCACGCAAGATAGGAAGTGACACTAATGTGCAAGAAAGTGGCAGCGATGAGGAAGTCAGTGTTGTCACAAGTCAAGAAGCGATAGTTGACGCATGACAAGGGAGGATGTTGACGCACGATGGGGAAAGATGCTTGATGTGTGACGGGAAAGATGTTGACGCATGAAAATCCATATATTTTACCAACTAACCATTAATGTAAATCCTTCTCCAAACCTTCACCATGGCTCGCTAGCTCATCGCAACATTCCCTGTAAACTGCTTCCATTAACTATTAATGCCCTGACCTCTTGAAGGTTAATCCATTTTGCAAGGGATTGCAGAAAATGGATAACAACACTTTAATATTTGTGTAGTCAACCCTTCCTCTCCAAAAATGTAGCATGTGTAAACTGATTCTCTCACACTATTTTTTAACAATATTACATTATATATATATATATATATATATATATATATATTTTCAAAGTATATACATACAACATTCTACCTGTTTTTACTAAAATAGGGAAAATACACATATGCCCATTTGGGCAAATGCTAAAATAATGAGGTAAAAAAATTACATTGCAAAAACCTAGGAAAGTGTGTAAATAGAACTAGATAAGAAAATAATAATGTGTGTCCTTCCATAAGCTTGAGATTGTCTCTCATGGCTTCCGCCTCCTCCAAAATCTGCAAAACAAAAGAAGAAACAATAAGTCAAATGAAAGGAAAAAGAGATTTTCATAAGCACATTTAGGGTTATATGGGAACCCAAATCCAAGGCCCCCAAATGAATCCATGTAATGGATGAGATTCATCCCTATATAAAGTAGGTGGGAAGTGGGTAAGAGAAATTTCAAATTTAATTTGCATGGGTAGACTTTATTTTGGGGCCACTTTAGTATGCGTTATTATTTCCTAACCCAAGTGCCTTGTTATAGACCTTTTTATTTAATGCAATATTTGACCCCTTTTTGGGTATAATATAACTTTATTATTTAATTAAATAGACCACAATACCCTTGAGATTAATTGAGCAAGTTTAATTAAGGTGGAATTAAATTGTATTAAAGTAAAATATAGGGAGCCTAAATCTTGCTTTAGACTAACTAAATTTATTAAATGGTATTGAGAGATTTTATTATTTTATTTAAAGGGGATCTAAGGGAAATTAATAATATTAATTTAATGAAATTTTAAAATGAGAAAGTGTGACTATTAATTTTAACCTTGTGTTGTGAGTAGGTTTTACAAAAAAATTATTCCATAATTTTCTAGTTTGACCTAGGTTTGTCTTGGGTTTCGTGTAGATAAATTTGTGGGCGTAACATCCTGTACTACAAAAAAATTTTAAAAAATTAATAATGTGCTTTCGATTCGAGTTACAATATTTATTTATACGAATCCTTTTACAACCTATTTATGACAAGTGTTCTCTTTAAAACCTTTTCTTCCTTTGACCAAATGTGTCATACTATTAATTTTATCAAATATAAGCTTCTCTCTATTGGTAAGATAAAGTATCAAGAACAATCCTCCTCCTCTTCTCGTTTTCCAACCAAGAGGCCATTTAAACCTTCTATGTCGATGCATATCAACACTAAACTCACAGTCAACACTCTTACACCTTCTAAGGAGACATTGTCCCAACCACCACGATGTATATTAACCTCTCTCCCTATGGCCCCACACCTCATCTTGAAACAATTCCACGATAGCAACCTTATCACCCTCCCATCACCACCGAAGTTAGACACATCATGACATAAAGGACGCAATTACAATGTAAAATTCTCGTTGCAATTATCATCGTTGTGTAGCCCAATATACTAAGCTCGCTATATGGAACTTTGGGAAATTATCCAAGATCTAATTGACAATGACCAACTTGAATTCCCTAAACCTATTATCCCTCCTCCCACTAAGGACAAGGGTAAAGTCAAACTTTTAAACAAATAATCCAACCAACGTGATAAAAAGGCTATGGACTCCTCTGCTAATCATACATACCATGCCACACCACCTCCCGATGTGGGAGCACGTGATTTCTTAGTCATTAGAACTGATACAACCCCCTGTTATTTCTTTCTCTCATACTGACTATCATGCTAGAATCACATGTGACCATTTATACATACAGTCCTTATCGCCTCAACCCCCATCAACAACACTAAGGTTGACCTATCCTCTTATATTAGCACATGCTCCTTGTCTCTTTTAAGATCTGTTGGTTACCCTCCTTCGCAAATCAAATTTCTATTCAAATGGCCTTATGGTGTTGTTAAGTTACCTGTCACAGTTTTTCCTCTCACTCTTCTCCTACCTTGTGTCGTTACTCAAGCCGTCCACCACTATGACTTACTTCTCGGTTTAAATTAGATCCATAAATCCCAAGCTATAGTCAACATCAACCACTCATGCCTTAATTTCATCTATGACAACCAAGTTGTCTCCATCGATGACATCCCTCATTCCCCTCTAGCATGCTCACACTTTCGTTCCACTTCTCCTGCACCACTTTCACTCCCTCACATAACTCCTTTGTTGTCACCACATGTGTGTCATATTCCCATTTCACCACATTGATTTTCCCCCACATGACCACTCGATTCTCTTATCCCTACAGATTGGTATAGGCATATTCCTAAACCTATTACCACCTCTCGCTGTAAATCACCACCCCAGTTTTATTCTTCCATCGACCACCATCCTCTTTACGCATGAAATCTCATCAATATCCCTCACCTACACACTTTAAAATGCCCCGACGTTTGTATTATATATATCCCTCTCATACATATCGACTTCATTTCATTGCACAATGTTTATCTCATGTACCACCATTATTAATGCATCCTTCTTCGTTGTCCTCCTCTCATGTACGTGTCGATGGACATCTATCCCCGACCTTATTGGTTGATTCTTATTTCTTACCCAATTACAGGGACCTCTCCATTAGATACCCCCATCATCCCGCACTCTCGAATTGCTATCTCTCGCATCCATAAATTTTCATATCTTCACATGTCGACATTTTCATCACATATTATCACACCCTCGATACTTGACGACGTACCCTACTAATTCAGTTCACACCCGATCGTGATGGATTACCATTACATTGAACCCCATACACTGCACAATAGGACCTATATATTTAAATTCTATAATCCTACATTATATCTTCATAGCACACACTACACTAGTCATCATTATATATGAGCCTAGTTTTGTATTCCATCCTCTCCTTCTACATTCACGCTAGGTCACGTAGTACATGAGTCAAGATTTTACCATCGCATATTCTACATGCACCTATCATCATATCTTTCACACCACATATAAATCCTACATCATCGTATACATACCTCATCTACTAGTCCTTTCTACCTCATCTATCTTGCTTAGAGACATAGGAATCATGATATGAGTCATTTTGTATACGAGGAGGGGATTCAGCTAACTCTTTGTCACTTAGGCATTGGAGAAATGGATAGCACCTCACTAAGGGCTTGATCTACCCTCACTACTTTAGGTTGTTCCTTCAACTAGGGTGAGAGGACCTTCTTGTAACCCGTGTTGGTGAAGAACATCAAGAGATCCTTCTTTGCACATTCTTCATGAAAACCTTGAGAAAATACAACACAATATAACTCTCATGAGTTATCACACTAGAGAGTGGAGATGTTTCCTGACAAGGTTCAGGTTACTAAAGACAATAATTGAAACCTGATTGTTCCTACATACTTTGGCAATGGAATTTGTTCATTTGTGGATACATAGTACAAATAGGGGTAGTTCATGTAGGATTCATCATTTGAGAAGTTTTTGTGGGAAGTTAAGCAAGATAAAGTTGATTATACCAAATCTTTGAGAGCCTTTACAAAATTGGAAACTCACAGAAAAAATGCTTCAAAATAGCCAAAATATTCCTTCAACTAGAAGGTGTGTATCAATGGAGGCCCAGAGATGCACGGTTTCACACATTCTTCAAGAATTCAACACAAAGGCTCATGTTAAAGACTCAATTAAACGTTAGAAATCCCTGGTTCATCACACCTAAGATACACTCATAGGATTACAAACAATCTTTATCAACATAGTGAAAGTAAAGTGATTTTAAATTGTTTATTTCATTACCAAGATGAAAGCTCTTCTCATAATGAAATTACAAATGCCACAATACTAACACATGGATGAGATCTTGTGTGACTTAGAGAGATTTTAACATAAGATTGCAACAAGAACAAGAAAAACTATTTGAAAACATTATGAAATAAAATAAAATAAACACAATTATGCTCATGATCAACACAAATTCATTCAAGGTTCATTAGATTCATCAACAGGGGAAAATTTTCTCAACAATCTCAGAGCTTGTCAATGGTTGTACACTTGTAACCATCTTGACGTGATTAATCTAAAACACAGAAAATAAACTGGTCTCTCAAAAGGTCTCTCGAGAAAATGGTTTCTCTCAAACTTTCTCAAAAAATTTAACTCCCTTTTGCAAGAGTATTCTCATTGCATTTATAAAATTTCACTCACTCACTCATCCCAAATTTCCCCCAAAAGTCTAAATCTTCAAGAGAATATTCCTCTTTACAACATACTATTTAATCATGTTTATTCCCTTGAAAATATATTGCTTTCTATTTCTAGGTGGATAAATCATGAACTGATCATGTTTCTCAGTCCCTCAACTATGACTGGGATGCCATGTCATAATTTTTGATAGTCTTTTTAATCATTCTTTTATTCTTTCATGCAAGAAATCCCCTTTTAATAATTCTCAGGTGGCTCCATATGGCTTGATCTGACAAGAAATCCTTTTCACCTTGAGAATACACCTTGAGAAATGAGTGCCCTCACATGGATACCTACATTCATGCCTCTCAGAAATGAGTGTCCTCACATGGATTATACCACATACCTGTGCTACGACTCCGAGTTGGTCAAGTGTAAAGAAGATGCTAACAAAACCTCCACGTGTCTCCTCGCGCAAATACTAAAAGGTGAAGTCCAGAGGTAGGTTCCCAAATGAGCGTGGGCCCTCCACATGTTTAGAACCCTAGAGAGTTACACCGTTGCTGAAAATTCAAAGTATGGGAAGGTCCAGTAGAAGCTTCCACGTGTCTGTTTGGTGTAACTTCAAAGATGAAGTCTAGAGGTGGGACCTCAAATGAGCACAGGCTCTCCACATGCCTTGGGCCCAAGAAAGTTGCCTCGGCCTTTAAAAAGTCTCAGTATAAAGAGGAGCCAAAGGGAAGCCTCCATGTGTCTCTTCGACAATTTTTGATATGGTGCCCAAAAGTGGAGACCCCAAACAAGCACGGGCTCTCCATGTGTCTCATCCTAGAAAAGTTGTTGAAAAAGTTTAAGAACCAGTGGAAGGTGCCACGTGCCTAGGGTTCGAGAAAGTTTCATCGGATGCTTGAAAAGTTTAAGTATGAGAAGATATAGCGGAAACCTCCATGTGTCTCCTTGGGCACAACTCTTTGAAAAGTAAAACCCGAAAGTAGGATCCTCAAATGAGCACGGGGCTCTCTCACGTGTCTATGGTATGACAAAGCTTGCACACATTGACAAAATTTGAGCATGGGTGAGAGCCAAGTAAATGTCCACATGTCTCTTGGGTGCTCTTTTTTCAGTAAAGTTTAGGGCGGGTCCCCAAACAGCAGTGTGGACCCTCCATGTGTCCCAAACATAAGAAATTTACATTGGTCACTTGAAAAGTCTAAGTATAAAGAAGAGCCAACAAAACCTCCACGAGTCTCCTTGGCACAACTCTAAAATGAAACCGAGAGGTGAATCCTCAAATGAGAGCATGCCCTCCACGTGGAAAATATGTTAGTTGAGGTGGGCCTACGGGGCTTTGCATTTTATGCCACTTAAAGAAATTGTGCATTTTTTGACAATTTGGCCCACCCATCCACTTTTGATATAGTCTTTACACGTTAATTTTACCTGGGCATCGACTGAGGGGTTGCGATTGCATTATGAATTTCATTCTTTTTCAAAACAAAGTTGAGAATCTCAAAATTCTCTGGTGACCCACCTCCCCAATTTGAATTTTCAATGCCGACTCAAACATGTGACATTATTTGGTCCCCAGTGGAATCACGACTCATTTTATAACTTTTCTCCTTTTCACAAAAAGGCCAAAATCTTCAAAATGCTCCGATGATCCGCCTTTCACTTTTGAATTTTCAAACTACCACTGTCCTTTTGCAAGTGCCTTAGGCATTACTTTTATATTTTCATTCTTTTCACCCTAATGCCTCAAAAAAAAAAGGGCCTCCTTTCCACAACCGCTTGATTTATGATAGGTGTACATCTTCGGGATCAAAGTAAGAAATAAATTTTCCTCACCGCTTCATATTGTTGAATAGCCAATTAGAAACTATCGGGCCGTGGGACCAATTTGGCATTTTTTACAATTGTGAAAAAAGTGACAAGTTCACCAAATAGACCCACCATGCCGCATCCAATTAAAATGACCATGTATCCACGGATGTTGGGACAGGATTTACAAAGGAGACACAATCGTGGAAGACGCCCAACAACAAAAAAATTTTCCCCATGAGAGAGAAGATTGTAAATAAAACCAAGACTCAATGTGATCCATGACCCAAGGAAAGGATTGAAAATGGAAACCAAATGAAGGAGAAATCTTTCATGCATCCATACAGGGAGATAGAGAATACTTCAAACCATGCAGAATTGAAAATTTTGAACAAACAGGGAGATTAAATTAAGCACCAACATCAGCTCCGACTTGGGGATGGGCACTCCTGCAGTGCCACAAGAACAACATAACAGACCATGTGCCAAAAATCCATTGGGAAACAGGAGTCAAGAACAAGCTTGCAAAGTAGAAAAATAATAACCAATCTCCCAAGAACAAATCGAGAAACCAACAAGAACTGGTCACCAGGACTAGGAGAAACCAAAATAGAAAAAATACAAAAAAAAAAAAAAAAATATATACACTATACAATGATGTGTGCCTTGATTCTGAGAAATCAATCAAGGAAATGTTTCAAGTGCCTACCATTCTAAGTACGACCAAGCCAAGAAGTCTTGATACTTTTTTAACAACTAGACATATGCTTATTTTTCTTCTCTATCCAAGTTGCTACCTAGCCATATTTTTCAAGGTTTATCTTTTGTGCCTTTACTAGATCTAGAACAAACCCCATCAAACATCAGAGTCCAAGGAGAACCAATCTACTCAGGATACTTTCACTCATCAATTTTATGCTCCTTAAAATCAGCATAGCCCACAAAGTTACCGACATCGACATCGTGTATAATACTTCATAAGAAGCATTGTTAGGGTCCTCAATGAGATATGCAACATTTTCTTCTCACCATACAACTTCACAAGGTTCCCCTCAATTGGTATGGTTGTGTATGACATGTCCATTTGTACACTTCCACCCACACTAGCTGCCCATTTTCTAGATAATAACATCCCCCACTTGGCAGGACAATCCACAATAACCACATTCATGGTTAAGCATTTTCCTAGAAAAGCTGCCAATTATACTACTAATCCTTTGACATATCCAATTACTAGCACTTCTCTTGAATCCATAGCATTACATTTCCCAAAATATGTTGTTACCTTGATATTTAACTCATTCATGACCTCAAGAGGCATTACATTACATGAGGCTCCTGAATCAAACATGCAGTTATGTACCAACCTATCTTTAATAATCAAAGTGGTAAAAATGGATCCACATTAAGTGAGATTCAACCAGAGAAGTTCCCAAATACACCTCAGATGATTCACCCAGTTCCTCCAATGCTTGTGGTATTTCTAATTCTACAATAATAGGAGGAACCTCTACATTTTTCACACTTTTTCCTTGGTAATTTTTTCTTAAATCCCAAATATTCAAATGCCCTTTTCCTATGCTCAGGGATCCTGAGTAATTCAACAATGGGAACAGTGACCTTGATCTGACTCAAGATTTGGGCTATGTCACAAGGAATATATTTGGGTAGGACAATATTAGGAGGAAGATTCACAATTTCATCTAATAGTATAGGAGTTTTCAGAGTCTAGGCATGGGCAGGAGCACAAGTTTTATTTGGGGTAATTAGGCCTTTGCCATATGTATCTTTCTTAGGGTTTCTTAGGGATATTGGTAAGAATTGGAATCTTTGGCTTGGCTTGTGGCCCTCCCCTTTGACAACCTTACTTCTGGTGTTATATTATTTCTCCTAAGAAACTACTTGCATTCATCAACAGTTGCATGTCCTCTTCGGAAGGGATCCCTCCATCATATTTTTAATCATCAAAGCCCTTAAGTATTCAAAATCATGATTAGGCAAGATCAAATTCTTGCACCATATCAATTTCAAAAGTATTAATAGGAGGAAGAGGTAATACCCGGTGAACACAATCCTAGAAATCTTCAATAGTTTTTGCACTTATCAATTCAATTGAGGTTTCCCCTGCTGTGAGTTCACAGGGCTCTCCATCATGCACACATCATCATATGTCTCATCATCATCACATTTCCTCAACTTCCTGATCTACATCACATGGGGAGTGTGGTAAGAAACACCTATCACACCACTCGATAACATTGGCCTCCTCCACAGTAGCAACCCTATGGTAGTCAAAGGATTAGGAACCAATCTATTCTCCCTAGGTTGAGGCTTGTTTATTTCCTAATCCCATGAGTCCCTTTCCCTTTGTCATCTAGTATGTGATCACCTCTAGGATGATTTCCAAATCTCTCCTGACCATGTGGCTTGTGCTGGACCTTGGAACTTTGTCCTATCCCTTTTTCTACTCTAGCCCATTTTATAGGATATCTCTTTAACTGCTCCAGCCAAATTTTTACAACCTCTTCCAGATCCACAACCTTTTTTGATTGAGGCCTTTTCAGATTGATCAACTTGACACCCTCTCTCTTAGGAGGCTTTCCAACTACTTTGATGTTATTTTCTATTTGTAAGGCCATGGTGAAATCCTTGCCTCAATGTTCCCGGGTTCTTATCTCTCAAGTAATAAGCAACCTTTTTATCAAAAGCATCAGAATATTTTATCAAACATGACACATCACTTGGCCTTAGGATTATAGGTAGCCTATTCAAGGTCTTATTGAACCGAGTATTGAAATCATGGATAGATTCATTTGGATTTTTCTTTATATTTTCAAATTCAGATAAAAGGAACCTAGGATCTATCTTATCCCCATATTGTAATCTAAAGGAACATTTTCATCTCGGTCCATGAATCTATTGAATTATCTAGTAAATCCTTGTACCATTCATGTGCATCTTCCTCAAGAGTATGAATAAACAACTTTATATACATATCTTCAAACTCAATTTCAAAATCTTCCATCATATTGAAAAAGAGTTTTAAATGGTGGTCACCAGTGATGGCATTATTCCTTGAAATTTTGGAACCTATTTCTGACATCTTGTGGCACCATATTAGGATATCCATCCATACCTCTAAATCTATAGGTCCAAAAGTGTTGACAACAAAAGGAGGTCTAGGTGGAGGTTAAGCCATATTGCCTTGAGGCGGTGAATTTACATGAGAAACAAAATGATAGGGGACGAGGGGTCTTTGGAGCACAAGAGTATAGCTTCAAAATATATATTCTCTAATGACTCAACTTCATGGAAAACCCTATCAACCTTGGAAGAAATAAGGGAAAAATTGAGAGGCATGTTTTTCAGACACAAATGATGGCCCCTCTCCAGTTGGAGAACTCAAATTTATATAAAGATTACTTGGTTCAAAATCACTTGAAGACATATGGTAATCTTCAACCACAGATTGATCACCTTTCAGAATTGATATCTCCTTTTTTGATTCTTGATTTCCAACAACTTTCTAGACTTGTTTTCCTTTTGAATTTTCTTTTCCTAGTTCTAGAAATAACTTTCTAGTAGGAGTCCCTAGTGAAGAAAGATCTTTTCCCTCTAGCTTTACAAAGATTAATGATAAATTTCACTTGACACAGGTTAAGACATTAGTCATCAAAATTTCAATTCAACATGGAGTCGCCACTAAGGATTTTCACCTTAGTTGTGCAGATGCACTATAAGTAACTTGTCAAGTGTCTATCAATGCTTAATTTCTACAAAGCTTAATAGATTCGACCTTCCTTTACCCACATTTATCACTATTGATGCAAATTTAGTGCAATAACCACTAGAAAACTAGAAATACTACACAATGAACTTGTAATCTTGCACAAATCTTACAAATCTCAACAAAGGATGATGTTTAAACAACTTATTTGTACTTAAACCATGTAAGAAACATTACCAAGGTCGGTATGTGTATGCATTTGTAAAAATATTCCACAAAAATGGCGCCACTTTAGGTGTTGTTGCCGAACAAATAATCCCTGGCAATGGCACCACTTTGGTGTTGTTGCCACACAAATATGTCCCAAAGTTCAAATAATCCCCGAAAATGCAAATAAGTCTCCAAAACGGTGCCACTTCGGTGTTGTTGATGCAAAAATAGGTCCCGTGTTCAAATAATCCCCAAAACACAAATTTATGTTGTTTCCAATCCTTATAAATGGTGCCACTTCGGTGTTGGTATCCAAATTGATTCTCTTGCGAGGGTTGAGCAACATCACAAAACTTGTAGGATGCTTAGAGACAGACGAATCATGATATGAGTCATTTTGTAGCCGGGGAAAGAATTCAGTTGACTCTTTGTCACTCAGACATTGGAGAAATGGATAACACCTCACTAAGGGTTTGATCTACCCTCACTACTTTAGGTTTTGCCTTCAACCAGGGTGAGAGGACCTATTCTATAACCCGTGTTGGTGAAGGACATCAAGAGATCCTTCTTTGCACAATCTTCATGATAACCTTGAGAAAATATGATCAATACAACACAATATAACTCTCACGAGTTGTCACACTAGAGAGTGGAGATGTTTCCTGGACAAGGTTCGGTAACTTTAGAAAATAATTGAAACCTTATTGTTTCTACATAATTTGGCAATGGAATTTATTCATTTTTGGATACACAGTAAAAATAAGGGTAGTTCATGTAGGATTCATCATTTGAGAAGTTTTTGGTGGGAAGTTAAGAAAGATAAAGTTGATTATACCAGATATTTGAGAGCCTTTACAAAAATTGGAAACTCACATAAAAAATGCTTCAAAATAGCCAAAATATTCCTTCAACTAGAAGGTGTGTATCAATGGAGGCCCAGAGATGCACGGTTTCACACATTCTTCAAGAATTCAACACAAAGGCTCATGTTAAAGACTCAATTAAACGTTAGAAATCCCTGGTTCATCACGCCTAAGATACACTCATAGGCTTACAAACAATCTTTATCAACATAGTGAAAGTAAAGTGATTTTAAATTTTTATTTCATTACCAGATGAAAGCTCTTCTCATAATGAAATTGCAAATGCCACAATACTAACACACATGAATGAGATAATGTGACTCGAGATTTTTAACATAAGATTGCAATAGGAACAAGAAAAACTATTTGAAAACATTCTGAAATAAAAGCAAACAAAATTATGCTCATGATCAACACAAATTCATTCAAGGTTCATTAGATTCATCAAGAGGAAAGTTTCCTCAACATCTTCAGAGATTGTCAATGGTTGTACACTTACAACCATATTGACATGATTGAATCCTAAAACACAAGAAAATAAACTGAGTCTCTCAAACGGTCTCTCGAAAAATGGTTTCTCTCAAACTTTCTTAGAAAAGTTAAACCTCGACCATTTGCAAGAGTATTCTCATTGCATTTATACAATTTCACTCACTCACTCATCCCAAATTCCCCCCAAAAGTCTAAATATTCAAGAGAATATTACTCTTTACATATATTGTTTAATCATATTTATTCCCTTGAAAATATATTGCTTTTGTTGCCAGTGTGATAAATAATGAACTCGATCACGTTTCTCAGTTCCTCAACTATGACTGGGATTCCATGTCATAATTTTTGATAGTCTTTTTAATCATTCTTTTATTTTGTCATGCAAGAAATCCCCTTTTAAAAATTCTCAAGTGGCTCTATATGGCTTGATCTGATAAGAAATACTTTTTATCTTTGAGAATACACCTTGAGAAATGAGTACCCTCTCATGCATACTTACACTTCAGGCCTCTCATAAATGAGTGTCCTCACATGTATTATACCACACACCTGCACTGCGAGTACGAGTAGGACAAGTGCAAAGAGGAGCCAACGGAAACCTCCACATGTCTCCTTGGCACAACTGCAAAGGTGAAGTCCAGAGGTAGGTTCCCAAATGAGTGCGGGTCCTCCAAGTGTTCAGAACCCTAGAGATTTGTTCCGGTTGTTGAAAATTCAATGTATGGGAAGGTCCAGCGGAAGCTTCCATGTGTCTCTTCGGCGTAACTTCAAAGATGAAGTCTAGAGGCAAGACCTCAAATGAGCGCAAGCTCTCCACGTGCCCTGGCCCAAGAAATTTGCCTCGGCCTCTGAAAAGTCTCATTATAAAGAGGAGCCACCGGGAGCCTCCATGTGTCTCTTCGGCGCACTTTCTATATGGTGCCCAAAATCGATACCCCAAACAAGCACATCCTCTCCACGTGTCTTAGCTTGGAAAAGTTGTTGAAAAAGTTTAAGAACTAGTAGAAGGTGCCACGTGCCTAGGGTTTGAGAAAGTGCTTGAAAATTATAAGTATGAGAAGATCCAGTAGAAACCTCCATGTGTCTCTTTGGTGTAACTCTAAAGGTAAAACCCAGAGGTAGATCCTTAAATGAGAACTTGCTCTCCACGTGTCTATGGTCTGAAAAAGCTGCAACGGCCATTGAAAACTCTAAGTATGGGCAGAGAGGCAATGGAAAGCTCCACTTGTCTCTTCGTGCTCTTTCAAAAGTAAAGTTCAGGAAAGTCCCAAATAGGTGAGGCCCTCCACGTGTCCCGGGTTTAAGAAAGTTACATTGGGCACTTGAAAAGTCCAAGTATAAAGAAAAGGCAGCGTAGAAACATCCATGTGTCTCCTTGGTGCAACTCAAAAGGTAAAACCGAGAGGTGAATCCTCAAATGATCGTAAGCCCTCCATGTGGAAAATATCTTAGTTGGGGTGGGCCTACAGGGCCTTTTGCATTTTAAGCCACTTAAAGAAATTGTGAATTTTTGACAATTTGGCCTACCCATCCACTTTTGATATAGGCTTTACACATGGCTCTCCCAAGGCATCGACGGGGCTACGGCTTGCTTTATGACTTTCATTATTTTTCAAAACAAAGCCGAGAGTATCAAAATGCTCTGGTGACCCACCTCCCCACTTTGAATTTTCAATGCTAACTCAAACATGTGACATTATTTGGTCCCCAGTGGAATCATGACTCATTTTATAACTTTTCTCCTTTTCACAAAAAGGCCAAAATCTTTAAAATGCTCTAATGATCCCTCTCTACCTTTGACTTTTCAAACCGCCACATGTCCTTTTGGGGCCTTAGGCATTCCTTTTATATTTTCATTCCTTTCACCCTAATGCCTCAAAACCACAAGGTTCCACCTTTCCGTAACTTCTTTATTTATGACAGTGTACTTCTTCGAGGTCAAAGTAATAAATTTGCCTTGCCGCTTCATATTATTGAATAGCCAATTAGAAACTATCGGGGCCATGAGACCAATTTGGAATTTTTAACAATTGTGAAAAAAGTGACAAGTTCATCAAATAGACCCATCATGTTGCGTCCAATTAGAAAAGACCACGTATCCACGGATGTTGGGACAGGATTTACAGAGGAGACATAGTCATGGAAGATGCCCAACAACAAAAATTTTCCTTGTAAAGAGAAGACTACAAATAAAACCAAGAATCAATTTGATCCATGACCCAAGGAAAGGACTGATAATGGAAACCAAATGAAGGAGAAAGCTTTCACACATCCATACATGGAGACAGAGAATACTTCAAACCATGTGGACTGAGAAATTTTGAACAAATAGGGAGAGATTAAATTGATCACCATCACGATGTACTCACAACCCTATGACGCACTCTAGTTACTTGGTCCATACTTGACTCGCCGATGGTTTACCAATCAAATGGACCTTACCTACATGTGACATGTCATAAAAATTTCATCAAATTAGTGACATACTCTCTAGGCTATATCATCACCCACACTCATCATCATATCATGTAGTGGTATACACCTTCGGTTAAATCACCACTCCCTTCACCCATTTTGTAGTATCCTTTTACATCCAAATCATCACCTATTCTATCATCATTTTCTAACTAATTATATTACATCATCACTTCTGGTATTCATCCATTAGTGGTATATGCTTTAGGCTAAATCACCACCATCACCTTTTCATCACATAGTGGTGTATGCTTAGTGCTAAAATCACAACCTTCCATTACACAACACCTAGTCATCTACGCTTCATACACCCTCATCACCCATCTCGTAGTGACATACGTTATAGGCTAGATCGTCTCCTTCTTATACCATCTTATAGTGACACACGATTAGTGCTAAAATCATCACTCACTTATTTAATAAGTCGTGGTATATGCTAAGGCTATAGGGTCCACGCACACCAATCTATATGACACTTTCCCATCCACTCCTTCTATAGTGATATACGTTTATGAATAAATCATCATTCTCTTGATTAAAAAGTCATGATATATGCTTCAGCTATAGGATTCACACACATCTTCTCCCCATGTCACATTTCATCGCCATTACACATACATACTCATCGCAATCACGCTAGACACAACCAAGATTACTCGACCATTTCCGATGATGCACTATCATTTACGATTCATTCTTAATTTCTGAGGGGAAAACAAAATGAACCTCATTACGTACAGTTCCATACACTCCTGGGGCACGTTTCTCCTATCATTCTATCTTGGATTCCATTCCATCCATCCATAACATATTGCATTGTCTTGGTAGCATTTACTTTTTCTTCCCAGTGTTTTTCATGCTCATTCTATTACACATGTTAGATTTCTTTCCTATCTATCATTATCATACACACATGTGCATTCATGCCTTTTCTTAGTGTGATCATAGATATAGAACTCTACATGCGGCATGGATTCTCACCTTCTACCCTTAATATACTTGTCGTTGGGGTACCATACTCGTCTCATATAGGTTATATTGTTTCATTTTGTACTTAACATCTAATACTACTCACTTCTACAAGATTTGACATATTCATTTTCACTCTAACATGTTAATGGGTAATCCATGTGTAACACTTGTTTATCAGAAAAACATGTTTCCTTGACTACATGTTTGATTTTACTTGTCTATGTTGTTTGCCATTGTTTGCAGAATTTTCCCTTTGTTTTTGTGCACACTTTAATGTTGTTTGCGCCATAATGGCCTTGCGTGTTTGCGATATCATGAGTGATGTACCATATTTGAAACCCGCTTTGTGTGGTATCCTTGTTTTCGTGCTTATTTACACTACTTTTCTTGTTTGTTTTTACATTGTATGTGTCTTATACACTTATTTACATGCATGTGCTTGGACTAACACTTATATTGGCTAGCCATCCCCTTGTTTGTGTGCATTTGTATCTACCAAGTGTTTTCCTTTCCCCATGTAGGGCGAGTTCTAAAAGTCGAGTGTCATTGGTCCTCTTTTAGGGCCGCATTCTCATTCAAGGGTAATCACATGTGCCCCCAAGAGGGGGTCCATCATTGAGGGTTTGTACCAAAAAAACGTATCTAAATCGGTTCATACACTGCTTGTGAATTCAGCACCAGTCTAGAAACTCCAGACACAACGGCCTCAACAAGACATGGTATCCTTCAATATTTCTATGAAGTGTCACATGCTCGAGATTATAGTGGGTGGCCTCTCCAAAACTTTCCATCCTATAGTGTAGGATCACACAAAAAAACCAGCAATGCAGATATAGAGATATCTTCAAATTTTTTTGCAAAAGTAGTTAGAGTTGGAGGACAAAGAGAATTTCCTCCTACACTTCTTCAACCAGGGTGGCATGAGATTGCATAAAAAAATTGTGACATTTCGAGATATCCTTCTACATCCTTTTTCTCAACATAGATTAGGTGCACATGTTCCAGATTTTCTATTTACACTTTCTACTATATAGCATATTTTACACAATGTTTTTCTACATACATACATATTTGACTACTTGATCATTTTCTTCTTACGTCTGAAATATAAGAAACAAGCGAAAATTAGGGGCAACAACAATAAAACCGGGAAAATGAAAAACACATCGTGATAGTACTTTTCATACTAATCATGTAAGTACACTACACACATGTGTTGCACCCTAGGTTCACTCTCATCAGTTTTATGCACATTTTTCATCTTTAGAATCCATGCTCCCCAAATATTGATTTTAGTCATTCAACGCTTAATTCTAGTCCATCGGAATGTCTTCATCTACAATATACATGGTAATCAGTACACATCTCTATCTAATATATGTTACCGAGAGCTTCCCACTCACGAACATAAAGTGGGGAAAATGTAGACACAAATATTACACAATAGACAATATTTATCCCGGTCTTATACCACTATTTAAAAGGTTCTCAAGTGTACAAAGTACTACTAAACCTCACGTTTTGTCCACCTTTTTCTTATCTTTTATTTCATCTTTCTCTTGTATTTCCCGATACCTATCAACCCATTTTATGATAGTTCTAAGTTTCTAGCTCTAAATCGGGGTGCCCCAGGCTATACTGGCATGCCCCGAGGTAACCAAGTTCCATACAGGGCACCCCGAGGCACCCTAGTCCCACCCAGGGTGCCTCAGTCTATGCACAACCTATTTCATTCCTTTTTTGCATAGCTTCAGAGTTTGGTCATCCTTATCTTCTTCTCATTCAGCATTTTCAGGATTATTTATGAAATTAAACTTGAAAGACCTATAAATATATAGCTATAACACCATAATAAGGGTCCAAGGTCATTGCATCCTATCATTTCCATCGCTCCATCTAGGGATACATCTATTACATCACTTCCATCCACATAATACCATACATTCAAGCTAGGAAGTCTACATCACATGCATTCTTAGAGTAGGATGGATTCTATTCATTCTATTATACTATCTACATCTTCTATAGCTACTGTAGCTTTCTATTTCACAAAGTGCGACTAGCACAAGAGCACTCGATATCCAAATAACTCTCCTAGTAATTTGGAAAACTTGTATACATATTCTGGATCTGAACTCTTCATTGCAAGATTGTGAGTGCTTAAGTTTCCTTGGAAAATTCCTTCTTTTCCCGACACTCCCTTTCATGCTTCCTCTTCTTCCCATTCTTTTGTTTTCCTTTTTGTTCCATCTTCCCCTTGCACACATTCTCATTCTTCCTAAGAAGGTGTTCACCTATGTGCGCGTACTTTGCACTTGCTTCAATCAGCTATCCTGGCGCCCTTTCGTGTGCCCCACTTATTACCTTTTAATAGTTGTTCCTTGACCATGCGTTCTCCACTCAACAGTTTACCTCATTTCCCCATGCGTGTCATGCTCACCTTCCTTCTTCCTCCTTACCACACCATTTTCTTACCTTGCATAACTTTGTGCCCACCCTTGTACTTTTCTATGCCAAGTCATCCTCTTAAATGATTGAGCGTGCCACATGTAACCTATTAAAGTGTGCCAACAACATGCCAAAAATTCTATCCCAAGTCATCCTCTTACATGCTTGAGCATGCCACATGCAACCAGCTTAAATTGCTTGATAGGGTGTCGAAACCATGTAATGATTTGTGAGTGAAATGTGGTAGAAACTACAAGAACAGTTTGCATAGTTGGTCTCCTTTCAGCTAATCAGTGTGTGACACGTGTTTTTCATGTGCCAACGACTCTGAAAAACTTATGATAGCCGTATATTTTTCTACAAATATTTGATCGGGATGCTTCTGGAATTGTCGGATAGTTGCTGACATAGGCTATAGTGCTAGACATTCAAATTCAAATACTTGGCAGACTTGCTAGGTGAGAAATGGGATAACATATTTCTAAGGATTAATGAGCAGATCTAATTGCTCTAACCACCTGATTTGATATGATTTTCCCTCCTTTCTTCTTCAACACTTCAAATAGACATAGGGAAGTGCATTTTGAATATTATAAGGTGGATTTGTAAGCATTGAATGATTCTTGTTGGTGGTTACATTTCAAATTCAGTTTTTCCCTCTTTCTTCTCTTCTTATTCCATGGATTCATCTATAAATGTAAGAGTTGGGCTCATTATTAATGTTGGACACTTTGAATCCTTACGCACCTTTGCTAAGGACTTCATCTTTTTGTATTTTGAGTTGTAGACCTCTAGATTTGGCTCTTGCATGTGGATATCGGCCTCTTTCACCATTGTAATAGCTCTGTGCATTTCTAGAAGTAATAGAAAAATTGTTTTGTGAATATTTTCTAACCTAAAAATGTTTTCATTCCTTCTTCTTGCCTTTTCTTTTGCATTGTGTGCCTGTTGTGTCATTTCACGTCCCTTACAACTCCTTATTTAGTTTTGTTCCATGAAACTGATATGGTAAATATGTTTTAAGTTGTGCTACATGTGCCTATCCTTTTTCAATTATTTCCCTTCATTTTGGCTTAGAACATGGATAGTGTTAATCCCTATTTTCTTGTACTATCACCTTTTTGTGTAGTTTTCTTTCATGTTACCCTTCTATCCATGGTCCCTTGGAATTGTTATCTTAGCTTTCCCTTTCAAAGCAAGGAGTAGCGAGTAGCATTATAAATATATAGATGAAATGGCCTTCTTTGGAAATCCATCCCAAATGCACAAGGTTCCATGACTTGGGGATGGTTCCATTATTGTAACAAATGACTCAGTTATTCCATATCTGAGACATGGGTGCAAGTTTGACGACCAAAAAACACTTAGGGCATGACATACACATACTCACAAGAACTACATCAGGGTCCATAATGTATTACAACACTTAGCATTAAGTCCACCAGTTTGATAGCTGAGGTTAGTCTGAACCCTTCTTCTTCTTGTGTAGGGCGTCATCCTGTTTATCCAACGAATCTAGTACAAAAATAGAGATTATTCAGAGACACTTAGCGATCGTGCCAACTTAGGGTTTTCAAAATTTACGTTGTTTCGAGTTCCTAGAATGCAGACCAGGGAACCCCGGGGCACCCCAATAGACTATTAGGCACATGTGTCCCTTTAGACAATCTGAATCTTCCCTTCGAGAGGGCCCCCGAGTGTTCCTTTGCACTACCAAGTCCTAGTTCAAAACTGCGACAATCTCTTGTTATCACTGTGTATATTCCTTAGTCTTATATTGTATATTAGGGTTTAATTTTACTTAGAATAGTTTATTTACATTTATTTCATATTTCTTTAGTTCATTTACAAGTGTTTTATTCCTCCTATGTATATTAACATTAGAACCCTAAATACACCATTTAGGTTTTATTTTTGTTAATCATCTACAACCTAATCTTTAGTCGGAAAAACTAGAGATCAATATAACATTTGATAATTTTTCTCAAATATAATGCATATCAACCTCAATATGATATATTGTTTGATGTTGAACTAGATTTTTGAAGTATCTTTAAAAATATGGTAATTCGAGTTCTTTCTTTGGCATCAATATATAATTTTTTCTAAAAGGATTATCTACCACATGGACCCATGACGCGTCTTTAGTTGCTTTCTATAAAACTTCTCTATTGTGCTTTTAGTATAATACATAAGCATTCTTGGTTCCTTCTTACATCTTTAAATAATAACACATGTACCTAAATTGAAAACATATATGGATGTACATTATCTATATATCACAACACAATCATGATCATAATCATAATAACATATAACTAATCATCATTAGAAAAAGAATAATATAACTTTGTAATTGATTTCTTTAAATATATTGTAAGATTCTTCTAACCGTTCTCCAATCATCATCACATGGATGTTGTATCAATCTTGAAGAAATACCTAATGCATATGAAATATAATGCCTAATAATAGTTATACCGATTCAACTTCTAATAACTATCCTACACAAGCTAGCATTTTCTTTGAACACATAAGTTTAGCATCAAGTTTTATATGAAATTATATAGGAACAAAATTAAAGTTTCCAATCAATCATATTAAATCTTGTAAGCAAAATATTAGTCTATTGATATTAATAAATGACTTCAATTCAATATCCTAGAAAATAGCCATGCGTAGAGAGTGATTAAGTAGGCAAAGATTAGTCATCTATTTAAACATTGTTTCAACTTGGATTTAATTGTGAATGTTAAACTAAAGTCATATTGAAGGAATCAACATGAAAATACGCTTAGTAGCTCCCTAAATCCCTATTCGACATTTCTCTTCTAGTCTCCATTTACTTTTTTCTTTGTATTTGTATCCATATAAATAAAAAAACCACTGAAAGGTAGATTGTATTAGATCATCATTAGGAAAAAACTGACTCCTAGGCCAAAATTAAAATCCTATTTTTAGTATAATCCCTATATCCACCTAGATACGTTGTTTGAATGGAAAGAACATAAACTTAAGGGTTAATGCAATGTGATGATGTGGCTTTTCGAGGGTTAAAGATCCCTTGGAATATACTTTATTCCTTCATCTCTTTTATTTGATCTTTTTAATTTACTTTTGTATATGTGCCACCCTAAACCCAAAATTCGGATTTGGGCTTTGAGCCCAATTTTGAAGGCTTGTGGGACAAGTTTAACTTGTCCCACACTCTTTAATTTCTTCCCCAACCATACCTATGACTTGAGGGGTCATATTTAGCCCCTAATCATGATATTTTGGTGGAAAAGAGGAAATCATTGCTATCTCTCTCTTGGTATCCTAAATTAGTTTTGAAATGTGCAATTTGAGCTTGTGTGCAAGATTGGCAATGTCATATCCTCAACCTACCTCTTAATTATGCTTTGGTCTTTGTGTGATCTCGGTTATATCCAATTATGCTTTGGTCTTTATGTGGTATTATGTGTATGTTTATTTGGTAATGTCATATCCTAAACCTTTTCGTTTGTGGCACCTTGACATCCTACATGGAGCCACATCACCTCTCCCTCCTTATTTTCTATTTAATTGCATCTTTTGGATGATGTTGGGGTTACTTGGTTTACTTGTTTTACTTGGCTTTTGGATTTGGAGAGTGGTTTCTTGGGATTTGCTTGTTTGGGTGAAGGAGTTTGAAGTCTTGGATTGCTTTGAAAGTTAAGGTGTGATCTTGATCCTTTGATTTCTTGATTTTAAATGTTTATGGAATGTAAAATTGTTGAATGTATGTATGTATATGGCTTGGGTTGGGTAGTTTTCCTTAAGAAGGTGTAGGGAGGAAGAAAATGGGAGCCATGAGGGAGGTATAAGAGTTATGTGAATTTTGGAGGGATTTGTGGGAAGAGTGTTCCACCTTGTGGAGGGATAAGGGGAAATTCTTAATTATTTTGTAAAATCTACTTGAGGGAGTCATAAGAGTTTGAGGGAGGCATAAGAGATTTTGTATGATGGAGTTTTGGAGGTTTCAAGGTGGACACTTAACCTACTTGGGAGGTAAAAGGGGGTTTCCCATGTTTCTTCTCTCCTTTTGGCTCTAAGAATGAGCCTTTGTGAATTATGGAAATAAAATTGTAGGTTTCTTGTTGTTGCGAAATAGTTTTGTGTGTATGTCTTTATGTGGAAGCCCTTGTTGTTTCCATGGTTGTGAACTATCTTCATTGCTACTTGGTTGGAGCTTAGGGGGTAAATGAAGGGGAATGGATTCACCCCTTCATTGATATTTTGTTGGGAGGAGAGCGTTGCCTAGCTCTCTCTTGTGTTAGTGTGCAAAAGATGTGATAGAGGAGTTGCAGTTTTGGTGGAGTTATAGGATTCCTTTGGAAGAAATTTTGGCATGTTGTCTCCACCATTTTTGGTGGAGGGCTTGTATAGTCTTGCATTTTAATCTTTTTGTAATTATGTTAATACTTAAAGTTATTTGGAAGCCCTGTAATTATTGGAAAGATCTTCCCTGTGTAAAATTTTGTATTCTCTTCAAGTATTGAAAAGTTTGTATTTTGCTTAACTATTGTAAAATTTGCCTTTGAGGCAATTCTGGAAATCTTTTTTTAAAACCTTGTAAGAATTTGGAAGGAAATGACAGTTTGTAATTAATTAGAAAATCATTGTATATTCTGCCTTATTAGGCAAGTGGAAAGTTGTTGAAAATTCTATAAAACATATTGGAAATTTAGTAAATTATTTAAGGGAAAATGTTGTTGGTTGATCTGTGTGATGTTATGTCTTTTATTTACTTCCTTTTTCAATCTTTTAAAGAAATTGTTTCTTTTACTTCCTATATTCTTCTCTTTCGAAGTTAACTAGTTCAAATTCTTGTATGCACCTTAAAAACAACTCCAAACCACATTTGTTGAAAAATATAGGTCTTGAAATGATAATGTTATTCATATTAATCATGTTTTCTTTCCCTACACATTTGGAAAAACAAAGATTTAGGCTTATAAACTTGTGTATATATCATATATATACATATATTAAAATATAGGAATGTATATAACTTATACTTTTATCTACATGATGATATAACCTTATTTGAATAAAGGGACAATATTGTAAACAAGATAAACCTAGGAATGCAAATGTGTGTGTGTGTGTGTGTGTGTGTGTGTTTTTTATCAAATATATATGTATAGAATACTTACTATTTTCAAAACAAAATAAATAAAAAAATTCTTTGCTTGAGAAATCCATATGGATTTGAGTTGTCAGTAAAATAGTTAATAAAAAAATTATGAAATCGGGGTGCACGGCTTGTGCACCCACCCCCCAAACCTCGTAGCAAAAAATTCCAAAAGTGGCTAGGCCGCTATCCTTACACACTTAGCCCAAAATACGAGATCAATACACTCACGAATAACGTCGAACCAAAATAATAATTCTAGTATCTTACTAAATACATACGATATTTTGATCCACTTTTGGATCTAAAACAATAAAAGAAATTGCATATATCTTCGAGTAAATGCAAAAATCAACAAAATAAAACTACGAGATGTATAAGATCATGGAAGATATTAAAAAATGGTGAATTGATTCATGCAATGGGAGAGAAAATCCTCCCATTCCATTCCATGTAGCCTCTTCGTCCACATAGTTTCTCATCTCTTGCCTTTGCCTCGCATTTTTGTCTTCCTATAGCTTGACCTGTGCAAATGGAGGCACTTAGGGTTAGAAATGAATCATATAGGAATGCATAAGGAAATTTAGGGCAATAAGAATGACCTAAGATCTAAGGGAGAGGATTGAATCAATCCTCCTCCCTTCATCCTCCCTTCATAATGGGTGAATAAATTTTAAGGAACTTTATAATGCTTGGGTAAATTTATTTAATGGAACCCATAAGAGATGTTCACGGGTGTGGGCATTTTATTGTTTTAGGATATTAAATTAATGGTTTTAATTTATGTATGTGCATGGGTGTTGTGATTTGTTCTAGTGGGAAATTAATGTATGAGGGGAGTTTTAATAAAAGGGTTTTAATTTATTAAGTTGTGGATGTTTAAGTGTATTAAGGGGAAAATTAATTAATAAAAGGGTTGTAAGGGGTATGTGAGTACTAAAGGAATGGTGTAGGAATTATATTTTGTTAGGAATTTAATTATAAGTGTTAAAGGAAATTTAACAATTAATTTGAATAAACTTTAGCATGCTAGGTTTTATTAATGTTAGCTAAGAAATATAATTTAGATATGATTTATTTAAATATTATTATTAACCGTAGTGGAAAAAATTAAATGAAGTTAATTTGTGGATTATTTAATAAATTAATTAAGTTAGTTAATTAATTAAAATAATTAAACTAAATTAATCCCGTGGGAGAATGATTGATTGACGAGTAAGTTTATTTTTAATCACAAATAAATTAATCTAGATTTAATTAACGCATTTAATCCTTCAAAAAACCAAAATTCATAATTTTATATAGAAATATACACCCAAAAAAAAAGCAAACTCATAATTTACTACCAGAAGCATTCTTATGTCGTAACTCCATCGACTCAATTGCAGAAACGAACAGGTAAACCTTTTTTCTTTGATGAAATGTTGAACTGAACCCAAACACTAAATCTCCTGTTGATCGATTTCATCATCATAAATCATCTAAGCACAATCCTTCCACTTTTATCCCAAATCTATGAATTCTCATCGTTATTCCTGGTTTGCACTTTGGTGCCACCTTTCTGCAACATCATGTCATCATCATCACACTTCTTCAGTTTTTGTATGAATCAGTCCTCCCCTTAACTCTTAAACTTCCTAATCCCATTTTCTTCATGTCAAACAGATACAAAAGTACAAGAGCTATTTAAACAAGTTCTGTATTAAAAATGCTTCCCTATATTTTATTGCATTTCCCTTTGATTGAATGAATCTTACATACATGAATCAGAATAAGTACATAGTATGCAGGGCGGGCTCGTCATTAGTCATAAGCAGGTAGGTATTCATAAGAAGGTAGGCCATCTCAATTATTCTCAAATAATGCATCAGAAATCTGTGGTACTCAGTGCAGCAACACCATAAATAATCTCCAACATAGAAGCCAATAATAGCCAGCATTTTTGTTTTTATTGGACTCTTTAGAAGGCGCAGAAAAACAGGTTCGTGCTTTTCCAATATTATAATTAGAGTTTTATACGCATGCTCCATTAAATTAAAACAATAATTGTTTAAAACGAGCTTAAAATGTAGGACTTGTTTAAACCGATTTTAAAAATGAAATTAGCTAAAATGAAAGTGGGGTGGGGTGTACATTGACAACTGAATTAATTTTAATCTAAAACTTAAGGTCAACGGTTTGGTGAATGCGTTTTGCGGGAGGCGTCCAACATTATAATTCTATCATTCACATCGTAAGAAATGGAGATGCCCTTGGGGAAAAGCAATCAAAGGTAGGGAGATATAAGAAAAAGTACAAGTTTTAATGTCCATGAGGCTACCAAAAAAATAATTTATGTGATAGCAGATCTTGCAAAAATCTTTCTCCCATTCAGATCTCCTATTGGTAAGATTGATAATCAACTCCCCTGATTTTTCAACCATATTCTCGTTGAAAATAGCTTGTAAGAATGCAACAACCACTGTATTAGAAAACTGGGCCCTAATGTCATTGTAAGCATTACATTCCAAAATAAAATGTCTCTCTAAATCCACTACACCAGTCGTCTAGAAGACACAAACTCTCTCTTCCCATACCTCTTTAGGTCTTTTCAATATTATTTTCTCACACTGAAGTTTGAAGGTGATGTGAATTAGTCCTCAACTCCACTATGAAGATATTTTCTTTCCATGGGATATTATCCCCTATAAAATCCTTTTGTTGATGATCACACGTACAGTTAACTTCCTCCAAATAGTACAAGGTTTTTCTCCCTAACGGCTTCCCGCATATAACTTGGCAAATTTATCTATAAAAAGTCTTTATCTCTTGGCTATTATTAGGACATGGCATTTAAGTGTTTTATTTTTAAGGCATTTGTTGTTTTGATTCATCCATGACTTATTTCTTTTCCCCAAAAACTCGTTGAGGATTGCCTTAAGCAATCTACTTCAATCCATTTGGTCCACCATTTTTAAATATGTTATGAGACTGGAAACTATTTAGTAGACTAGCCCTTGCACTCATGACGAACCATAACAATAGTTTCTAAAGGTACAACATTTCTTTCATCAAAAAGAATCTCATATGGGACCGAGATCTTTAGTTTGAACTTGCAAGTAATCATGCTTTTGAATAGTCTCAAATTGATTCCACCTTAAGCTTGAGATGTTTCTAGACCAAACCTCACATCTGTAAAGCACCACTAGAGTTAGTAAAATCCCAAACAAAGTGTGCATAGAAATCCAATCCCATAATTCCACTTCATTGTAAGGGTAACGTATTGATTGTCGAGGTGAGAAAAAGTGGACGAGATGAAAGCAAGGGTAAGGTATTGATTTTTGAGGTGAGAAAAAGTAGACGAGATTAAAGCAAGGGTAAGGTATTGAAAATTTATTTGATGTGGAGGATTCCTTGAGAAAATCTAGGCTTTTTTCCCTTTTTGGAATTATATTTATGGGCCCAATCTCATTTTTGAGTACTATTGGAAGTAGAAAGGATGCAATATATAGAGTTCTTTGAGGCAACTAACTTTGGAGAGTACTACGAAAGTAAAGCCTTGTCATTCCTTACCTCCAATGTCTATAGTTACTTTACTGTAATAAGTAGCCCCGAGCGTTGTGCATTATAAGAACCCATACTATTTTGAAAGGGAATTGACTACGATTCATTCATATTTTTTTTGGGAATTAGATGTGGAGGGGATGGAACACATTCCATTTCTCGACAAAAGTAAATGTTAATTAAATAATTGCAACAAGGGATCGTTCAAGAAGTTTTGTACTAGCATTGTAAACTATTGAAACGACATGGACGATTGTGACATTGACACGTGCATCCTTACTCCAAATATTTGGAGCAATAATACCCTATTTCCCCCATGAAAATAAGAATTTTAGTTTCCAACCGATTAAATCATTAGGGTTGCGAGATTACAAGCATCTTGTATATTCAACATAACAAAGTGTTATTGGAACATTCACCGATTCAAACATTTTCTCATTGTGGTGTCAACCGAGTAGTTTTAGCGTAAAAATGATGATGAAAGGATTCTTTTGTGTAAAAACAAAATCATCATAGAGAAATTTTCTCAATCATTGAAATATATTTCAAATTACCAATAGTGAGAAGAAAAAAATAACAAAAGATGCATGATTGGTTATAACCCTATTGAAACAAATAGTTCACAACATGATGGATATTTGAGATCTTCTCTAGAGGGTCGAGCCCCATATGAATGCTCTCCATAAATTTTTCAATCCATAACAGGATTTATGTGTTGATGTCACCAATGCGAATTGTCTACCTTTCCCCAAAAGGGTTTACTTTAGAGGGGTGGAACTTCCTATAGGAGAATCTCAACACGGGAAAGCAATTTGGGTCCATGAAAATTAATTTCATTAATTAGAATATATTACACGTGTGAAATTTTTCTCAAAAATATTGGTTACTTGGACTTCTATCAATTTAATTTCCCTAATCTCATATTTATTCAAAGGCATGCATGTATAGTGGATGCAAAAATGTTAAAAATAATAATATCGTAATTTGATCTATCAAAATTAGTGGGGAGTTGTTTATGCTAGAAATGGAAGAAAGTGCACAAATTTTATACCATTAATGAGATAATATTTTTATGTTCCTACTATGTCATAATTTATTAGTTTCAAATGTGGGAGAATATCCTCATTTTTCTTGTGTTGAAGAATAATATCTATCATGCAAGTTGTTGTTCAATGAAATATTGTAGGCGTATGTCATGCCCATAGTTTTACGGCCCAAAATTATCCAATAAACTAGAAAAATTGGAATTTTTTTGTTATTCAAACATAAAAACATAAACATTATTCAACTAATCTCAAAACGAGATCAACCATCTTGCCTAATGAGATGAACATAAAACACAAAAGATACTAAGACTATGTCCTTATTATTACACGAAGAAGACCGAAAAGAATGGAAGGTAAGAACTCACCACCAAGGGGATAACCAAAGTGTTGACATATTGTTATGGTTTGGTTATTTACTTTTTTTAAAGTGAAGAAATAGATTTGATCAATGTACTAGTCAATATTGTTTTTGGGAGATCAATCGATTACAAAAGCAAGAAAGATCATATCTTTTGGTCACTTTAATTCTTTGTGCGAAATAAATTTTTATTTTCTATATAATATATACTTATTTATTTATGGTAAATGTTTTTTTAGGAGGGACCATGTAATGCCCACATTTTACACACACAATTACAACACTAAAAATATTGGAATAATTATTTTTTTGACTTACATTGTAGTACACATGACAATACATGAGATCACTTAGGACTACACACAACACATGATATGTTTGCACAAACATTAACCCACATGGATAAAATGAAAACAAGTGATGCAAATCAAGGCCACATTTAAAAAAAAAAAATGATGAGGCACAACATAATGATTCAATTGCAGTATAAAATTATAGATAGGGTCTTCCCATGACATGATATTTTGAGGATTACACATTTATTACAATAATGTTTCAATCTTTAACTTAAGTTCTAACAAGGCTCATAATATGTGAATCATACATTTCTTTTCTTTTTTTAGATTTCCTTTATAAATTTTAACGTTTAACTTATGGCGTATCTCATTAAATAAGGATCATCTACATTATTTCAATTACTTGTTTAATTCATTCATTCGTTAATAGGATATTTATTTACACAAAAGGCTATTAGGTATTATCCCTAGGGTTCATGCCTAAGGGCATGCATCTTGATCTTATATCATACCTCTTACACAATGGAAGAAGTGTAAGTCTAAAGGATGTGAAGCTCATTTTTTGTTTAAGGATTTATGGTTGTTTTTCTTTCACTCATTTATAAATAGATAGTTGATTTATTATTCACTAAGGATTATATACAAAATAGGTTATTTATCTACAACAAGAGGATTTAATCACATTACAAGGAAGATCATGTTTCACTTTCCTATGAAATAACATCCCACGATTACACTTCTGAAGGTGAAGCATCAATTATAATTTTACTATAGTTACACTCTAACAATTAATTAACGATTCGAAGGATCTTAACATGGAAACATACTTCCTTATTTTTGTTTCTAGATTAGGTTTCCTAAGTATCGTTTATGTCCAACTTAAGAGGTTTTTCCCTAACTAGGTTCATATGCCCTTTGTAATGAATTGTGTAACCTGTTAGTTAATAAGGCTATTTGTATCCGCATGAGACTACTAGTCCATGTCTTAGGGGATTTATCTCTAAGAAATGATCACATAGTTTCACATAATACATCCATTACATACTAGGACAAGGGGGAGAGAAACATGGAGTAGTCCATTGTTTTAAGGGTTCAGAGTTCACAATAGAGTTTACACAACGTAGAGTCCTTTTCTCACCACAAGATGGTTTAAACACATTATATGAACTAGATATAAATTCCACCTGTCTCCAAGCATGTCATCTTACGGTTACATTTTCACAAACAAATCTTAAATTGAAAATGTTTTTAAGTTTCGTAATTAAATCTTAGTTTTACACCATTAAACCCAAACGATATTTGAGATTGGATATCGAGTTCATTTATGATCCAAACTCTTAAAGTTGACTTCCAAGGTAGTTTGCAGCCCTTACCATCCCACACCCTTAACTTAACATGTGTGTTAGTCCAAACAGGTTTTACACTATGTTTCTTGTTGGTTTCTCAAGAATTACTATCCTAAGAGAACACATTATCCTTACTACACACATGATTAGCAATCCTAGGAGAGAATTATATAATTAAAAATATGTTTGACCATGTCGTTCCAAACTGTTGGGTTCATGAAAATGTCACTAAGCATGCATGCTAGGATGGAAATCTCAACTTGGGCTCTTATTTACTTAACTAGAATGTGTCATCGAGTGTAAAGATTTAAGTTTATCCTAAGGTTTTAGTTTCCTATGCTAAAATAAATCACACAGGAAGGGTAGTTATGCATGAATTTTAAACTAGGGTTGATTGTTGTGGTTAAATTTCTTTTCTATGTTTGTTAGTTAAAAAAACACAACACACTAGATATCTCAAAGCACTCGTAAGATGTGAAATTCAATTTCATTTAACATATGTATCCAACTTTTACAATAGAAAATTTGGGATCAAAATAAAACCCATGGTTAGATACATATTTCCCCAAATAACCCTAAACATTTGCAACACATACACATTAAAAATTATCGTTAATAAACTTTTTTGTAACATAGAAATACTTGTTTTTTTCAAATATATAAATTACAATAATACAAAGTAAATTGCAACCACATTGTTTTGCCATCTTACTTGTATCTTGCAAAACCATGTGAGCATAATATCAATGATAAATCGTTTGCATGGAATCCACATAAATATAACATAATTAACATTATTGGTTTTCCATTTATGTAATTATAATAATGAACACTCAATGAGAGAGGGTTAGGTACATATATCCATTTCACTTCATTTCATTTCTTAACTAAGGGAGGAGAGAGAAAGAGATAAGGAAGAGAGAGAAACACTATATTCCCAAAAGTCAAATTTTAGTCAAGCCACGAGATAGAGTTTAGTAAAGTTATTTTCAGGTGTTAATAAGTTTCCATGATAGTTTGCTAACTTTACTTGGTTCTTACAACTTTATTTTTTACATTTTCCCGCTAGTTGCAAAAACACCAAATTTAGGCTTTGAGGCTAAGAAAAAGATTTCAAAAGATGCATTTTTTTGGGTACTACACAACATGTAAATTCCTATGTGTCCCCCTATATACAAGGAATTCATAGGATATGACTCGAATTCAAAACAGTGAAAGGTTTTCAATTGGCGGCTAGATTTCAGGGCCACTAGCCTTAATTGCCCCAGTTGTAAACACAACACAATTTAGCTCAAGAGCTAAGAAACTACGTCCAAAAATTGAATTCCCATAAATGAAATCTCAAAGAAAAATTCCTATTAGCTCACGATATATCGAGAATTAACCGAGTCAACGAAACCGAGAGTCGGCAAATAGGTTATAAACGAAAACTAGTTTTCCAAAGCCACCGGTCATAATTGGTCTAATTTAACTTAGTCAATAATGACCAGAGGCCTACAAAACCCCCTTTCCAAACCATCGAGGAACGTGTTTTTCCCTAAATTGAAGGTTCCAGTAATTTTCTAGTAAAAATACTAGAGGTTTGTAAAGACAGACACACATTTTGTTGCTCAGGGTCCAAACGGCGAGCCGATACGAAACCCAACTTTTCAGTTTTAACACTTCCTAAATGTTAAAAATGAGGTAATTAGGATCCTAAAAGGGTGGGAAGGATAGCACCAATAGTTGATTGGGGTTGATTTAAGGTTTAATGCCCCTCCCAACATAACAAGGAACAAACATGAAACTTCACTTTTGTTTTTCTGGGTCTAGAAGGTATTTTTGTGATTCATTGAATATTGTGTTATTTTGTTTTCTTTTTTTTTAATTTGTGAGGTAGACTAAAATAATTATTTTATTACTGACTCATCTATGAAAGGAGAGAGAATTGGAGAAGAAATAGAGATTAGATATCTCTCTTATTCATTCAATTAATATCAAAAGCATGTTACAAGTTATATAGGAGAGAAGCTTAACAATATTCCCCATAATAGTAGGAGGGGGTTACAACTAGATAGAGAATAATGGGATATGAAAAAAACACTCCTAATATATAATTATTTTCTACGTAGACTATGCCAACATTCCGCCCCTTATTACATTATTCTTGAAAATGTAATCCCTGAAAAGTTCAAATTTCACTTTTCCAAGATATTTGGTGAGAATATCGTACTTATGCTTCTATAGGACAATACTAGAGCTAAATGTGACGATTCAATACGTTCTCTCGAATGAAATTACAATCAATCCCAATATGTTTTGTTCATTCATGAAAAATAGGATTCTACATGAGCTTCAAAACACTCGATTGTCGCAATAGAGAATAGGTGACTATTTTTTCGTAAATTCTCATGTCATCCAAAATGTGACGTAACCATATCACTTCCCCCACTACTCCTCAGGTGGCACAATATTCTTCCTATGTGGATGAAATAGAAAAAACATTCTCTTTCTTTCTTATCCATGAGATAGGCCCAGATCTGAGATGAAAAATGTATCATGTGGTTGACTTCCTATCATCAACAGATCCGACGTGGTCCGAGTCGATGTATGCCTATAATAAGAATTGAACATTCTTCTTATATTACAGACCATAATAAATTGTACCTCATACATACCTCAAAATGTGATTTTCTGTAGTCCAATGAAATTTTTTTGGCTCCTGCATGAACTTGGAAAGATAGTTAATAGCATAACATAAGTCTTGTTTGGTTTATGTCAAGTAGATGAGTTTTCCAACAAATTTCTTGTAGATAGTAGCATCTACTTGAGGTGAGTCCTCGAATCGTGAAAGTTGCAAACCTTTTTCCATGGGACTGGATATAGGTTTATAGTTCAACATTTTGTACATTTCCAAGAGTTTATTGGCATACTTTATCTGGGAGACAAAAATATGATGCGTGTTTTTCCATATCTCAAAAAAAAGATAGTAATGTAGTTGTCTCAAATCTATCATGTCAAAGGTTCTTTTGAGATAATTCTTCATAATATCAACTTGATCTTTTGAACTGACAAAGTGATCACAAGATCATCCATATACACAAAAATAATGACAATTTATTTTCCCACCTTTTTATATACAAATTTGAAACCGAGAGGCTACAAGTGAACCCATGCTGTAAAAAGTGATCATCTATCTTGGTATACCATGCCCTTGGATCTTGCTTCAGTTCATACAGTGATTTCATGAGATGACATACCTTTTATGATGTTCTTTATCAACAAATCCTTCAAAGTTGGGTCATGTACACTTCTTCTTTCAAATCACCATTTAGGAAAGCACTTTTTCATCCATCTACCGAATTATCCATCCTTTCTACATTGTTAGTTCGTAAAATACTCGATGGTCCGGATCTTTGCAGAGGGGTGAAAAGGTTTCTTCCTAATCGATGTGCTCTTTCTAAGCATATCCTTTTGATACAAGTCACACTTTATGTTTGTCAAAGGATTCTTCTCGCCTTATATTTTGTTTTGAAAACCCATTTGCAACCTATGGGTTTATTTCCTATAAGAAGATCAACAATTTCCCATGTACCATTTTACATGATTGAGTCATATTATGCATCCATGGCTTCTTTCCAATGAGGTTGATTGAGTGCTTCACGAACATTATCATGAACGGAGCTAGTAATCAGTGAACTTATGAGTCAAATTTTTCCTCATTTCTTTTTGACTTCTCGTTTTGACTCCGGATGAGGTATCTTCGATTTTTTCAAATGAGATTCTTTGATGGTCCTTTGTACCCACTTCGGATATGAACTAGGATCCTTTTGTGAAAAACTACTTCATTAACATGAGGATGGATACAGAGTAACATTCTCAAGTTCTCCAAGGTCAACGTATAGCTCCCCTTGTAGCAAAAATTTTCTCTCGAGTAGTATCCTCTAGATGATCATCTTATTCGAGACTAGTCGACAAGAGGTGGTTGGTAATGGTTCTTCTTTGTAACTATTGAGTCAAAGGAAGACTTGTCACAAACCACTTTTTAACTTTCATATATTTCCTTTGGCTCAGGATCCATGAGACGGTATTCCTTTGAGGTAATGTTATAGCCAAGTAGGATACACAAAAGTGTATTTGGCTCAACCTTATTTCTCTTCTGAGCTGGGACATTCATATATGTTGTGCAACCAAATACTCGTAAATGAGAAATTGATGGATTTTTACCACTCCATACCTCTTCTGGCATTTGATCCTTTAGAATATTTGTTGGTTCCCTATTGAGAAGATATATTGATGTCTATACTGCTTCAGCCCAATAGTGTTCCTCTAGTTTTGTTGTTGATAACATGCAGAAGCCATCTCCATGACTGGGATTGTGTCGCTCCAAAATGCCATTTTGTTGGTGTGTAGGAGGAATTATATTTGGCTTAATGCCTTAATGGTTAAGGAAGGCCAAGAAATTATTTGATGTGAATTCCCCGCTTGATCTTGAGTATAGTAGAAGAAGTGGTTGTTCTGTCTCTTTCACAACACATTGATAGAAATTCTGAAAATGGTGAAGAGCCTCACTCTTATTATTTAGGAAAAACACCCACATATTTCAAGAGTGGTCATCCATAAACAATTAGAAGTACTTGTATCCTTAAAACAAAGTAGGCAATGGTCCATTCAGATTGGTATGAACTACCTCCAGACACTTCTTGGCATGGAAGGTGCTCACCTTAAATAGATCACTGTGTTGTTTTCCTACAAGACAGCCCAGTGGCAACAGAAAGGAACCGGACAATTTGGGAAGTCCATGTACCATTTATTTTGAACTCATCTGATGCAATGAACTAACCGACAAGTGACCATATCTAAAATGCCAGAGGGTAGTAGATTCTACTATTGATGCAGATAAATCTACTATAGAAGATGAAACAATATCTAAAGCAAATAACTTATCTTTTAGAAAATATCTAGCAATAATAATACCTTGTCTTTAGATCAAATATGATTTGATGCCATTTTGAACAAGAAATTATACCTTTAGATGATGATTCAGGAGCTGACTAACTGACAAGAGGTTGCTAGTCAATCCAAGAACATATAGTACCTTTGTAAGCATACATTTTCATGGTCCCATAGGAATGGTAACTTGGCCTATTCCTTCTGTATCACACTCTTTGTCATACGAACCTGATATCTAGTGGGTTGTTTGTTTAGTGAATCAAACAACTTCTTGTCACAGGACATATGTTTACAGGAACCCGAGTCTATCAACTAGAATCTCTTTGTGGGTTGTGAAGTGTGAGAGAATAGTACAAGATTCTTATCACAATTAGCTCCTTCTGGTATCTCTTCATCAAAGTCATCATCTTGTTGAGCTATGAGATGTCCGTTCTGCTTTCTTTGGTGGGGATGTCATTTTGACTTTTGAAAATATTCACACCCAAATGGGATTGATTGACTCAAATATCCTTATTTCAATCCATTGTACCAGCAGAGATTAGTGTCGTGAGTGTTGGTTTTGCAGATTTGACACCTCCTCTTTGAATTTTGAGCTTCTTGTTGTTGATGCTAATGTGTTTGTGTTTGATTCTCTATGGGACCTTTCTATTCTTCTAAATGCAATGGGGATTTGAGAAAAGGATTTTACTTGGGCCACATCTTGGATGGAATTGATCACCTCCTCCTACTATAACAAGTTCATGAGTTATTCGAACGTCACTTTCCATTTGGATACATTCAATGTCGTAACAAACACTCGTAACTAAGAAGGAGTTCCTTAAGGTGATCATAACCGTAATCTTGTCTTCTACTTTTCACCGAGTGCTAGTAACTCCATTCACAAACTGAGCCACCCCATGTAATAACTCCTCATTTTTTTCATCTAACCCCTTAGATAGGGTGTGCGCTTTCGATTCAAGATGTGGTATCTTAGTCCGATTCTTCACCTCAAATATGGTTACTAGTTTATCCCATGCTTCCCGAGGTTTATTTGCATCCGAACATGAGGTTTCAAATCATCGCTGATACTCAACATGATCAACATCAATGCTTTGGTACTAGCCAACTTATATTTTATGAGTTCATCAAAGGGCGTGGGAACCATTACGACCCCCGTGATGCCCCATAATCCTTCAAATCAAGGATAGTTCGAATCTTTGTTTTCCGTGCCTCACAATGTTTCCCTTTAAGTAATTGAGCATTGGAAAGAAGTAATTCTCGAGCTATTGTAAAAATAAATAAATCTTTATTTATTTAATTATTGCTTACCAAGAAATATTACAATCGTATTCACTTGTGAGTGATACTATCTTGTATATGTTCTCGATAATCACATGCCGAGAGAAAACGATGCTTCGTGGGGCGTTCGTTCTTGTCTTCACACATCTGCATCGTAACTAGCTTTTAGCTCATCTCGAACTCTTTTGGCTAGGCAACCGACATCAAAAATAAAATACTCCTGAAGACCTCTTCGAACTAGTTCGTCGAATACAAGGTTTACGGTGTTGTGAAGCTTGTTAAGAAATGCAAAATAGAACCCACATCTCTTTTAAGCTTTTGGATAGTGTTCTACTGCTTATGATTCCTTATGGCTTTCAACACTCCTGATTGCTTCATTCACACTGGGCATTTGACATTGGTTAGTAAGACACTTCTCCAAGCAATAATGGCATTTTGTTAATTATTTAGCAAACATGTCTTTTCTACCACGTATTTATGCTACACATGTCCTATCAAGAATGCCATAGATTGTCGAGATTACAAAAATGTTCACATAGGAGAGATTAATCACTATCTAAGTCCAGCTATATCCAAAGAAAAATAATATAGTCCATTTAGCAGAAGGCCACGTACAACCAAAGACTAATAATATTCTCCACATCTTGGTAAATGAAATTAATGCAGCTCGCTGGAATAAGGGCAGGTCATTGAAATACATGTAGGTTGCTGGAAGTTTGACAGGTCTAATAATGCCTTCATGTTTGGAATGCAGCACCCATTCTCTTCCACCTAGCATTAAAAAAAATCTCTTCTCTTTAGATGCTAGTGGCACAAATTCTTCCACGCAGTATGTAACACATTTTGGTCAAAGAAAGGCACGGTTTGTTTTCGTCTCCATGTTTTAGATGGTCCATGCAGCTACTCATCAGGTCCTGGTCCGATTCGCGATGGTCCCTACAGCATAGGGCAATGACTTTTCCCTCACCCTGCGACAGAAGCTTGCTCTTGCTAATGCTCAAAAAAATGAGTGTTTCCCGAGAAGATTTAACGACTCACACTCAAGATCTTCAACAAGACTTAAATAGACCGCAAGTTGATTTGTAGTAGATTTAGGATATGGAGAAGAATTAAATTTCTATGGCCCGTGAAGTTCATAAGCTAAGAGCAGATTTCCAATACTCTGATACCAGACTGAGAGGAGGGAGAAGTGGAGAAGAAATAGAGATCAGATATCTCTTATTCATTCAATTAATATCAGAAGGACGTTACAAATTATATAGAAAAGAAGCTTAACAATATTCCCGTAATAGTAGGACGGGCTTATAATTGGATAGAGAATAATGGGATATGAAACAAACACTCCTAATATATAATTATTGCTACATAGACTATGCCAAGAATATAACACTTGCCAATAGTAGTAGACATGAGCACCTAGTTTTTGTACCCTAGATAACAATGTATAAGGTTGGGGTAGAAACACAGATGGCGGTCAAATTGCAAGTCGGTAATGTAAATAATAAGGAGGAGTTTTATTGTTTCACACTAATAGCCTTATTATAATATCCAATTATATTGTATTTAATGGTTTAATATTTTTATTTTATTGCAAATGAATAACCAAATTATATGATAATTATAAAATATTAAGCCAAGGGAGACCATGCTTGGAAAATATTTGCATCCGCGATGTACAAGGTTCTCTAGGCGGGTTGACCCACATTCAACAATGCTCCAACCCTATTTTAGCATTCCATTAAATATTTCATGTTAATTTGGAAACTCCCCATTTGCATTTTTTTAAGTCTCTAAATCCGCTTCAATGAAACAATTTGTGCATATTCTAAAATGAAGCATTCTATGAGGGTACATTGTCTAGGGAATTTTAACAAATGAAATAAGAGCTTTTCCTTGAGCCTCCACATTTTCATACACATCTATCGCAATACTTCTCGCTACAACATTAGATAAGAAAGGAAAATAGGGGGGTTCACGTAGAGGGAGAGTGAAAGAGACAAATATTATAGAGACAAAAGAAGGATAGCAGAAAATGCACTTTAAATGTATTAATATCTACAACAAATACTCAAAATAAAAGATAAAAAGTAGGAAAAGGTGTTGCAGAGGTTACATTGCACAAGGCACAGGTATTTAGATGTAGAAAAATGTTAAATCAATACAGCTAGGCATTGGACCCAAATGCGGTGCTCCTAATCCTCAATCATTTCTTCTTCTTTTGCATATAACAAACAAACCAATGACATCTAGTTTTTTTAAAACCTCTCAATACATTTGAACCGAATTTAGATACAAAAACTGATTCATCTCAATTGCTTTACAAATAGAAAATGAGGAGATACTAGATTTACAAATTTATCCCATGTGTGGGGCTGGTCTAACCGATAAAGGATTGATTTTATGATGGCTATTTTTGAGAGCTTCGTTTAGTAATCCTATGCAACGCTTTACACTAGTCAGAAGCTAACTAATTACCGATAACATTTCCAATGTTACTTTGGGTTTCACGCATTGGATCTCAAATAAATTGGTTCAATTATTATGGAAGGAAAATGATAGGTTTCAACAACTTTTAGGACACCCATACCCCGCTCAACTCTTGTCACAGGCCATGTCCATCCTTACTGTACTTAAAACCCTCTATGCCAATCTCACGTACTCACTTTGAAAGTTTAATTGTTATAATTATTGTATACACACACACACACATAATGTTTGTGTGTGTGTATATATATTTGTTTTATGTTCTTTCATTTAATATTTTAAATTTAATTTTTATCATTGTTAAATCCAATCAAAAGGGAATATTGCACTACTGCACCATACCCCAAAGACAAAGAGGGCCAAAACCTAGATACAATAATAGAGAACAGAAAAGGAAAGTCTAAAAATTTATATGTTCAACAAAGCCCAAAAATACAAACAATAAGGAATAGATATACAGCCATCCAACGACCTTCTCAAAGACAAAAAAACAACACAGAAAAAGTAGGCCTTTAGTCTAGATACATCGATAAAAGCATAAGTCGACAATGCTCAAGCATTTCCGAAGGACTAGACTAGTTTTGTTTATTGTGTCCATTCTTCCTTTGCTCCAACACCATCTAGTCGATGTTACCTTATTCCTAAAAGATCAGAAGAACTACTTTAAGATTCATGATTGGAATGTTTCCTCTTGTCATGGGGCCTATCCATTTTTGTTTCAGAAACAACCACTTAGGTAGAATAAATTTAGGATGTATAATATATTTGTGTTTGAATTCTAAATGTTTAAACACTTAATCATGTAATTACATAATTGTATTAATTAACTACATCTATTCTTATAAATTCCCAAATCCATATTTTTTTAAAGCTTGTTATTGGATTTTCAAGATCGAAGACTGTAATATTGGTCGTACCTCCGGTAAATATTCCTTTTGAATTTCATCATATTTTTGTTTTGTAAAATTTATTTCTCAAATTACTCGTTGGATATTAAACTCTGAATTCCTACATTAATGCCTTTCGGTCAGTTTTGCTATCATTAGATTTAAATTATATTTGCATTTTCTTGTTGTTTAAAAAATTGTTTCGGATTGTATGTTGAAAAATTGTGTCATCGTTTTGTTTTTAAATATATATTGATACAAGTTTTGTTAACTTGTTCTCTCTATGGTAACGTGAAAGGTAGTTTCTTAGGAATTTTTGCAACGTTGTTTTCAATTATAAAATATTTATGTGTTTTTTAATTAAATTTTATGCATGATTGTGCATTGTTTTTTTCATCATAAATATGTGGTCTTATTTAAGCATTTATTTGCATTTTTCTCTAATTCAGATTTTAGGAACATGTTCATTCATTAAAGTCAAAATTTGGTGTGTGCTGATGGGTTACTTTCTCGTATGAAGCCACAATCAATCCCGCGATGTATAGTAGGATATTTTACAAAAAGTGTATTAAGGATTTATATTAAGGAGATCACTCCCCCAATAAGCATATATACAATTATAATTGTTGCAAAACAACCTCATTTTCATTTGATAATATTGTTTTTATCTAAAACAAGACATTCATTATTTCGAGTTATTTTTCACCAAATAAATTAGTTCATATTTTCCATTATGCTAGATTTCGTAGGTTATTCAAATAATCTAGAATTATAAGATACACAAGAATATGAGTAGATACATACAATTAATAAATTATTTAATGAATGAATGAACATAATATCATTGGAAATATGCATGTGCATCATATAATTATCCCGTAGAAATTTTGCTAAGCTTAGCTTTAATTTAACATCCACCCAGCTTTTAGTTGGATTCCTATTTTTAAGATGTATGTATGAAATAGTTAGTAATGCAAGTAAATTTGAAACTAACACCTAGTAGCTTTAATACAATGCTAAACTAAACCTATGCATCATCATGCTAAGAGCTTAAACAAAGCTAACCTATCAACATTTCTACATTAAACATGAAATGAACATTTCAAGATAATATGCTAAATAAACTAACTTCTATCTCTTATTGAATGCTAAAAATAAGATGAGATTGAACCTAGGTAGACCTATAGCAATCAAAGAGTTGGTTATGTGCTTGAAATCCCAAGGTTTCTAAGAATGGAGTCTTGTCAAATCATGGCTACAAGACCATTTGACATATCTCCATATGACTTCAAAACTTGGGTGGATGAATACAAGAAATGGAGAAGGCAAGCTCTTCTAATGGAAGAATGCTCAAAGATGATAAATGGCTATAGTGTATGCTCTATGCTCATTTAGGAATGTAGGTGTAAATAGAAAGGTAGGAGGAGGGCTCCTTATATAGCCCAATGGATAGAAGAATCTCTACATCCCTCTTCATGTGGGATAAATGGAGAGGTTGGGTTAGTTATGGATAAGGAAGGTTTAGAAAGGGTTGAGTCAACCTTAGGAGAGTTTATTTTTTCCTTTAGTGACCCATGGGGTTTGAGGGGATTTATTAATTAACCAAAGTGATTAATTAATAGGTGTGCAAGCTTATAGAAGCTTTTTAGAGGAATAGTTAGCATGATTTAGACTATGAGAGGATTTTAATCAAATAAATGACGATTTATTGATTAAATAGAAGAGAGAATTAATTAATTAAGAATAATTAATTAATCTAGATAAAAAGGGTATTAATTAATTAGAAATAATTAATTAATGTAGATAGAAAAGGGAGCTTAATTAATTAGAAATAATTAATTAATGTAGATAGAAAGGGGAGCTTAATTAATTAGAAATAATTAATTAATCTAGATAGAAAGGGGGCTGATTAATGAAGGTCGTTAATCGTCGTTGTTGTTGATAGAGGAGTTAATTAATTAATGCAATGTAATTAATTAACGATGATAGTATAGAAAATGTGTGATATTGACAATATATCATCAATTTGTGGGAAAGGGTATAATTAGCGCAATTTAAGTATTTAAATTACTTGAGCTAAATTATAGGTGTCTACATTTGTCCCTCTTTAGGGTGGCGTAAGTGACGCCAATTGAAAGATAGTATACGAGATAAATTTTTTGAAGACGTAGAAGAAAAATTAGTAGAAGTGAGAGATTCCCCCTTGAGTGTCGATGGGGTGATGATAGAAGGTGATCGACAATCGAAAAAGGTGAGAGAAAGGAAATAGAAGAATGGGCAGGAACAAGATGCCCTACACGAATAAGAAGAATAGTGTTGATATGAGAATGATGTAGAAGAGGAATGATAGATGGAAAGAAAAGAGAAAGCTTTCATCCAGTGTATTGAAACAACTTTATCATCATATTACAAAAAATCTATGCCATCGGTCCTTATTAAAAATATAAGCATACAACAAAAGTAGGATGACATGAAAATCCATACTACAAACAGCTTTTCCATTGTTGAAATACCCACTCAATGCAACATATGAAAAGAAATGTAATATGAGAAGGAAGTCAGCTCATTTAAAAGGGAAAACAAGTACAAATACACATATTCTAACAAACAAATAAGATCAAGATAGTCGTATAAATATTTTGTTACCAAGTCAAGATCCCGAAATGTTTGTGATTGAGACAAGGGTTAAATATGATTCCCAAGCAAGGATACATGCAAGGGAAGATGATGAAGGACATTGGGTCCAATGAAAATTGTAGTGTGCAATGAAATAGTATCAGGAAACTAGATGTGCCTCAGAGTACCGACGAAGCAAATAGGCTAGCTTTGCAAATGGTTGTAATTCAAATGATCCGCGAGTCATTTAAGTCGTGAACATGTGAAAATTGCAACAAGATATGGAATTAATACCATGCGCAAGATACAATTTTAAGCCACTATGAGTTGGTTTACCTATTTTACAAATTTTCCAATTTTTAGGATTTTGAATTGATTTTTATTTTGACAGTTTGGATAGATAAGAAGTTAGAAGTATCAGTAAGAATCTCCTAGGAGAAAAATAAATGTCCCAGGGAGAAGAAAAAAGCAACATACGAAAAATAATTCCCAAAGACAATGAAAAGATTAAGGAAATAAGTATTTAATAAAAAATAATTATTTGATGGAGTGTGTAGAAGAAGGGATATTTCCTAGGAGCAATAAAATTGTCCTAGTGAGAAACAATGAGTACCAGATGGAAAATAATGCACTAGAATGGCAAAAGTAAGGAAAATAATTATTTAAATAAAATAACTATTCACGGTGAGTAGAAGAAGAGTTAGAGTGTGATGTTCTATGGTTTGATTTCACACTTTTGTATGTATCATGATGATAGTCTAGATGTTTTACCACATGCGTTTGATTTTGACATGATAGATCCATAAATGATATCAATTGTATTGTACATGTGATTCTCTAGATTAGTGGATGGGATGACACAATGATATTGGTGCGAGGGGATAGATTTTCATATTTGTGAATCCCTCTTGTCCCCATGTGATGATACTATACATGATGACTAGCTTAGCATTCATGTGTAATGTATACTTAGATTTTTATTTATATGATGTATAGATGATGTTAGATGTGATTATATTGATGGAGATATGATGATGTGATAACAAAACAATGTACATGCAACAAGCAAACACAATCAAATGTTAACAAAATACACAGTGCCAACCAATCATGAATTAACACAACTATGTACAATTATTTACAAGCATGCAAAAACACACTGCATATGTACAAGTAAGAATGAATCTAATCTAAGAAAGAAAAGAAAAAACTTACCAAAGTATGTCTAAGAAATAAACTATACAAATGTACAAACAAGCAACAACTATGCAAGTAAACAATGTACATAAACAAAGCAAGAAAAAGATAAAGTAAGTAAACTAAATTTATGTTTTTGCAAGATTGTTTTGTGAAGCACTTTTCAACTATTTTTTCTTATTTTGTGAAACAATTTTCTATTTTTTTGTAATTTTCTAAGGTTTTACGAAGATACTCATAGGAATCGAGAAACGTGGATGCCCCCAACATTAGATAGAGAATATACAAGGTCAGGCACCACGTGTTTATAAATAGGAAGGTGAAGTCACAAAAGTGCCCCCAACGTTAGATGGGGAATATGTAAAACACCATCCCTTCACAGATAATCAAGAGGAGAAAAATCCGGATCAAGGCTTGATAGGATAGGTTCATAGGGAATCTCAGATGCAGACGCAGAAATATCCCTAGGCTAAGTAAAATTACTCTCCAGATGCAAGATGCTTATGAACAATGAATCCTCCCAAGGTGCTGGAAACCAATTTTCACCTAGGGACCTATCCAACATGCCATAATTGCATGGTTTTCACATATGGATGACCTATTTTCTCTTTTTATTTTTCTCTTATTTTAATTTTTTTGTATTTTGATCATTTTTACTCTTTTTTGGTTTGCTTTTCTAATTTTTGCACCATGTTTAAGCATAGAACCACTTAAGGTGCATGGAATTCATAGGTTCATGAAGCTCATCACCATTGGGATGGGAAATTTTGTATGCTCCCGTACCATATTTGGCCACAATGATGTAAGGTCCTAACCAATGTGGTTCGAACTTTCCTTTCTTCTCTCTTTCTACCCTTGTGTTGAACTGATTTTCTTTCATGACCAAATATCCGACCTCAAACTAACGAGGTATGATCCTTTTGTTGTAATTTCTAGAGACTCTGTTCTGATACACTTTGAGATGGTTAAGGGTGTGGATGCGCTTTTCATCCAGAGTTCTAATTCTGCCAGCCTGGCCACTCTGTAATCCTCATCCTTGTCTAGGTAATCCCTAAGAGATATTCTCAGGGAAGGAAGCTCGATTTCCAATGGGATGATGGATTTAGTTCCAAATACTAGGGAATAGGGTGTCACACTAGTAGGAGTGTGATTAGAGGTCCTATAAGCCTAAACGGCTAGGTGAATTTGCAAGTGCCAATTATGACTTGTCTTACTCACCATCTTTTCCATGATTTGAACCAATGTTTTGTTAGTGGCTTTAGCCTTTGCCCATTAGCTTATGGAAAATATGGCATATACCATTTCAATTTTATTTGAAATCAATGACAAAGGTTCAACACTATCTTGTTCTCGAAATATTTTCCATTCTCAAGAACTATGGCCATAGGAATGCCATATCGGTAGATAAGGTGATTCATGATAAAATTTGAAATCGAGCTCCCGTAACATAAGTAAAAGGAAAAACCTCCACCCACTTAGTGAAATATTCTATAAAGCAGTAATGATGTGAGTATGACCATGAGATGAGGAAGGGTGAGCTTTTCTATTAAATCTAGACCCCATTTGGAGAATGGCCATGGGGTTGTGATTAGATGCAACGAATGTGATGGAGTATGGATGAAATTTCCATACTTTTGACATAATATGCATTTCCTTACATAGTTACAACAATAACTGCTTTTCAAAGTAGGTGAAAGGAACAATAAGAAGATTATTCCAAGCCATGATCTCAGATGATAATAGCACACCACATTATATTTGCAAAATAGAAGATTTAAAATACCATATATGGAAATCCATCATAATCCATAATGCTCAATACATTACAATACAATGAATTGAATTATTCAATAAGAAAGATGTACATATAGGAGGAGGGAAGTGCAACTACTACCTAAATTAGTGTTGAAGAAATCCCACTAACTGATACTGGTATTTAAGTTAACTCCACAAGAGTGGTAAGTTAACTCAACACAACTAGTAAGCTAACTCCACACAACTAGTACACCTAAGCAAGCTAACCCAACAAGTGTAGGGCTAACACAAGTGTAATAATTATCCTAGTAAATAAATAAAAGGATAAATAATAACCTACACTAACACCCTCCTGTAAGCATAGCTTAGGTGGGTGGAAAAGAAGGCATGTCTCGACAACAAGGCCTCATGAGGTAGCCACATACAACAACTTGGAAAAATGAACATCGAAAGGTACCCAAAACCAGTAATAACAAAGTAGAGAGAGAAAATCCTGCTATAAGATATCCTCAGAAGCTTGGCTCTAAAAACTCGTACAATGCTAAAGAAGTGTGGTGCGCACTGTGGTCTCGAATCCATGGCTTGATCATAGAGCTCAAAAATAACCGACACTGGGCTTCACTAGAATATTTCCATGTAAGGAGATTGTCAATGGAGTTATGTCAAAAGTGTAAAAATAACACCAAACGTAATTCGATCAATCACATAAATAGGTGTGCCACGATCCAAGAACAACCAAGGCAACAAGGTAAGGACACAATATCTAAATAAATAGGAGTGCCATGATCCAAGAAAAGCCAAGGTAACAAGGCAAGGACACGAAACCCAAAGAATTAATATCAACACGTAGTAAGGTAAGGACATGAAACCCAAAGAATCAGTATCAACACCATACCCTCCCATACTATTGAATGGGTAGAGTGATATCACAGATCTGTATGAGTTTTCAAATTCAACTACTCGAACACTGACAAACTAACACTAGCCTTCACCACAATAGCTCCCCCATAAGAGAGACTATCAACATGCCAAAAAAAGTGTAAAAAATACAGATCTAAAATATCTCAACAAACAAAAGAGATATAAATGTATACACTCATATATACAATAATGCAACACCCAAAAGTTTAGGACGTTGGGCTCAATCGAAATTGTTTCCACAAGTGATCAAAATACCCTCCCAAATTTGGAACTTTTTAATTGAGTGCATGTAAATATTACAATGAGTAACAATACCTTTTATGTTTGAAATATGTGTATAAAATGTCACCAATGTGTAGATCTCGATAAAATACACAATTTCAAAACAAATATCACCTTAATTTTAGCTACAAATCAAAAGTTATGAGCACGAGAAGGTTTTGCTATTAAAATAATATTTTAATGGTGATCATTTTTTAAAAGGTACACGTGACACCCAAATGTCCAAAGGGTAAAAGAGTGCATCCACACAATACATGCTTACGACCAAAGGATAAAAGCCTACACCCAAAACCTAAAATGTCCAGAGGGTTAATCATTGCATCTAGAGGGTACACATCAATATCTAATGGATAAAAGAATGCATCCGTAAGGTACACACTTATATCCAATGGATAAAAGAATGCACCCAAAGGGTACAGATATGTGTCTAGTGGATAAAAGACTGCATCCAAAACTAAAATATCCAGAGGGTAAAAGAATGCATCCGGAAGGTACACGCTTATATCTAATGGATAAAGAATGCACCTAGAGGGTAAAAATTTGTGTCCAGTGGATAAAAGACTGCATCCAAAACCAAAATATCTAGAGGATAAAAGAATGCATCCGAAAGGTACACACTTATATCTAATGGATAAAAGAATGCACCAAGAGGGTACAGATCTACGTCCAGTGGATAAAATAGCATCCAAAACTAAAATATACAGATGGTGAAAGAATGTATCTGGAAGGTACACACTTATATCCAATGGATAAAAGAATGCACCCAGAGGTTACATATCTGCATCTAGATTTGACACTCTCAAAACATGGTCGACTTTACATTCGATTCTAGGGTTTTGGCACCTTCCAAATCCAATTCAAGACTCTATTTTGCATAACATTGCATGGTGCAAAAACTCGCTAACACATTCCAAATACATGAAAATAATAAACCCTTTCTTGCAAAGAAAACTTACAGATGGATGTCTAAATCATATATTTCTCTGATACCATGAAAGGAACGATAAGAATATTGTTCCAAGCTGCGATCTTAGATGATAATAGCACACCACATTAGATTTGCAAAAGAAGAGCTAAAATACCATATATGGAAATCCATCATAATCCATAATGCTCAATACATTACAATACAATGACTTGAATTATTCAATAAGAAATAAGTACATATAGGAGGAGGGAAGTGCAACTACTACCTAAATCAGTGGTGAAGAACTCCCACTAACTAATACTGGTAGTTAAGTTAACTCCAAAAGACTAGTAAGCTAACTCAACACAACTAGTAAGCTAACTCCACACAACTAGTACACCTAAGCAAGCTAACCGAAAAAGTGTAGGGCTAACACAAGTGTAAGAATTATCTTAATAAATAAATAAAAAGATAAATAATAACCTACACTAACAGTAGGCCAATAATAGCCTACTCTCGTAAATTTCCTAGCTAGAACCATTCCATTTGTATGGGTGCCGCACACCCCTTCATGCACCTCTTTAATCGCTTGACTAACTATGTTACATCAAGACAACACAAAATATTCTGTCATAGCCGTGATGATATAACATATCTCTTAGGAGGTATAACGGGCTATTTAGCATATAAGGCTTTGTTTTTCTAGATGGGAGATGTCAGGAGGGAAGGTGTTGTGTTTAAGATAAGTACAAATGTGCACATACCATGGGGAATATGGAGCACCAAATCCACAAGCCAAACATGATTCAGGGCATATCATATGCATTCTAGCGTAGATTCTCAACAAATAATGGAATGTCAATTCTCTCTAGTGGAATTCATAGCATAGAACATACGGTGGCCATAGCGTATGCAGATCTGTTTTGTGCTCTCTGAATCTACTTGAATGTGATACGCACAAAATACTCTTTCAAGGTTTCCACCCATTTTTTTGTAGGGGATGAGTTTCTCATCCTTGACTTTATACTTGTCATTGACCTACTCGATGATCAACTATGAATCATCAATGATCCTAACATGATGGATATCCCATTTGATTTCCATTTTCATCCCTGTGATGAGTCCTTCATACTCCCGATGTTATTTATACAAGGAAAACCAAGGTGAAAATCTTTAGGTATAGGGTCACTGAAGGAATAATTAAAACAACACCTGCTCCCGAACCATGAAAATTAAAATATCTATCGAAGTGCACTCGCCACATGATGTGAATTCCTCAATATATAATAGTGAAGCATCCGACGACTCCAGCACTTACTGTGCCTGCTTCTGTAACGCTTCTTCCGCTAACCGGTCCGTGAGTACTTTCCCTTTTACCAAATTTTGGTGTACATACTCAATTTCAAATTCACTTAGTAGAATGATCCAATTAGTTATTCTACCTCTAAGGGCGGGTTTTGACAATAGGTACTTAAGTGGGTCAACTTTGGATATAAGCTTGGTTTTAGTGTTCTACAGTGTAATGCAAAAGTTTTTGGAAGGTGAAAACTATAGCCAAACAAGTTTTTTCAATCTGAAGGTAGTTGATCTTGTAAGCAATGAGAGTACGACTGAGATAGTACAAAATGTTTTATTTATGGCCGAGGTCATATTGGGCCAACAACACACCAATAAAAAATTGTGTGGTAGAAATATAGATCAGAAGTGGCTCACCAGGACTTGGAGGCATGAGAATAGGTGGATTGGCCAAGTACAACTTAAGAAAGGTGAAAGCCTATTGTTACTTTGGTCCCCAGATAAAGGCAACATCCTTTTTAAGTAGGTGAGAGAATGAATTACACTTATCGACAATTTGGGAAATGAAGCCACGTGATAGCTGTATCTTTCATTGCAAGCTACACAATTGTTTGATGATTTTGGGAGGAACCATTTCAGTAATGGAAATAACTTTAGTGGGGTCTACCTCAATCCATCTTTGAGATACAATGAATGCTAAAAACTTTCCTGACAATATACCAACCACACACTTCTTAGGATTTAATCTGGGTTTGTACTCCCACAGGCATTCAAAGATATGCTGCAAGATCTCCGGGTGATATGTTCTTGTCTTGTATTTCCTAAAGATATCATCCACATAGTCTTCCATGATGTCGTGAATCATATCATGGAAAATCATGGTCATTTCCCTTTGATAAGTTGCTCCTAAATTTTTAAGGACTAAGCGCATTACTGATAACAAAAATTTCCCTAGGGGGTTGTGAAGGTTGTCTTTTGTTTATCCTCATCTACGATTTTGATCTGATTGAGCCTGAAAAGCCATCCATAAGTGATAAAATTCATATCCTCAAGTTGAATCAACAATCATATCAATATTGGGAAATGGTAAATCATCCTTTGGACACACTTTTTTAATGTCTCTAAAATGCATGCATTCTTATCCCGATGGGTTTCATTTGTACGAGGACTATGTTTGATATCCATTCTAAGTAATCAATAGGTTGAATAAATCTTGCCACTAACAATATTTCCAACTATTCCTTAACTAGAAGGGCCACCCGGATGTATTTTTCTGAGATTTTGTTTTATGGGCTTGGCGTTTGCGTGCACTACTAGGTTATCCAATACCAAAGTTGGATCCAAGCCCGATATATCCTTATAAGACCAAGTGAATGCATCTACATATTCCCGCATGAAACATGGTGAATATTTTTGTTGCCATAGTGAGAGTGAAGCTCCTAGTTTGACTATCTTTGGATCCTCTTCTGTTCCAATATTCACATCAATGGTTTCTTCTACTAGCATTATTGACAAATCCTCTATATGTGTAGGATCAGGAGGAAGGTTGAGATCTTCTTCCAAGGGCATCTCGTATGAGCATCTCGTACAAGATTTTCACCCTTGGCGTGGTCACTTTTCTTGTCCATTTATTTTTTTACTTGTTTGTCAACCAGTGCCTCAAAGAGGTTTTCACTTAGTGACTTGGAATTTTGTTTTTGTCGAGGGTTTTTGTTGGAAATTTTTCCATCACTTTTTCTCAAGTTTTTCTGACCACAAAGCTCAAATTCCTTGCCAAAGTACGTGCAGGTATCTAAATCAATGTAGAAACTCTTCTTATGGTCCCCAATTGGAATTATATCTTGAATGCCCATGAATTCTGAAATGGCTTCATAATTTTCAAATATATCCAGTAGCACATGACATTGTTGGTCCCATTTGACAAGGCAAGGGTAAACAAGGTAAATTTTAGGTTCATTAGGGGTTATGGTGAGGATAATGGTATTCATGAACAGGTTTGTGGAGGCAAGATCCTCGTATTGGCTACAGTGGGAATATATGTACGCTATCTAAATACTTAGAGCTATCCTCACGCTTAAAACAAGTGTCATATTGATCGTTTGGGTGTGAACCATAAGGTCAAATTCTAATGTTGTACCTTTCCATCTTGAAATGTGGGAGAGGAACCGGTTCTCTCGGTTCTTGCTCATTTTTTATGCATCCTAGAACCTTGTAGCCCATGAAATACATCATTCGGCTAGACTTCTCATACTCAGGGATTTGGTAGAAAGTTGGTTGAGTATCTTCCGGGACCCAAGTCATAGGTGGGTCCAACAATTTCTCTTCAGCAAGTAACCCTCCAGGTAAAAATGACCCAATAGTTTGCTCATCTCTAGGCCATCTGAAATGATAGTTGGGTTGGCCTCTAGTTTTAGGTGACAATGAGAGGTCTGAAACCAAAATATCTTGTTGCACATTATACTCCCCACAACCATATTCTAGAACCTTCATCTCCCATGAATCAAAAGGGGAAGTTGATGTAGAAGCATCACAAGTGCAAGAACTTAGGGAATCTGAATCTACTTGTGACTCCATGGCTTCGGATTAAAGAGGAATAACTATATCAGCAAAGGGACACATATAGGTACCATTATGCAAAAAAATATTGAGAGCTCTGCACTAAATGATGGGATCTGGATCTCCTTGTATCATGATAATGTGTCCCTCATGTTTCAGTTTGATGCATTGATGGAATGTTGGTGACACGGATCGCATGACATGAGTCCATGGTTGGGCAAGAAGCATATTGTATGGGGTTCTAAGTCCAAGACACAAAACTTCATGTGATGACAAGTGGGTCTAAATTCCATGGGTAATGTGATTGTGCTTTATTCGACTCCCTTTCCGCATTGTTGTAAGTGGTTATGGTAATGATTTGGGAGTCGATGTCTTCTTCTGTATGTCCTAATTTCTTAACTAATTTCAATGTGCATATATTCAACCCTGATCCATTGTCCACAAGCACCCATTTTATCTTTGGGCGGGTGACGAATACCTCAATATACAAGGAGAGATTATGTGTTGGATCTTCAATAGGGATCTCCATATGAGTAAACGAAATGTACTCATTTGGGACAATGTTGGCTACCATAGCTTGAAGATGTGTAGGATCTACTTGTAGTGGCACTCCTGACCCCTGAAGAGTTTTGTAAAAAAATGCCCTTATGTACATTTGATATTTTGAGAAGATCCACAATTGAAATCTTGGTAGACGTATTCTCAAGTTGTTTTAAGAGGTTTTACCTACCATCTTGTGGGGTCGACAGAGAGGGTTCAAGAATCATGAGGCAGTCGTGCCTTGTTACCATAGCAAAATCCTTTCCCTTGATTAGAACGGTGTGCACATGGTCACTAGCAGAGTGGATACATCCAATGAGTGAATCATAATGATTATTGTCCTTCTTGGTCTATAGATAATTCTCCACTTTGTAACTCTAGGATGACTCTCGTCGATCCGACTTTTCTCATGTAACTTACCATGTTTAGGTAATAGTTCTTGGAATTTTCCCATCTTTTCATTTGGCGTCTGTTTTCTCTCGGGGTATACACTTCTATCTCCACATTTTCGATGAGGTCTTGGATGTAATGATGAAGTCATATACAATTGTCCTGCTTTGTGTCCCTTGACACGATCTAATTCACAATAGTCATGCTCTTTGTACCATGGTGGTTTTGAAGTATTGTCATTAAAGGGTTGGGTCATGGGATGATTCATCATGTGAGCCGCATCCAATTGCTTTAATATCTCCGACAAAGGCTCATTGAGAGGAGTGAACATTCTATGTTTAGGTGGTGGTTGAATAGGTCCTTTGGTCAATTTAAAAGGTTGACTAGTTTGAACTATTTACACGCGTTTAGAATATGTGATCGCGTCTCCCACAACATTCTTGTATTTGTTGAATATTTTTGGCTTTTTGGGAGTTTTGCATTTTGGTTATCCTTAGAGTGTGGTTTAATGGTTCCTTAGGCAATAAGGGCTTTCTCTATTTGAATTCCCTTTTCAATAACCTCTTCAAGGTGCAAACAAAATGCATTTGCAAATGAAAAGTGATGTCTGGGTTGAGATTGGGTACAAAGATACCCACCAACTATTTTTCAGGGAATTCACAAGGGAAGTGAATGTCTATCCCTCTCAATATTTGCATGAAGCTATAAAATGTCTCATTAGGACGTTGTTTAGTGCCACACAATTCTTCCATGGTTGTGCCACTTTCTATGTTGTATGAGAAGTGTTGTACAAACATTTTTGCCAATTCAAGCCATGTAAAAATAGACCCATCGGGTAAGCGAGTGAACCATTTCAAGGCTTGGCTGCCTAGACTCTTTGGAAAGAGTTGTATGAGGTAGTTGTCACTGTAGGCCACTTCTTGGCATGCCATATAAAAATCTTTTACATGGTCTCGTGGGTCACCCTTCCCTCTGTATTTGTCAAATTTTAGCATGTCAATTTTTTTAGGGAAGGGTTGAAGCATCATAGTTTTGTCAAACAGATAGGGACATAGCTCTTCATATTGATATTTTCTTCTATTCCCCACAGTGCTCTCTTGGAGGCTTGTAAGTGTCACTTTCATAGATTGCATTTCTTGAGCGAGTAATTGTTCTTTGGTAGGAGAAGCAGGGATATATACATGATGATGTTCCATATTGTCTTCTCCTTGATTATAGAGTTGAATTTCACTAATTTTGACCTTAGGTTTTTTCTTGTTTGTTTCTTTTTGTACATGAAATGTTAACAAAGCCAATCACAACTAAGGTTGCTAATTTGTTGTTGAATTGTAACTTCATCTTTGAAAGGTTCCTCTTCTTCTTTATGTTGCACGGGTTGATCAACATTTTAGTGTTCTATTTTGACATTATGTGGTACTTTAAGGAAAGGTATTTTATATCCCACTCGCATTATCATTTCCCACATTAGTAGTAAAAGCATGTTCATGTGTTAATATATCATCCATGTTAATAAGAGGTTGCTCCCTTCATTAGCATCATTTGTAGGTGGGATTGCCTCTTGTTTGATAGGCATTCGCTCCCAAGTCCACAACTTGTGCCAAGATGCCGATCCTTCTTTCTAAAAGGAATTCATCTAACAAGGTGGCGTCAAAGTCAAATTCCACATGTGGTGATTCCAACTCATCACTGTTATGATATATCATTTCTTGTACTTCCTTCTTCGTGGAGAGAAAAGGCCCAAGATCATGGCCGATAAAATGGTTTGACCCTTTTTTATTTGAGGCTTCCCAAGTTTGTGTTTTTCTTTCTTCCAAATATTTTTTTGAGTCCTAATCTTGTTTTAGGAGCCATGATGTGTAATAGGTTCACTAAGGTATCTGTGAATGTGTTCAAATATTTTTATCAAACCTAAGTGAAAAGAAGGAATGTCAAGAAATTAAGGAATGTTATGAATGTCAAAGAACCAACATGACACAATAATTTTCTCTTAAATGAATGATCCAAACAAGAATCAGTCACACAATGTTGAGTTTCAAACCAAATAATCAAATGAATTACTTCCTAAATTTTTCTTTGAAAAGGTAGTTGGTGTCATATGATGATTAACAAAATGTCCCTACTTATGTCGAGTTCAAAGAAATGAACAAGGCGTAAGTAATAACAAGAAGTTAATGTGACCTCAAAACAAAGTATACTAGAAGAAAGCCCAAATTCAATCAAGACCTATATTCCAAAGGGTGTTAGTTACAATTGTGGGTGACACAAAAATTTCACCAAGATATGTTAACCAAACTTTATGAGAAAGTAAGGTATTAATATCAAGATGATATTCATATAACATGCATAAGCGGTAATGCTTAACATTCTTTAGAATCAAGGTAATAATTAAAATCAAACTAAAGCGATAGTATACTTGGGAATTTTTCAAGTGTATACAGCATAACCTTACACTATACATATTTAGGCCAAGTTTACAAGAAAAAATGCGTAAATACCAAAATTGTAGTGTCGCAATATAAACAAGATAAGCTGTTCAAAGGAGAATCAAATTGATGAACCAAGCCTAACTACGATGTTGATCTTGAATTGAGTATCAAGATAAAAAAGGCTACCAATGATATAAAAACATCTCCACACACTTTAGATGTTTAAAAATCCAACCATGAACATGGATGGGAGTAAAAGAACAAAAAAGTGGAGAAACAATCAATTTATAATGAAAAGGCAATCACTCCTATTTTGATCAACAAAGTGTCAAAAGAAAGTGAAGGAAGTAGATCAATTGGGGTTGGAAAATTCTTGCCTCACTTCCGCAGAGTTTGGCCTCACCTCGGGGAATTGAAAAACTAAGCAAAAGTAACGCTTCACATGTTTCGTGATGAACAATATCTCTTAACTCAAAATTGGCTTTTATGTGGTCCAAGAGGGCTCTTGGTCAAAGATAGCTTCCTAGGTGGTTCACTCAACTAGGTGTCACTAAGACCGTCTTAAGCGAGCTCAATTTACCCAAAAAGTCACACTGACTAATTTGGGAGTATCTCATCTTTACTTTACCCCCTTCAAGCACAGTGGGAAATAAATTTGTCCATTGTGTACTCTCACTGGGGTAATCATACGGATGACTTTTGACGCTAAATCTCACAAATGGTAGTACTAGTCAAGTAGGTTGTGTGGAGCACTTCCCATTTCTTTCACAAGGTTCGTTCTTGCATGGACCACTTTGGGGTTCCTAGGACCACCCCCATCGTTTGTAGCTTAAGGGTTATGCTAAAGCGGTTATGTCCTAGTTTTAGGTAGATGAGACGTACCCTTATCCAAACTTGCAAATACAGTGTGTTGATTATGGTGTGTTTTTTTATCTTTTTTTAATTAGAGGTGATTTTCTTGAACACCTTTTGGAAACCTGCATGAAAAATTTATTATTAGTTTAATTTTGTTTTGAACTCCTTTATTTGACAAGCGTTTTCAGGTCCTATAGTCAAGCGTTAGTAGTTCTCCAAGCAAATCACATTATTTAAAATATGATTAAGGATTGATTTTGATTCTCAAGATCATCTAAGGATGTGAGAGAAGATAATACACAACAAATAATCTAACTAAAATGTAAAGAAAATATTTGCAATCAATGAACCATACAAAAAATGTGATGGGTTGTTGTCAAAATTTGTATGTAAATGAACCATAAGAAAAGATTTGCAATCAATGAACCATACGAAAAATGAACCAAGATTCAATTTTGACAACAACCCGTCACATTAATATATGAATAGAAGACTCGACACTCGCAAACATTTACATACATGCTCAAGAATATAAGATTTTCAAGAAATTGGCAAAACTAGCACGTAGAATGATGAAAAAATAAGCTTTACAAATGAAAACATGATGAAATATTGAAATTTTCTCACCAAGATTGAATTTTGACAAAGCAACCCACCACATTAATATGTAAATATAAGACTCATCACTATCAAACACTAACTTAAATTCTTAAGAAATTAAGATTTTCAAGAAATTGACAAAACTAGCTTGTGGAATGTTGAGAAAGTAAGCTCTAAAAATTAAAACATGCGAAATCTTGAAAGTTTCCCATCAATTCCAATTTTTACAAAACTTCACCTCATTTATACCTATAAGGAAGACTCAACACATACAAACTCAACAAAACAAGTTAAGAAAAACAAGTTAGATGAACATGTGTAAAAGAGGGTTAGTAACTAAAAATGAAACTTAACTACAAAAAATTGAAATTAAGAGCAAATGACAATGGAGTAGGTCCCACCGGGCGTGCCATATGTATGCATGAAATAGTTAGTAATGCAAGTAAAGTTTAAACTAACACCCGAGAAGCTTCAATACAATACTAAACTAAACCTATGCATCATCATGCTAAGAGCTTAAACAAAGCTAACCTATCAACATTACGCATTAAACGTGAAATGAACATTTTAAGCTAATATGCTAAATAAATTGACTTCTATATCTTATTAAATGCTAAAAATAAGACAAGATTTAACCTAGGTAGACTGTAACAATCAAAGAGTTGGTTATGTGCTTGAAATCCCAAGGTTTCTAAGAATGGAGTCTTGTCAAATCATGGCTACAACACCGTTTGACATATCTCCATATGACTTCAAAACTTGGGTGGATGAATACAAGAAATGGAGAACGCAAGCTCTTCTAATGGAAGAATTCTCAAAGACGATAAATAGTTATAGTGTATGCTTTATGTTTGTTTAGGAATGTAGGTGTAAATATAAAGGTAGGAGGAGGGCTCCTTATATAGCCCAATGGATAGAAGAATTTCTACATCCCTCTTCATGTGGGATAAATGGAGAGGTTGGGTTAGTTGTGGATAAGGAAGGTTTAGAAAAGGTTGAGTCAACCTTAGGAGAGTTTATTTTGTCCTTTAGTGACCCATGGGGTTTGAGGGAATTTATTAATTAACCAAAGTGATTAATTAATAGGTGTGCAAGCTTATAGAAGCTTTTTAGAGGAATAGTTAGCATGATTTAGACTATGAAAGGATTTTAATCAAATAAATAATGATTTATTAATTAAATCTAAGAGATATTTAATTAATTAAAAATACTTAATTAATCGAGATAGAGAGGGAGCTGATTAAAGGAAGGTCATTAATTGGTGTCGTTGTTGGATAAAAGAGTTAATTAACTAACATAATGTAATTAATTAATGATGATAGAAGAGAAAATATGCGATATTGATGATATGTCGTCAATTTATGGGAAAGTGTATAGTTAGTGCAATTTAAGTATTTAAATTTCTCGAGATAAATTATAGGTGTCTACATAGGAAATAGATTTAAATAAAATAAAATAAAATCAGTTTTTTTTATGCATGCACAACATGCTGTTGTTTTAAAGAAGCGGTTTAAATTTAGAGTGCTATGTTTTTAGAGGTGTAGGTGGTTATTTAATAACATCAATTGTAATTATTTTGGATGGATGAGTGCATTGAAAGGACACAACAGCACACACAACTTGATTTTATGATCTCGAAGCTCACGAAAGTGATGAATAAATCAAAGTATGCACAAAAGTGTTGATTTATCTGTTTAATTTATTTTTATTTATGCAACTTAATTTTATGTTTTTGTTTACTTGTTGTTCATTTTTTAAGACTAGCAATTTTCTACAAATTGGTATTAGAGTAGGTTATTCCAAGAGTTTATTAACTCGATGTGCAAGCGATGGCTTCTACATCCAAGATGCAAAGACCACAATTTAATGGAAAGAATTGTGACTACTAGTTGCTGACCATGAAGGCACTATTTGAATCTCGGGACGTATCGGATATTATTGAGAATGGGTACACAAAGCCTATAGATGCAGCGTATAACACACTCTCACAAGGAGAGAAATATACTTTGAAGGAGTTATGAAAGAAAGTCGATAAATCTCTTTACTATATTCATCAGGTGATGCATGAAAGCATCCTTCCTAGAGTGGTAGAAACCATTCAAGCAAAGACCACATGAGATACACTTCAAGTTTCATATCAAGGTAAAGAGAAAGTAAAAATTCCAAACTATATTTACTTTGTAGAGATTTAGAGAATTTATCAATAAAAGATTCATATTCCATAGAATCATTCTTTACTTATGTAGTTGGCTTAGTTAATCGAATAAAATCCCATGGTGAGACTCTTAAAGATAGGAAAATTAGTGAAACATTGCTTAGGAGTTTTCCTACAAAATTTGATCTTCTAGTTGTTGCTTTAAGAAACTAAGGATCGATTCGAGTTTTCTATTGATGAGTTGCATGCATGACTTGTCAATCATGAAAATAGGATGAATATATCACATGCAAGTATAGATCAGAATTTTGCATCTCAAACAACAAGTATTTATGGAAAAATAAGAGGTAGTTTAAGACCAAGAGGTAGAGGAATAAGTCCATCTAGAGGATGTGACAATGGCTCATCAAACTTTTAGGTTGAAGCGGACGAGTGAAGAACACGCTTATGGTCGAGAGACAAGATAATTCTCATGTTCGGTACCATTATTGTAAGAAGTATGGGTACTATGCTTATGATTGTAAGGAAAAGCAATATGATCGGGAGAGGTAAAATCAAAATTAGGTTGGAAGTTATACTCCTAAACCTATGTTTATTTCATGCATAATGATTATCGAAGAAAAACCTTCTTTATCATATATTGAGTGCAATTTATAAAAAGAGAGTCCATGTGTTATATGGAATTTGGATTAAGCTACGTAATCACATGACAAGTAATCTAGATCTATTTTCTAGTTTGGATGAATCTGTGAAGAGTGATGTAACTCTTGGAAATAACAATATTGTGTCTGTAAAAGAAAAGACGCAGTTAGCATTCTAACTAAAAAGGGGGAGAAAATGAATATGCATGATGTTTATTATATTTCAGGTTTGAAGAAAAATATTATGAGTATTAGATAGTTTATACAGAAAGGATACAATGTTTATATGGAAGATAATGAGTGCGTGATTGTGGAAAAAACCCTAGCACTCAATTGATTACAAAAGTGAAGATGAACAGCAATAGGATGTTTCCCTTGATTTTAAAACTAGGAAAAAGAACAAATTAGAATCTATTTGTAGCAGAGTCAACGAGTTAGTTCGTAACCAAATACTACACTAAGTCAAATTAGTCTTCTAATATGTCTTGCACTCAAACAAATGAGTCTTACGCTAAGGTAAAAGAGTCTCGTGCTGAGGTAACAGAGTCTCGTGTAAATGTAAATCAAGTCTGTGCTACATCAAGTGAGTCTTGCACTGGTTCATGTGCTAATACAAATGAGTCCTATCTGAAGGAACACAATCAAATTTTCATTCAGTCATGAAATATGAATCATGGATTTGACATCTAAGGTATGGACATTTGAATTTTTGAGGTTTAAATTTACTGCATAGAATTAATATGGTTAAATATTTTCCATTGATTTAGAAAACAGAAAAGGGTATGCGAAGGGTGTATTTTGGGAAGGAACATAGATATTCTTTCCCAGTTGGTAAAATGGAAAGAGAAAGTGCACCTATTAATATAGTACACTCAGATTTGTGTGGACCTATGGAAACATTTTCTCTGGAGGTTGTTCATATTTTATGACACAAAAATTTGATTCCTTTGATACATTTTAATAGTTAAAGCCATTAGCAGAGAAAAAATTAATAATACATCAAAGTTCTAAGGACAGACAGAGGAGGTGAGTATGTTTCTAATGAATTTATAAGTATTTGCAAATATCATGGTATACACAAGAATTTCACTACCAGGTATACAACATAGTAAAATGGTGTGACAAAGAGGAAGAACACAACCATTATGGAAATGGAAAAAAATATGTCAAGGCGAAGCACCTTCCAAATGACTATTGGGCGAAGCAATAGAAACTTTTGTTTACATTTTAAACAGTATCCAACAAACCTTGTTAGGAACATGGTTCCTCAACAAACATGGACTAACAGGAAACACAATGTTTTAGATTTCAATGTTTTTGGTTGTGCATTGTATATACATGAACTTGATGATCTAAGTAAGAAGCTAGAAAACAAAGGAGAAAAATGTATCTTTGTTGGGTATTCGAGAATACAGAATCTTACAAGTTATGCAGATCACAGTCACGGGAAGGTAGTGATCAGCAAAAGATGTTCGATTCATTGAAAATGAAGCATGGGATGGAAGTATAGAGAAAAAGTGAGTATAGTAGTAGCTATTCCACATGATGATATGGCAGATGAAACTTTAGAGAAGCAAGGTAATGTATCTACAAATCTTGGGCATTAACTAAAAGTCGTAGCACTAGCTACACCTCCTTCTACAGTTCGTAGGTCTCAAATATTTCAGCCATATTCAACCATGCAAGAAATACAACAATGAACTCTAAAAGCAAGTCCATCGCCATAAAGAAGTCCTGCGTCAAATAGTATTGCGCAATGGAGAACACAAATTTTTAGTGACATTTACAATGTTGATACAACTAACTCATTTTACAATTTTTACATTATTTTTAGAAGTGCGCAGATCCAGATATTTTGAAGAGGCTATAGAAAATAAAGTTTTGGAAAAACCCATGGATGATGGGATAGATGCTATATATAAAAATCGACAAGGGAGTTGATGGGTCTTTCAAAAGGAAATGATGTGATAGGAGTCAAGTGTGTCTACAAGAAAAATACAATGTTGATGGAAAAATAGTGAAACATAAAGCAAGGATGGTAATAAGAGTTTTTACACAAAAATATGGAGTTTAATAGAATGAAACATTTGCACCAATAGCATGTTTGGATACGGTAAGAATTGTTTTAGCAATTACATTTAAAAATAATGTCCTATTTATCAAATGGATATAAAATCAACATTCTTGAATGGATCTCTTGAAGAGAAAGTTTATGTGAATCAGCCAGAAGGTTATGAGATAGAGGGTCATGAAGGAAAGGTATACATGTTCAAGAAAGCACTCTATGGTCTCAAGAAAACACCTAGATCTTGGTAGAAAAGGATTGATTTTTATTTTAAACAGAATTAGTTCAAGTAGGAGTAGTAGTGAACCTACTTATACACCAAGATAAATGACCAAGGTAAGATTATAATTGTTTATTTATAAGTAGATGATTTAAACATTATTGGAAATCTATCTACGAGTCATTCAAATCAGCCATGAAGAAGGAGTTTGAGATGACAAATCTTGGTCTTATGAATTAATTTTTGGGAATTGAAGTCCCACAATTAGAAGGTGAAGTTTTTCATTTCACAAGAAAAGTATGCAATTTTTTTTTTAAAAGGTTTAAAATTTTGAATTGTAAGCTAGTGCCAACACCCATTGCATTAGGTTTGAAGTTAAGAAAAGAGGAAAAAATATTGTTTTTGGATCCAACATTGTTAAAAAATTTGGTTGGGAGTCTTATGTATTTGATGGCCACAAGGCCTTACATTATGTATGGTGTGAGCCTCATATCTAGGTTCATGGAATCTCCAAAAGGTTCACATTTGTAATGCCCGCTAAAATCTCCCACTTGAGACCCATGAACAACCTGGGTTTAGTTACAAAATTATGGAATATTTTTTTTTAAAGTGTTAACAACCAAAGTCTCAAGGACAATTAAATTCAACTGATAACTTTTCCCATTATAATAATTACTAATTCCACATTATAAAGCAACAAGTGTAATAAGTCCACACCTAGCTCAAATCTCCTTAGGGATTAATTTAATCACTGATTACATTGACATTTTAGCTAAATATTCCCTGATTAAAATTTTAGGGTTAAGGAACCAAAACAATTAAATACCCAAGGTATTTAAATCCACAAGATCTAAGACAATAACAAGGTTTAATTACAGTGGGGAAAAGAATACATATTTAAAATCATCAGAGTAAATTCTTACTTACCCACTCCCATAACTCGGTTAAATATTCAATTTGATTTTTCCCATGATTAACGCAATTAAAACTTCCTAAAAACATTCCCATTAGATAGGGAATTTTCTCACCTTTCCGGTGATATAAAGAAGTCCTCCTAACTCCTCATATTTCTCAAGTTATGGACCGGCGGAACTTGGGGTGAAAATTTTCCCAAGAGCAGGCCTGTGGGCTTAGGGAGGAAAATTTTCCCCAACTCGGGCCTATGGACTTCGGAGAGAAAATTCACCCGGAGGAGAAAAGTGGACCAATGGAGTGGGGAAGAAAACTTTTCCTAGACGCAGGCTGGTGGAGTGGGGAAGGCATTTAGCGCTTTTTCCCTTTTGGGACAAAGCGAATTTTAAACCCGTACCTTTGTCAATGCCTAGGGAGGCCACATGTCAGCTCTTAATTGGTCAGCAGTCGTGGGTCGTGGGGAACATTTGGAAAATTTGACTATTCAAAAGGAAGGGAAAAAAGGTTGAAAGGAACCCGTGCCTTTTTGACGCAAGAAAGATGCCACGTGTCACCAACCATTAGCTGTAGTTTAGCGGGCCAACAGGGGATAATTTGGAAAATTTTCCCAAAATTTTTCTGAAGCGTTAAGGCTTAAAATATCCGCTCCTCTACTAACACCTCGTGAAGCCACATGGCAAAGCTCCGATTAGCTGCGGGTCGGTGGGGCTGCGGGAAAAACTTACAAATTTTTCCAAATTTATTTTTGAAAGTGCTTAAGTTTAAAATCGATCCAAGCCTCTGCCGACACCCAATGAAGCCATGTGTCGATCAATGATTATTGTGAGGCGAGGCGCGGGCAGCAAGAAAAATTACTAAATTAACTTTTTGGGCTTAGATCATTTTTAGACAAAATGAAGGCTTACGGATTAGCGGAGTGGCGAGAAACTTCATGACTTTGCACCTTTTGGGAAAAAAGCAAAAAAGAAAGTTTTAGCTCGCGGGTCCGCCCAAGAATATTTTATTCATTTAAAATTTGACAGTTAGATTATTTTGAGCCCAAAATGAAGTAAAAACTTCAGAAGGCCATAACTTTTGATTGGGAACTCGTTTTTGGAAAACAAGGACTTTCTGGAAATCTCTTGACGTCCTATTTTCACAACAACCTTAGGAATTTGATTTTGATAAAGTTTAAAGGGTCAATTTTTAGAAAATGTCTTTCTGTCACTTAGAAAGTGAACTGGTATTTTTAACTTATCATTTTAAAAAAATTTGTCATTAATTATTTTTCCACTTGCCAAACAAGCATGGAGGATTTTACTTGGAATATTTTAGGATAGATTGCAAGGTTAAGTTTACTTGATTGATTTGCATTCGAAATTTATCAATTTTATACAGCAAGAAGTCTGTAATTTTTCCTTTGCCCGATTTGAAAGGTTCTATAAAATTTTCATAAGTATTTTGGTATGTTTGGGGTCATTTTGACCTTAAAAATAAAATTTTTGGTTTCATTTTTTCTTTTTGATGTTAAAGGGTCATTCTGTTCAATTTCTGATTAATAATTGTCAGTATGAAAATTATCTAACAGAGCTCAAATTCGAATAGATTTATTTTCATTTGCCAAATTTAAACTATGAATTCATTCCAACCCAATCTAACATACTAAGTTGACTCAAGCAAAGTATTCAAATGCCGAATTACAATTCTGATTTCTAAAAAAATTATGTAAAAAAAAGCAGTATTATGACATTTCTCCATATGCATTCACTTTTTCATCCTTCCAACAAATTTTCAAAATACATTCAACAATAAGATTTCAATACCCAATAATGTCATTTGAGTAAAGTAATACAATACTTTATTGATTCAAAGAGATACCTTTACAATTTCTTCTTTCATTGCTCAATTACAATATCCAAATTATGATTTCTTTTACATTCTTTCAAACACAGAAAAACAAATATATCTCTTTCACAATTCAATTTGCAAATTTCATAGCCCATATAAACCATCTTTCCATCACAAATAATATACAAGATCATCCACTTCAAGTGGGAAAAGGTTACATTAAGAAATGATCTTAGCAAGGACTGTCAAACTGTCTTCTTTCTCAGTTCCAGAATAGCAATATGAATTTCCATCATTCTCCAATTTGGTCACAATAGAACAAGGGAAAGGCAACACTCTCCACCCAACCAAGACATCCAATGAAAAGGGAGAATCCATCCTTCTTCATTGGCCCCGAGCCCCAACCACATTGCAATAAGAAATGTTTTTTTCAACTCATGGCAACAATAGGCTTCCACAACACAAAGACAAATTTCTCATTCAAAACATAGTCCAAAACAAAACTATAGTTTGCCACCATAGAACAAAACAACAAACAACACTCAAGCTTCATCATGCAAGCCAAAGGAGAAAGAAACTATGGGGGATGCTGCTTATGCCTCCCAAAGGGAAAATGGGTATCACCACCTGAGAACAAACCACCAATATATATATATATATATATATATATATATATATATATATATATATATATCATTTTAGATCCCCGATATGCCCTTATGCCTCCCCAACCTCTTATGGCACCCCATAATGACTATAGAAATGCAAGCTATTTCTTTTTAAGTTGGAACCCGGATCCCAACTCCCTCCACACTTATACCTCCCCAAAACACTTATGCCTCCCACAGAAATACCCCATAGTCTTCTCCTACACCATCCCTAGGCCATCTACCCAAACAACCCACACACATGCCAAAACATTCACAACAATAACATTTGCACAATTAGAAGAAGAGAATTTCAAGATCCAAGATCTTACCTCTCCATAATGGAGTTTGTTCCAAGTTCCAACCAGCAAGCTTTCCAATACAAAACAACCCAAGATCAATGAAACATAGGTCTGTAAAAATTCTGCAACTTCCAAAAGAAAGAGCTCCAAATAGAAAATAATTCATCCCAAAGAAGTATGCAAAAGTAAAGCAACCAAAAGAGTGTCACCCCCCAAAAAATAAAATTAATTCAAATGTATATATGGGTGAAGAAAGGAGGATGAGGCAGATCTTTGTAGGATGCCATATCACACATCATCAACTGCAAACTCTCCAATGAACTTCAATGTCCAAGACACAATAAATAAGTAGGTGAATAATATGATAATCTTACTTACACACTCAAATCAAGCCCATATCCCAAAGGACTGAAATTAATTTTAAGCAAGTAGTGTAATTAAAACATTTAGCCGACTTACAAAAATGCATAATGAAAGCTAGATTTAAACTCAGTAATGCCCCGTAGGGCATCGAATCCCGTTTCTACCACCTTGGCCTCCTCCCAACCACCCCAACCTGCCAACGATTATGACTGTCATGTCTGTCCTTGCGTGAGGATTCGGTGGAGTCGTTTTTCTTCACCATGATCTTTTTTGTTGATTTCCTTCTTGAATGCATTGAGGTGGCGTGTTGGAGTCTTCTCTGGGGGATGCACTTCTTTTAATTTTCCTGATTTACAAATCTAACGCGTCTTATGCTACCTACTCTCTTTGACCTGTTCTGGCCGCGTGAGCAGGGAGGAGTGTTGTCGTTGGGATTTGGTATGAGTGGCATTTCAGAAGAAACGAACAGGGTTTTCAGTCCATGCTCGGATTCATTGGTGTAGAAGAAGGATGGATTTACGTTTGGTATAGCCTTCGCGGACAGGGACTCCTTCTACATCGACACGCAGGCGAGGACCGTTGTTTATAGCTCTGCGGGGTTCCTTCTGTAGCGGCCTGCAACAGTTTTAGACAGGCATCAAACAGGTTGCAGAGTTGTAGAAGCCTTTGTGAGTGCCTCCAACAAGCAGGTCGTCCAACTATGTTGTTTTCTGTTCAGTATAGAATGCATCCTCAGATTCGGTTCCTCCTTCAGGATATGGTTATCAAAATCGACTTTGTGATAGTGAGAGAGTTACCAGGAGACCTGATGAAAATTATTGCAAGGATTCTCTTTTGAGACTTTACTTGTTTTACGATGTAACTCATGGAAGAGAATCTCATAGGCGCGGATCTGTTTCATTTCAGTATATTCATGAAGCACGATTTGCTTTGCAATAATATGAGCCTCTTCAATGAGTCACCAAGTTAGCAGGCATAAAGTTTTCTGTTGGAATTATCACACCTTACAAGCTACAGCTGTACTGTTTGCACCGAGAGTTTGATGTTGTCCTCATATATCACAAGAGGAAGGATAGATTGGTTGGTGTATCTGAGGAAACAACTACCAGTGTTCACAGGCTGTACCAGATGCAAGCTATTGGATCACTGCTCTTCCCTGCTATTAATGACAATGATTCTGTTACCAAGAGCAAGTTCGATAACTTGTACGGATGCAGGAACTCTTTGCTAGATGGTTTGATGAGAGCCACCGATGTGATGATTCTTTGGCAAGGTTCTTTGTTATCAGTGGAAATGGAGATATATTTTTGTTTCATCGCCTTCACACAATCTTTTGTCTCCGTTGAGTCATTCCACTTCAGCTGCTCCACCGACTACGGCCTCTGTTTTCTCATAAATTGGTTTTCTGCCAGTTTGGGTTGTGGTTTCTTATGTTCATGCCTTTCTAATAGGCATTCACCCATCAAAATTATCTCGGTCTTCAGAGAGATCTAAGGCAAAAGTGCAGGTTTGGAAAAGGCCATTACCTCATTTTTTTCCTGTGTTTTGTTCTTGGGCTTTTGATTGGGTTCACCCCTTTTAAGCATGGAGAGTTTTTCTGTAAATCTTGCCTCCAAGCACCAAGATTTTTGCATTTGAAATAAAAACAAGAGAAGCAACAAATCCCCAGCAAGAATTCGGTCAAGTTGGAAACAGAGGAAGGACTTTTGAAGCAAGCTAATGTGTGAGACTTCCAATGGTAAGCATGAATCAACTTTGATTTTAGTTTCTGGAATGTTTTCTTTGCACACAAATTGATGGGTAAACTAATGTATAGGTGCGTCCTAATGGCTTTAAAAAATGAATTTACAATGCCTTAAATAGGAAAGCAATTCATGAGTTGTTTGAATAGTTGAACGCAAGACCTTCCGATCTTGTTCTAGAATCTAGACTCAAGAGTAAAAGCATATTGCAAGGACATGCAAAACCCTGTTAATTATTCCAAATTTCAATGTTCTTTGTTTCCCATGGAATTACATACTGGGAATTGGGGTTAACTGCTCTAGAATGAACTTTCTCCTTCTGCCTGTGTCTATGCAGCATTTACCGGAATGGTTATTGTTTCTTTTGCGTGGTATTTGGGGCACCGTGTGTGGGTAAGAAGCATGAGTTTGGTGGAGAAATAATTTTGGGACTACGGGAGAAGGGGTCTGCATGTGTGTGGCCATGTGATATAGCCTTTAAAATAGGCATGTTAACTCTACTCCTTGTAATAGTTTTCTACTTTCTTTCAGTATCTTGAAGTGAATTTTCTTTCCTCTTGAATGGCACCTAGACAAATGTTTTCGTGGTTGTTTATATCGCTCCCTGATTGTGTTGGTTGTTCCTTTAAATCTCATTCCAATTTCATTGGTTTTGCTTGGAATGTTCTTTCCTCTCTTATAGCTTACTCTATTTCATATTTGTTTAAATGGGTTACTGCAATATTGAGTGATGCAATCTAGTTCGTAGGGAAGGAAACATTTTAGAGTTTCGTTTGCTTATATGACTCTCTTTTAAAAGAACTCTGTGATGGTAATTATAATTGAAGGCTTACTATATGGAAGGTTAAGCCTTCATATCTCTATTTGGGTTGAATAAATACGTATTTCCTGTCTAGGACTCTCCTGTTTTGCTAAAAGGTACATTAATAGTGACATTGTGTTCTAAAACTTGTTTAAGCTTGTGGGCATTCCTTGCTTTCTGTTTAATTAGAAAATGGCATTTGGGGCCTTGTTTTAGAACTGTACATGGTTGACTTTTGTACCCAGTTCTAGAGAAGGGATAACCTGACATCTATTTTGGCCTCTACGTGTTGAGAGATTTACTATACCTACTTCCTGGTTCAAACTCTTGTTTGATTAAGTAAGGGGGAAACATTGTAAGTTTTATTGAATGAAATCTCTACAAATTTTATTAAGGGTCGCAAGCAAGCTATTAATAGCTGGACCAAAACAAAAGTTGTAGGTGAATCCATGGTATTGGACTCGTGAACTCGTTTCCTGTTAGATGACAGCTGATTACAGTGATAATATAATAGGTGGTTATTATGTTCATCTGTTTGATATTTGCTAGACATGTCCTTGATAAGCCCACATGGATCGGGTAAAATTTCCATCTTCTATACCATTGGCCAGGAGCTCATAGAACTTCTAGGCCTGACTGCACTGCGTAACCTTCCTGATGGATATGTGTGTTGGTTCCTATTTTTGTGCTTGCACTCGTGGTAGGGTCTTTTGAGTCTGGGGCATCGTTGGTGTTTTACCCTCTGCGTATCGAATCCCCTTTGTTTTCGGACTCGAATATCTTATTCTTCGAACTTGGTTACTAAAAGTCTCATTTTGTGGCTTTGTTAAGGAAATCAATTTTTATTTTTATTTTAAAATACTTTTTGGCATTGTCGGAAATATATAAAAAAATTATTAACGACTTTCGGATTTAGCCTCCCCTTATATTATGTAGAGAAGTTGACGTTTAGGATAAGGTTTGTTGGTAGAATAATGGCCCTTTTTGTATCTCCCTTGTACGCTTTTGGAAGAGTGGTTTTGTATTGTTAACTAGTCCTACGTTTAAGAAATCCTATAAGAAGGTAGTGGTAAAACTCCTTGGTTAAAACTGAAACTATAGTTGTTTTTCTTTTAAGGGCGTCGAACCCTAATTATTGCTATGAAGCCTCCCCCTGGGAGATTTGGATAACGTCGTTTTGTTTCGCGCCTACGATCATAATTAGTATGTTTTGTCTTCTCTTGGACCCCTTTAGTTGGATGGAGTAAGTTTTGGATTCCAATCACGTAATCCATAGGATTACATGAAGGAGATATCAACACTCTTGACCTTCTTGTTCCTAACCCATAAGGTCTTGCCTTGATTTATGTGATTTTGTTCTTACTGGTATTTTGACTTTCTCCTTGCTGGATGGTTTAGATTTCTTTCTCATGCGAATAATTTTGGAGTTGTGGGTTGTGTTTTAATCCATTTTTGAATTAGAACTTTCCTTTCTTGATATTGTTAAATGTTAGCTTACTGTTGCAATGAGTAGCCTTAACATGCTCAGTTCTCGCGAACTGATTCCAGCTAGTATTTGTGCAGATGGATTATGCGAGTAGATTAAAGGAAAGAGTTGTAAAGGTTTCATCAGTGCAATTTATGAAGTTCCTTGTAAAAATGTCCAATGTGAGGTAAATTTTGTAATAGTGCTTGCAAAGGAGTTTAGAAGACCTCTTGCCTTGGGTTGTTCTGAAATTTCGTGATGATGTTGTCTTGTCCTTCTGTAGGTTAACTGGTAAATTACCTTTGTGAGAAATAATATTCAATCTTGACCTTGTTATGAGTATTCTTTTGGTGATATCATTTACAGTCATGGAAATTTTGTAGCATGGCTTGGCTTATTTTGTTACCTTCTTGTTCTTGACCCAAGTGAAATCCAATCTCTTGACTCCTTTGGTTCATGTGCCATGTTGAATGGAAATGTTATAACCGTGGTTTGCGTTCTTGTTAAATAACGATAATTTCTTCTTTCAGGTCATAATGCTTATTGGTTTAGTAACCCTCCATGGTACTAGTATCAATGTTATTCTAGGCATATTTTAGTGGGTTGAAACCCCCTTTTTCTAAAGATAATCAAAGATAAAAGAAGAGGAATACATAGATGAATAAATAAAGAAGATAATAATGAAGTTGTATTTGGTTGATAAAATTAAGAGTCTTTAATTGGAAAGAAAGTGTTTATCTAACGATGTAAAAAAAAATACCTACCATTACTAACCTTAAGCTATGGATTAAACATTGTCCTCTTGTTGGGAAACGTTAATTAATTTTAAAAGTAATATCACTGTTGGCTTTTGGGGATATCGGTAGATCTTATCTAGTACAGGAGTTTGAATAAAAACGCATTAATTATAATGCTTCCATGTTGGGAACCCCTGTGTATCCCTCGACGAACTTAATCAAGATGATTTCTAAATGAAGCTTTTACCAAAATTCAATTGAACTCTTAAGACTCATTAAAAGACCGGTTAATAACTAAATAGATCATAATAAAATAAATTTATATTCTCTCTCTAACCATTACCATGGTACCTTGTAGTCCTTGTCTAAGCTATGATAAATTTTTAATTCTTGATCAAAGATGATTAGGGTTCTGAACCTTAATGATACTCCTCTCCTTTTGATCTTACGCTTGCCTCCTTATGCAATGTGGGTATGAAACGAGTTTCAGTAGTGGGGTTTAGATAGATAGCCTTGTGGAATTGCTTACCTCCTGGTTTTGTAAACAAATTAATCAAGGAATTTTCATATTATAGGTGATCCTAGGATAGTCCTCAAGTTATATAAAAGAAAAGAAACTTAATCCTATAAGAAGAATGGTATGAAACATATCATGAACCTTCTAGAATGTAAGCTAAGAATTGTAAGATGTCTCTAGTAAATCAGTAATCTTAAGAAGATTTTCACAGTGGGATGTCTTCAGCTATAACTATGTAATGTGGTTGGTCTTTTGCCATGTCCTTTCACAAAAGAAAAGTAAATTGTCCTTGATAGGTGTGAATGTTTCCGTGCTGCCTTTATGGCCATCCTTGTATCAAGTTGTTCACAGTGTTAGTTGTATCCTTGGTGACGACATGTTGCGTCATGTTATGTGTCAAGCAAGTCAAAAAAAAAAGTTATCATGTATTTCACTGTGTTGTTTGTGTGTGGATTTTTGGGTCGTTACATAAACTCTCAAACCATAGGTACGGTTGGTATGCAAATTTAAGAGGTTTGAGACAAGTTTAACTTGTCCCACAAGCCTCCAACATTAGTCTCAAAGGACAATTTTGAATTCCAAAGAAGATGAAGTGTTTCATACTGTAAATTTAATTTACACATCTCTTACACATCACTTACACATTTCTTACAACACTTTAATTTTAGGCCAACAACTCTAATAATTACTTTCTTATGTCCCAATTTGATTAATTAATTTTAACATGTTTACTCACATTAATTTACCACAATTAATAAATAATGAAAGGGGTAAACACATCACTTAATAAACACATACAAACATCAATAAAAAGGAACCAAATAAATAAATACACATAACCCTTGGTCACATTTAAAGGTGATCCCCCCATGGGAATCCCTAACAATCAAACACACACACATGAAAAATACAAGTTTCCATGGTGACCTTGTTGAATTCATCTAGAATTCCAATGTGGTTGGTCTCCAATCCCCCGATGTTTGTTGTGATATTTTTAACTTGCACAATACAAATACCCCTTCGGCCTTGTGGCCATATCAGAACATCCAAATGAATATAATATAATTTCAAAATCATCAATATATATATGAATCACAACTTCCAGACAATCAACAATATCACTTATTATTTTATCAGCAACTATATAATCATCAATTTTAAATTCAATTTTTTCGGTCTACTCAATATATCCAAATATCACATGTCCTAACAACATCCATAAATATATATAACCATGTCCAACAACATGTCAACATCTATATAAAATGTCTCTAACAATCATCACGTGTCATATATGAATTAGAGTAAACAATAATCCATGATTTGACATCTAACACCATACTAAATAAAAACTATAATAATATCGATAATATAGTCAGCAGTATCATGATCAATATCAAAAGTGTCAAAGGGGAGTAAGAACTACAACATTGGAAAGATGGAAAAAGAATTTTGAGGTATGTGCGTGGAACAAAGAATCATGGAATTTTATATTCAAGTTCAGATGAGTTCAAACTCATTAGGTATACAAAAAGTGACAGTTTCAGAATTATAAATGATCAGAAAAGCACATCCGGTTATATTTTTCACTTTGGAAAGAGAGTGGTTTCATGGGTAATAAATAAACAGCCCATTGTCATGTTATCTTTAGTAGAAACAGAGTATGTAGCAGTAACAAGAGCAACATGTCAGGTTGATTTCATGAGAATAGTATTGAAATATTTGCAGCAAAAACAACAGGAAGCTATGCTGATTTTTTCTGACAACAACTTATCAATTGCGTTATCCAAATATCATGTTTTTCATAAGAGGAACAAACATATTAATACGAGTATCATTTCATTAGAGAATTGGTTAACAAGGAAATTTGTCTTGAATTTTGCAGATCCAAAGATTAGTTTGTAGACATTTTTATGAAGGCTTTGGAATTTTTTTTTGAATATTTAAGAGGTTGTTTGGGAGTTTGCAACGTCGCTCTATAATAGTGAAAGCTACGAGTCGAGTTAAGGGGGTGTTGGAAATATGCATGTGCAAAATATAATTCCTCTCGTAGCTTTTTAGGAAAGCTAAGTTTAGCTTTAGTTTAGCATGCAATCCAATTTTAGTTGGATTCCTATTGTTAGAAAATAGATTTAAATCAAACAAAATAAAAGTAGTTTGTTTTATGCATGCACAACATGTGTTTATTTTAAAGAAGAAATTTAAATTTAGAGTTCTCTATTTTTAGATTTGTAGGTGGTTATTTAATAACAACAATTGTAATAGTTTTGTATTGATGAGTGCATTGAAAGAACACGATTGCATGCACAACTTGATTGTATGCGCCAAAGCTCTGAAAGTGATGAATAAATATGATTATGCGCAGAGTGCTGATTTATTTATTTAATCTATTTTTAGTATGCAATTTAATTTTATTGTTCTTTTTATTTGTTGTTCGTTGTTTAAGACTGCATATTTTATAAAAATACACACAACACATAACTTAATATACAATGTTTTAAATGAAGAACACCTTGCAGAAAACCCCAACCTATCTAATTCCCGAGCCAATCCCCTTCCGTATAACCCAAAAATGAGATTCTCACCAAAAATGCACTTTTGAGTTAATTAATGAAACAAAAATACTACGTTGTCTAATTATTTATTGACTTAACTAACAATTAGAAGCCAACCAATAAGAAAATATTCCTTTGCTTCTTCATAATTACTATTGCATGAATAAAATTGAATACATTTCAAATACTCAAGCTGAATAATCATTAATCTTTAGTGAGAAATCAATCTATTTAATGGGTGGATGAATTGGGTGCAACGTTTTGGTTGAATGTTAACTCTAATCAATTGATTAATAAAAATGATTTAACATAACTTTATAATATATACAATGTTCATATAACTTATTTTATAAGCTATAAAATTTGTGTTTAGTATAAAATTTAATGTTAGATGCCTCTTTTTAGGTGCATCACATTGAATGTGTCCTCACAAATATTAATTTATCTAATACTCCCCATTAATTTTTATTGGGGATATATGCCAAACTATTTTTTTCATACACAAAGTTTTATAATAATTAAACCATGTATAAAAAACATTTAGGCTACTATGTCTACAAAGATAATATTACATCTAAAGTCCTAATTTTATCATTGATAACTTCATATATGAAGTCTTATATGAGTTTGTGGAACATTTTTATAAAACAATGAATTTCCAAAACACGATACTTTTCTAGATTTACTTAAAAATCTCACATAAAGTGATATTTACATAAAAACACATATTGTGATCTTTTACACCACCTTTTACAATATAAAGAGGAAGTATAGAAAGAAGACATAAGAGCATTAAGAGATGTCACTATCATGCACACTAGTCATCCTTGGTGGAAACTGTGAGAGGTCAAGCATTTCTTGAAACATACATTAAAATTTCACAAAGACATAGAGGTTTCATAACAAAGTCTACAACCTAATCTTCAGTAGAAAAAAATTGGAGATTAATATAACATTTGAGAAAAAATTTCAAATATAATGCATATTAACCTTAATATGATATATTGTTTGTCATTGAACAAGATTTTCTAAAGTATCCTTAAAAATTTGGTAATTGGATTTCTTTCTTTGGCATCCTAACAAAGTTTTTCTAATATGATTATCTGCTACATGGACCCATGGCTTCTTTAGTTGCTTCTATAACACTTCTCTAGGCATTGTTGGTTCTTTCTTACATGTCTAACTAATAGCACATGTATCTAAATTGAAAACGTATATGGAGGTATATTATCTATTTATCACAAAATGATCATGATCATAATAACAATAACATATAATATCATCATTAGAAATAGAATAATATAAACTTTAATTGGTTTTACTTTTAATATATTTTAAGATTCTTCAAACAATTTTCCAATCATCATCACATGGATCTTGTATAAATCTTGAATAAATACCTAATACATATGAAATATAATGCCTAATAATAGTTACACTAATTAAACTTCTAATAATTATCCTATACAAGCTAGCATTTTCTTTGAACACATAAATTTAACATCAAGTTTTATATAAAATTATATAAGAACGAAAATAAAGTTTCCAATCAATCATATTAAATCTTTTAAGAAGAATACTAGTATATTGATTTTAAGAAAGGACTACCAATTTAATATCCTAGAAAATAGCCATGCGTAGAAAGTGATTAAGAGGCAAAGATTAGTCATCTATTTAAACATTGTTTCAACTTTGATTTAATTGTGAAGTTTAAACTATAGTCATATGGAAGAAATCAACATGCAAGTACACATAGTACCTCCCAAATTCATATTCAGAAATTTCTCTTTTAGTCTCCATTTACTTTTTCTTTGTATTTGCATCCATTTAAATAAAAAAACCATGAAAGATAAATTGTATTGGATCACCATTAGGAAAAAAATGACTTTCTCGGCCAAAGTTTAACTTCTATCTTTAGCAGAATCCTTAGATCCAGCTAGATACGTTGTTTAAATGGAAAGAATATACACTCATACAAGAATATAAGGTGCTAGCTGCAATTTTTAGACGATTTGTTTTCGATTATTAGGAATTTCAATATTTTAAAATGTGGATTATTAGGAATTTCAATATTTTAAAATGTGGCATTGAAATTGTATTTCATTCACATTTTGACAAGATTTTGTAATTTCTATTTGATTTGATAAACCATGGATACTATACAATTTACTTAAATTTATCACTCAACAACATTTTCAACCTTATATAATTTAATGTAACTTTAATTTTATTTTTTCGAATTTCCACAATTTCAGAAAAATATAGTTTATTGATATATTTCCTTTCCTTAAATATTTCACATATTAATATTTCTTATTCCTCACCATTGAGATATTTGTAGCAATTTTTATTTTTTTCCCTAAAATTTTAGTTACCACATAAAACATGTAGATAAGCTACAATTTCATTTCAATAATAGTATATATTTTTAAATATAGAAATGGAGATGTCAAAATTAGTATTCTTCCAATTACACTCTTTTATAAGATAATTGTGTATTGAAGTTATCTCCATATTAGAATTCTACATAAAATAATATATTTATTTAGACTTGATGTTGAATATCTCTAAATAAGTAGAATATAATGATTTTTATTTTCACATTAGAATATTGAATCTCAACAAGATTGTATGTATGTATGTAATTTTGTATGGATATTTAATTATAAATTGTTAATTTAATTACTGGAATCTACCCACAATTTTCTTATGGAAACATCAAATGTGACGAAGTTCACATTGGAAAACATTATGAGTATTTCATATTTTTATAATTATAAGATCCATCACAATTCAACTATTGTCACAATTTAAAATTTGTAACAATTTTCACAATTTGAAATATGTTTTCTATTCGTGGTGTTGAACTCTTAGTTCATTACAAGTGCTAGTTATAGTCTTAATTATATGTTGGAATATGAATTTGCGCGCATGGGAGATTCATGTTAATTCCTTTCCTACGGTAACATTGCATTTTCATGTTCTGAGTATTATGGACATAATTTATTTCCTTTATTTTATTTGTTGTTTTTGATGTATGGATTAGTTACATGTACATGTTTCAATATCTTGATTATAACATGCTTAGTTGATTTACAATGTTTTTCAATTTCCTTTATTCTATTATCATCTTTATATATGCTCATATTACGTAGATTACAACCCTAGGTGTAATTTTGTGGTAGATTTTCTCGACACGAAATTATTGTGTTCTTATTTCAATATGCTTTTATCTAATTATGAAGTTATATTGAGAAGTGTGGCTAATTAGTTGTAGTGCCAAGATAATTAAAATAGAATAAATATTTAGTAAAAAAGGGGGAAGTGGTGGTGGATTTTTTTGAGGGAATTAATGGCGGGCAGGTGGTTATTAAAGGAGGTGAGGGAGGGATGAGTCCACCGGCAGGATTGTGAGCACGACATGGGCATCCAAAGGAACACATACCTTTATTTTCCCTTGCACAATAGTACATGCACTTTATTGGATACCTACAGCGTAACAAAAAAACAAACCAGAGTTAAATTGTAAATTTATCATTATGTGGATAGTTCTGATGATCCCGAGAATGTTATAGGAAGTTTTGGTGTTTTACCCATTCAAGAAGATGGGGCTGCGTTGGAAGATACTCTTGCACAAAAAGAGTTGAAGATTCAAGTTTTCAATAGGGAATGTTCTTATTTGTGACCGAAAAAACTGACATTTTCCCAAGATAATTTGACTGCTTTGCAAACTATAAATTCCCGGAATGAATCTACTGTAGTCCTGTCTCAAAGAAAAGCTCAATGTACTCCTCTATGTTGAAGCCGAGGGTGCAGACTCTCACAACATATTGGATGACATCAAATGTGCCATAGAAGTAGATGTTGAAACTGCTGTAGATTCTCGTGTTTCCATTAGGCCCAGTGTAAAAGAAGGATCCACATTCTTTATTCATATCTTGAAGGGCACTTGTAGCTTAAAAATCTAAAAAAATAAACCTATTCTCCATATGTGTTGGTGGATGTTTGTACCTTGTTTTAAAGCTCCTATTTAGGAAGAGGATGGAAGAAATCTAGAAAAAGGTTAATTGATCATCTTGGACACCTCTTGGTTGCATATGGTGAAAAAGTGTCAATGATTCATGAGGATTCCCTGTTTTTGTTAGTTGTTACTCAATAACAAAGACCATGACTTCAAATTAAACCCAGATGACTTGAATTTGTGTTCTCCTATGAATAATGAGAGTTGGGTGATGAGAATTACTAGATTTATTGTGAGTAAATTTTTTTCCAAAGGTTTTGAATGTTCTATCAGTTCAATTTAAGATATAGATCATCCCTAATTTCAACATATGTATGATCTTGTGGGATTTAATCTATGTTCATGTTGTCACTGTATCTAGGTAACATGAGAATGTAATTCCAAAATGATAAAACCATTTGCATGTGTGAAAATAAGAGCTCTCAAATAGAATTTTGAAATCGATGAAAGGATAATGGAAAAGGCTATTTTTTAGCTCTGCAACAGTGGGTGTATACCCTATTCCATGTCGGTGAAAGAAACCTGAGTCGGTGATCGCAAATCTGAAATAAGTGTCCACGAAAGTATAAGATGGTGATGGGAAAATCACCGCGTAAAGGATTTTTAATACGCTTGTGGCATAATATTTGTATAAAATGCAATAGTGGAATGGTGGATGCGTGCAACCGTTTAAAAAAATTCCTAACTAAGATGGAGAAATGATGTAAAACCCGCAAAATGACGTTCAAGGAACATGCTAACACCTAACACTTAGGCCGAAAATTACGAATTACAAGATTAAGGATACGGGTAAAAGACTTTACACATGGTTAAGCCCCAAGGTACAACATGTAGTTCCCACTTCCCTTCAACACCTTTTTTTTAATTAATTATGCTACTATCGACTACTCTTATGGACACTTTGTTGTTGTTGCTTTTGATCTAACACGATACAAGATGTTAGAGATACTATATTGTTGTTGATTTTGATTCATATATGGTGCATGTGGATTACTAGAGAAATTTTATATTGCATATTTTGGCATGTATGTTTTAATGCGGCCACGAGGCCGAAGGAGATATTATATGTTTTGTAGGTATACTTATATTCACAACAACATTGGGGGATTGGAGACCAACGGCATGGGAATTTTAGAGGATTCAACAAGGATCACCATGGCAACATGTAATTGTGTGTATTTGAATTTTGGTTAGGGGAAATTGTGACAAAGGGGCATGCGTTGTCTTTTATTTAATAGTTCCTTTATTAATGTTGTATGTGGTTCTTTTTGTGATGTGAATTACTTTTTTATTTATTTATAATTTTGATGTATTGTTTTCCCCTTTATCTAAGTGGTTCTAAGTGTCTTAATTAGAGTTAAATTAATCTATTCCTAAACTAGTTAATGATGTGACGAAAATGATAACATTTATTAGACTTGATGTGCTCTCGGATTTTGTGTTGTGTGTTGAATGCTTGAGATCTTGAGTGTTGTACACTCTATCCTTCATGGAAAACTCGAATTTGACCTTAAGGGAAAATTTTAAAGGCTTGTGGGACAAGTTAAACTTGTCCCACACCTCTTAAATTGATATACCAACCCTACCTATGGGTTGGGGGGTCAAAATTAGACCTCAAAAAGTGTTTTGGGAAGAGAAAAAGGTAAAATGTTTATTGCACTTTCCTTCAAATATTTAATTTTGTCCTTTGGGGGTGTGGGCTTAGTTTGTGTGTGCAAGTATCTTGTCATTCCTCTCACCCACCAATTTATGGTGCATTGGGGTTGAGGTTTGACCAAGTGAGGTGGAGTTGAGGATGAGTGATGTGACATCCTACATAGATCCACCACATCTTGCTCCATCCCTTTTCTATTTATTGTTGGTCCTTTGCTTGTTTGGGGTTTACTTGATCAGTTTTGGACTCTTGTATTTTGGAGAGTGAGGATATTTTTGGAGAGCTTGTGGATTGTTGGAGATTTTTGGATGCTTTCTTGATTCTGAGGAGCTTGGAATCTCATCCTTGGAACAAGCTCTACTATGGAGAGGTAGGAGCTTCACCTTGTTAAATTATGTTTTTTATTTTGTGTTTATATGTTTGTATTGAGTGTTGTTTCCCTTTGGAATGTTTTTTTGGTTATGGGTAGATTGCCTAAGTTATGAGTAAGAGGATACTATGGGGAGTTTTAATGTAGGAAGGCATAAGAGTTTACATTTTTTGAGGAGGGATTTTGGGTTGGGTGCTGCACCTTATTTGAGGAATTCTTATATTCTTCTTGTTCTTGTTTTTAGGGATGCATAAGAGATTGAGGGAGGCATAAGAGTATATGGAGTTATAAGGGTACTTGAGGGAGGCATTTAAGAGTTGTAGGGGATTTCATATATTCATTGGAGGCTTTAAGGTGGGCACTCATTCCAATTGGGAGACATAAGTGGCCTCCCCATAGGTCTTTCTCTTTTGGCTTTCTTTAAAAGCCTTGTTATATTATTGTTTTGTTGTTCCTTTTTCTTGTGTTGTTGTGTTTTGAATGTGGATGGAATGGATTGTGAGACTATTTGTTAAGTATTGTGAAAGCTAGTAGTTTCCATGTGTTAAATAATCTTCTATTGTGATGTGGTTGGGGCTCGGGGGCCAATGAAGAGGATGGCTTCTCCTCTTCATTGGATGTCTTGGTTGGGTGGAGAGTTTGCCTCTCCCCCCATTTTTTTATGAATCAAACAAACTTGAAGGAGCTACTTTGCTTGGATTTGTGGAGCTTGGAGTGTTGTTGGAGACTTTGAGATTTTATTCTTGTGAAGAAACTTATTGTATTCCCACTTGAGTGGAAGAATTTGTATTATTATATTGCCCCTTAACTACATTGTTGTATTATAGTAGTTTTCCCTTAATTACATTTTGTTTATTTCCCACCTTGAGTGGATGACTTGTAATAATCTTCTGGATAAGAGTTACACTTAAACATTTGTATATTGAAAAGAGAAAGAAGGATTTGTGTTGGATGAGTTGTGAAATGGAAAAGAAAGTTTTCTTTATTGTGAATATTGTAGTATTGTATAGAGAAGAAGAAAAATAGAAGTATAAGAATTTTAAATTATATGCATGACAAATTTGAAAGGAAGTAAAGTTATTGTGACTATTTTCAATGTATGCATATCATAGTGAAATGAAAAAGAGAACAAGTTTGAACATATTGTATTTAGAAATGTTGTTTGTTTTTATAGCAAGTTAATGACAATGTAAAGCAACACATTTAGATACCTTACTCTTGAAATGAAAGGAAAACTATATGAACATAGTAGAATAACTCTATAAGTAGATATATTTTCATTGGTTTAAATAATCCCTGAAAATAACTAAATTTAACCAATGAATGAACAAATAAGACTAAATTGCAAAATTGAAAACTTGAGATGCTCGGAAATAGACTCGTAAATGAATTTTTAAATATTTGGATAAATTTTAGTTTTCAAAAAAAGTTGAAATTAAGGTTCTATTTTTTTGAATCAGGAACCGCCACCTTGTGCGAATGGGGTCCCATAACCACTTTGCTTAAGCTAAGGTGGCGGTCTCAAAACTTCCGCTCATTAGGGGCAGGTCCTCCGTGGTTTTCACCACGAAGTGCGGCGGTCCCGTGGACCGCTGCCATGCTACTGTGTGGTGGTTACTGTCACTTGCGATAGAACCTTTTGGATCCGCACATGTGCATGATTTTTAATTGGTTTCCTTAAATTTTATAACATGAAAAATTTATGTATTAAGTACCAAAACTAAAAAAATGTGTAAAACCAATAGATTGAGCAAATAAACATGCAAAGGGTGGATCTAAAACATTTCTTCTCATTTTATTCATAGGGGTAGGGTTTTCCCCAATTTTAAAAACCCAAATACAATGCTTTGTAATAAAACTAGATTGGGGAAAGAGATCCCTCCCAATCCTTGATTGAAATTGAAAACAATAAAAAACCTACAACCTAAACCTTCTAAAGCTTGGTCCTTGTAGATTCCTCCATGATTTCTCCATTCTTGCTTCTATGGCCTTCTCCTCTCCAACTTGCATTTTCACAAGGAAAAATAGACCAAATGAGGAGAATAGAATAAAGGAAGAGTTTAATGGGAATGCTTATGGAAGTTTTAGGGCTTGCTTGTAACCCTAGGATCTTGTGGTTGGGATTGATTTGATCCAAGGGTGGAAGATCAACCTTACCCTTGTAGGAGAAAATGAATTTTATAAATATTGCTTTTAAAATCTTAGGGGTATGTGTAATTTGGGAATGGGACCCTTTTTGTTACCTTAGAGTGTCAAACCTTTGTGAGTCATTATTAAATTTTAGGTAATAATAGAAAAGAACCTAAGATATAAAGATAATGATTTTATATTAATTAAACAAGAGGCTAACCTTATTAGGTTTTAATATTGATCAAGGAAAGAAAATATTTAATCAAGTAAATTGAGCTTATGGCACCTTCCTAGAGTGAATAATTGGTGATTAGACCTTATTGATGTTTTAAAAACTATGTTGATCTTGTAACTAGATGTGGTTCTTAACCGTAGGGTTGAGTTTATTGGTGTAAGTTAGTTGTTATACCTTAAGGGATTAACCATGTGTAAACTCTTTTACCTGTATCCTTAACCTTCTAAACAAATAAATAATAAAAAAAATTAGTCACAATTTTTAGGGTAAGTGTTAGGCATTAGTGTGTTCCTAGAATGTCATTTTGCGGGTGCTACATTTTGGTATCGAGTTATGGGTTCAAATCTTCGACCCTTGGGCACACTACAAAACATGAGACATGAACTTCTAACCTAGTGCAATGCTGTTCTTCTAAACCTAGAAAACCAAAACATCTAATATTTGTATAATTTTAGAAAACATAGAAAATTCAAACGAAACCTAAAATGATGAACTAACTCTCGCCTTGGTTTGTGCAAGATGCAAAAACTAAACGAGGGGTCTTTCCATATAGACCTAGGTACACCACCGCCAGATTAGGATGTAATAACCATTCTTCCACAGATTTTACAGACGCTTGAGGACGTTAATGCCGTTATACGTGGAGGGTCACTAGGAGGATGACCTGCTAGGTAGGATATGGAGCCATCAGTTGAGGCTAGGGCATCTCCTCAATATAACGAGGAGCATGGGGTGTAGAGAACTTACATGTTGTGTCAATTAGGGAAGAGTCACCTTAGAGAGGGTATGGGGATAGGATATCAGGGCACAGGGATAGGTCTTGGAGCCCTAGACTTAGAGATGAGAATGCAGAGAGGCCTAGGGTCGCGCTACTATTCTGAAACCATATCGGAGAGATCCCGAAGCTTCGGCCATTACATTATTCTAGAGACACAGGATGTTTTCAGGAAGAGGCTTGTTAGTGAGCTTGAGCGGATGCTTCAAGCTCGCCTTGTTTTAGCAACACAAAGGCTCGTGTTACAATCCATCTACTAAGGGATGAAGCAAGAGTTTGGTGGAGGAATAAGGAGTAAAAGCTCCATGTACACTTAGAGATATTGACCTTGGAGCTTTTTGTGGAGTGTTTCAGAGTAGGTACCTGCTAAGGAGGTTTATTCAAGAATGGATAAATGAGTTTCATGATCTCGCACAGGCATATATGACTATAGCCAGTACGAGATTCGATTGCTCGATGTACTCTCTAGTATGTCGGCTAAATGTAGGATGAGAAAGTATGCATACACAGTTCATCCAAGTCCTGATTCTTTATTTGGGTAGTGTAGTACGCATTCACTACCCACAGACTTTAGCAGAGGCCTTGGAGAAGGCCTATATTGCAGAGGAGACACGAGGGAAGATACAACAAGTGAGAGACAAAGTTTGGAGCCGCATCTAGCAGATGCAGGAAAATAGGTCGAGGGGGTTAGATCCTCCTCCTCATGGTGGATAGGGTTCATTATAGTCTTCCTTTAGGCCACCTCAACAACAGCAGTAGCAGTAGACCCACCCACCTTATAGACCTCCTCAGAGATTCGACACTCGAGATATGGCGAGTATGGGGCCTCTCCCGAGGGATACCATTAGGACACAGGGTATACAAAGAGCTCGGTTAGTAGGAGCTCATCAGCAGAAAACCTTAGCAGATCCATGGTGGGTCATCGGATCCACAACATAGACATCTAGAGTACTAGGTAGAGCTGCATCCCACTGGAGAGGACCGGGCAGCTTTTATGGTTGCAGGATCACTAGAAAACATTGGAGAGAGTGCCCACATAACCCTAACAACAAGGGTAAGACGCAGATCTCGAGTGACTATTGGAGATATGGTACAAAGCCATCACTATATACTATGGTCATGAACCACTAGGTGAGCATTGAGAGTACCATGTCATAGAGATGACGGTAGTATTGGTGGTGTTCCCCCTCTATTTTGTTTGATTTTGGATCTTCTGATTCTTTCATTGCACCATCCCTAGTAGATAATTACAAGTTGGTGGCAATTAGGCAAGGTCATAGTTGGGATGTTTAGATGACTTCTTGAGCAAAAATTTTTGTAGACTCCTTACTTAAGCGAGTGTAGTGGATTTGGGACCCTTCACCACTACCTCGGATCTTCAAATCCTTCCATTGGGTTCTTATGGTGTTATCATGGGCATGGACTGGTTGTCTACACACAGAGCTAGAGTGGATTGTTACCATAAGACCATTGCTTTACTGAATGATTTAGGAGTGAATTCAAGAAAGCAAGGTTTAGGAGGCCTGTTTCTATTCACACCATCTCCACTATGTAGCTTAAGTGGTGTATGCGATGAGGTTGCCAGATGTATGAAGTTATAGTCAGTGGCAAATATGAGGATGAGTCTAGTGGACCATCCCATATTGAGATAGTTTTCTAATGTTTTTCCGGGAGCTACCAGGTTACCTCCCCCACGTGAGATAGATTTTCACATAGATTTGGTTCGGGTGTAGAGCCTATCTCACGAGCACCTTATCGGATGACTACCCCTGAGCTCTGTGAGCTCAAGTTCCAGCTTGAGGGCCTTATGGGGAAAGGTATAATCCATCCTAGTGTATCCCCTTGGGGTGCACCGTGATTTTTGTGAAGAATAAGGACAAATCACTACGGTTGTCTATTGATTACCGCTAGATAAACAAAGTAACGATGAAGAATCATTACCCCCTTCCACGCATTGATGATTTATTTGATTAGATGAAGGGGGCCATAATTTTATCCAAGATATATCCTAAGTCGAGGGTATCACTAGCTGAAGATTTCGAGAGGAAGATATTCATAAGACCGTCTCTTTCACACAAGATATGGCCACATACAGTTCACAAAGTGGTACCTTTTAGTCTGACAATTCCCCCCCTGCAATGTTCATGAGATTGATGAATGGGGTGTTCAGGAATTTTCTAGATCACTTCATTTTCATCTTCCTCGATGACATTCTGATTTACTCATGTATGCATGAGGATCACAAGGAGCACCTTCGTCAGGTTCTTCAATGTCTTTGTGAGCAACATATTAATGGGAACTTGGAGAAGTGTGCATTCTTTCAATCAGAGGTGCAACATTTAGGCCACATCATTTCTGGGGAAGGTATCATAGTCAATCCTTCCAATATTTGAGCTATCATGGATTGGCCAACACCCACCATTATGATAGAGGTGCACAACTTCATGGGTTTGGCAGGATATTACAGGAGATTTTTTCAGGAATTTTCTTGGATTGCGTACCCCATCACTTCCCTTCAGCAGAAAAGGAAGAGGTTTATTTGGTCTGATAGATGTGAATAAGCCTTTAGGGAACTGAAGGAATATCTCATGACAGTGCCTATTCTAGCAGTGCCAAATCCTCAGGGTGAGTTCTACGTTTGCACATATTCTTCTTTGGTAGGACTTGTAGGTGTGTTGATGCACGAGGGAAGAGTAGTTGTGTTTATGTCTCTCAAAATCACACGGATTATGAGCTGAATTATCTGAATCATGATCTTGAGCTTGCAATAGTTGTGCATGCCTTGGTGCATTAGAGACACTTCCTCCTTGGCCAGAGATTTACACTCAGGACTGATCACTTGAGTCTTCGCCACATCTTCATGCAGCCCAATCTCAACGCTCGTCAGTGGTGGTGGATGGAGTTTCTTTGTTAGTATGATATGGAGATAGAGCATTTAAAGGGGAAGGAGAATGTGGTTATAGATGCCTTGAGTAAACAGAGACATGTGGCTATGGCTACTTCAGTGGGAGCAATTTTGTGGAGCAAGATTTTGCAACAGCTTCCTCATGACAACTTCTACCTTGCAGCCTGAGCAGAGATTGAGTCTCATAGGCCCCTTAAGGGGAGATTTGAAGGATTTTCTTTAGAGGAAGATGGTCTTCTTAGATACAGAGATCGAATATACATTCCTAGAGATGGATTCTTGAGATAGGACATTTTGATAGAGGCTCACCGTGCACCTTATTCAGCCCATCCCGGGTTGAAAAATATGTACACCACTTTGAGACAACTTTACCATTGGAGAGGACTTCAAGATATGTGGCTCAATTTGTGTCACACTATTTAGAGTTTCGAGGGTGAAGGCGAGCATCAGCATCCATCTAGCCTTCTCTTTCCTCATGTATACGGAGTGGAAATGGGACACCATTTCCATGGAATTCATTATTGGGTTATCGATGTCGAGATACCACCACGATGCCATCATGGTCACGATGAATAAATTGATGAAAGTGGCTCATTTTTATCCAGTGAAGACCACCTACATAGCTAGTGTAGTGGCATAGGGCTATCTTCATGAGATTTTCAGATTGCATGAGATTTTGTGGAAGATCATTTGTGACCACGATCCTTTGTACACTTACCATTTCTAGACCACCATGCAGCATGCTCTCGAGAATGAGGATCAACTTCAACACAACATATCACCCTAAGATAGATGGATAGACTAAGTGGGTGAATCAGATCTTGGAGGACATGCTTAGGATGTATGTTATGGATCACCAGTCGAGATGGGAGGAGTATTTTTACTTAGTGGAGTTTTCCTACAATAATAGTTTCCATAGTTCGATAGGCATGGCTCCTTTCCAAGCACTATATGGTAGAGAGTGCAGGACACCTCTTAGTTGCGACAGGTTAGAGGACAGCGTTTCTCTTGGGCTAGCCTTATTGCAAAGACATAGAGCAAGAGGTTGTTTTGATCGACAAAGATTACGGGAGGTGCAAGATAGGAAAAAGAAGTATGCGGACCAGCATAGGACAGATCGTAGTTATGAGGTGGGCACGAAGGTGTTTCTTCATGTTAAACCACATAAGAGCCCTATCCGTTACGAAAAAGTTTCTAAGCTTTCTCCTAGATTTTTAGGTCACTTTGAGATATTGGAGTGCATCGGTCCCTTGGCCTACCGTCTAGATTTCCACCTAGCTTGTCTCACGTCCATGATGTGTTTCACATTTCTATGCTTAGGAGATATATTTCTGATCCTTCTCATGTATTAGATTGGACCGCATTACAGGTGTAGGATCAGGGATAGGTGATGGTGGAGCCCATCCGTATTATAGAGCATAGGACCCTGGCCCTTTGAGGTAGAGATTGACCGGTTCAAGTTCGGTGGGACAAGTATGATGAGACTGTTGCTACTTGGGAGGATGCTACCTTACTACAAGATCAGTTTCCACACCTGTTCAAGTGACTTCAAGGAGGAATTCAAGTCTAAGGGGAGGGTGATGTATTGCCCACTTCCCTTCGACACCATTTCTTATTGATTATGATACTATGGACTACTCTTATGGACACCGTTGTTTTCACTTTTGATTTAGCATGATACAAGATGTTAGAGATACTGTACTATTGTTGATTTCAATTAATATATGGTGCATGTGGTCTATTAGAGACATTTTATATTAATATTAATATGTTGTGGACTGGTTATTTCTATTTATTACTGACATGTGGTATACTTTCGTCACCATGAGTAGGCTTTGATAATTAAATTAATGTTGTGATCATTTTGACATGGATGAAACGTTGGATAGAAATGTTGCTAGAAATTTGTAATTGATTCATAATTATCTAGATGATATTAATTTGTATATAGATGATTTTAGATTTAGATTTCATATTTTGGCATGGATGTTCTAATGTGGCCACGAGGCCAAAGGAGGTATTATATGTTTTGCAGGTATATTTATATTCACAACAACATCGGGGGATTGGAGACCAACCACATTGGAATTTTAGATGATTCAACAAGGGTCACCATGGAAACATGTAATTGTGTGTGTTTGAATTTTTGTTAGGGAGAAATTGTGACAAAGGGGCATGTGTTGTCTTTTATTTTGTAGTTCCTTTATTAATGTTGTACGTGGTTCTTTTTGTGATGTGAATTAATTGTTTTATTTATTTAGAATATTGATGTATTGTTTTCCCCTTTATCTTATTGGGTCTAAGTGTCTTAATTAGAGTAAAATTAATCTATTCCTAAACTAATTAAAGATGTGACAAAAAGGAGATTATTTATTAGACTTGATGTGCTCTTAGATTTTGTGTTGTGTGTTGAATGCTTGAGATCTTGAGTGTTGTACACTCTTTCCTCCATGGAAAACTCGAATTTGACCTTAAGGTAAAATTTTAAAGGCTTGTGAGACAAGTTAAACTTGTCCCACACCTCTTACATTGATATATCAACCCTACCTATGGGTTAGGGGTCAAAATTAGACCCCAAAAGGTGTTTTGGGAAGAGAAAGTTAAAATCTTTATTGCACTTTCTTTCTTAAATTTAATTTTGTCCTTTCGGGGTGTGGGCTTAGTTTGTGTGTGCAAGTATCTTTTCATTCCTTTCACCCACCAATTTATGGTGCATTGGGGTTGAGGTTTGACCAAGTCGGTGGAGTTTAGGATGAGTGATGTGGCATCCTATATGGAGTCACCCGATCCTCCTCCCTCCCTTTTCTATTTATCGTTGTTTCTTTGCTTGTTTGTGGGTTACTTGATAAGTTTTGGACTCTTGTATTTTGGAGAGTGAGGAGATTTTGAGAGAGCTTGTGGATTGTTGGAGCTTTGTGGATGCTTGCTTGATTTTGAGGATCTTTGAATCTCATCTTTGGAAAAATCTCTACTATGGAGAGGTAGGAGCTTCACCTTGTTACATTATGTTGTTTATTTTGTGTTTATATATTTGTGTTGAATGTTGTTTCCCCTTGGAATGTTTGTTTGGGTATGGGTACATTGGCTAAGTTTGGAGTAGGAGGAGAGTATGGGTAGTTTTCATGTAGGGAGGCATAAGAGTTTAATTTTTATGAGGAGGGAGTTTTGGTTGGGTGCCCCACCTTGTTTGAGGAATGTTTGCATTCTTCTTGTTCTTGTTTTTCAGTGATCGGGGATCAATGTTAGTGTCAAATGTTCCCTAAACTTTCCTAAACCATGCCAAGGTGTAGTAGAAACTTCAGAGATATTTCGACGAGTCCTATAAGAACGTGAAAAAGGACACTCTGAGCTCAAGATATGTCCAATCAAAGTTTGGTCAACTGAAAGGTCAACATTGGTCAACAGGTCCATGGTGACATGGACATGTGCACAAATGGAAAAATGGCTCACCAACATCGAGCAAGTGGAAAAAGAAGAAAAGGGAAAAATCAAGGTTGTTTGAGTTGTTTGCAACCTCCGGTCTTTGACACACGTAAAAGCAGGCCAGAACAAGAGGCTCAACTTTTTTACGGAGGGGAGCCCAGCTGCTGTGAGGACGATAATATTATCGCCGACATGGTGGGTCCTCAAACCACCATGTGGCTTGCCACCACAAGTTCGATTTTCCTATCCAGGGTCAACAAGTGGTATTTATTGCCATATTTCTTTGTGAATGTCATTAGACTACTTGGGTCAAATTCCATTTTTATTACCTTTGTAATTCTTTGATATTAACTTCCATGTTAATTACCAAGCCACATTATTTGTTATGTTCGGGCTTATTATTATCCAACTTGGAGAGCTCGAGGATATAACACTAAGTTCAGGATTACCTTATCAACAACCAAGGATATCTCATATCCTATCAACTCGGTGTATGAATATATATCCAAACAAACCAATATCTCCTTTGGCACATTACATTATTTGCCACGCATTTTATTCCAACTCCATCGCTTTATCTCCTTATCCCTCCAAACAGCCACAACTCATAACATATAACCATAGTGCCCAAATATGGTGCATTCCACATAGGCCCACATTAAATGGCGGCTCAAAAGCCAATTATAAACTAAAACTGCCCTATCTTTTAAACCTACTCCACCTTTTATGCAAATTGGATGTGGGATTAAATCAAAAGGAGGCGGCATAGGAGAAGGAGAAGGGATTTGAACCCGAAACCTATGCCCCAAGCAAAGTGCTTTGACCAACTCGCCTAGAGGCTTGGGCGGATTATAAAATGGGTCGCTTCAACTTATACAAGGGTGGCAGGTCAGTGCAAAGCAACATAAGGAGGCAGTTTTCAGAAAACGCTATTTTTGAAGGCACTGCACTTAGAATGGAACTCAGAGTAAAAAGGTGAAATGTAGGGAATTCTGAGACGATTCCAAAATATAATATTTGATGTTTTTTGTTGAGGTTTAACCTATTTTTTGAAGCTTTGAATGAAGTTTTTAACATGGATCTACAAGACAGCTAGTTGGAAAACACGAATTTCAATGCACTTCTCGTATGAATTATGACTTGGTGTAAGCATGAAAAGTGTTCAAATTCAGAGATGATCTCGTATATATGATTTGTTTTCATAGAATGTTTTTAAATCTCCATTTTTAGGTGTTTTTGTAACACAGTTTTAGGGAGATCACATTGTGAAAACATTGTAGGAGCCACGGATCGTTCTTGGGACAGTTTCTGCTATTTTTAGAGTTCTTGGGACATTGATTAGCTCATTTGAAGGTTGTGATTCATTATTTTTTGTTTGTAAGAGTTATTGTACTTACATTTCAATATTATTAATGGATCGGTTCAATCCGAACCCGGGGACGTAGGAATTTCCGAACCCCGTAAACAATCTTGTTTTTTATCTGAGTGTTTTCAGTTCTGATTATTTATTTGTTACCCAAGTTTTCTGCACTTCTATGGATGCATAATAATCAGAATTTAATCAATTTGTGGAGCTTAGAATACTTAAAATTGATTAATAAAATCACAATCTTTGGAAACTTTTAAAAGTGAAAAAAATACAACACACATTTTCAGATCAAGTTTGGTATCAAAGTAGTTAGATTGCCAGATTAACTTCTAATTGTGTTTGAAAATTTGGCTTCAGTTTCAGTATTGATTTTACTTTTCAGTGTGTAGACATTTTGGGGCTTGTTAATCTTCTTTCCCAGTGTGTAGTTTTGGAAGTACAGGTTGTGTTTGCAGGAACTAGGAATCATGGGCAAGTCATCCAAACAGGAGCAACTGGATGAGCTTGAAGCCATAAACTACCAACTCCAAGAAGAAAAATCTTTCTTGAGAGATAATTTTTATTCCTTGGAGGAGGAAATAGTGTGGTTAAAATATGAGCCACAATCCTCTATAACCAAGAAAGAGGAGTATGTCAACAAGATGCTTGAAGAGAGCAAGAAGTTGACGGGCTTTGTTAAAGAGTTGTAGGAATAAATATGGACCAAGGATACCCTCTTGGAAAAGCTGCAATAAGGTGAACATAAGAAGGAAATGCCTTCTAAATCGATGCAGTACTATGACAGAATGCACTGTAAGTTGTTCACATTTTAATTCTTCCTCTCATTCAGTTTCAGATATTCCTTTGGGTCAGTTTGAAAAACACACTAAGGGAATTGGGTCTAAGCTAATGGTTAAGATGGGATTTAACGAAAATGGCCTTGGTAAAAATGGACAAGGTGATGCTAACCCAATATAGGTAGAGGATCAACCTAGGTTTGCAGGTTTGGGTTATTCTAGTGGGAAAATGGAAATTGGAGAAAGCTCCAAAGTAGTTGAAGGAAGACAAGCTTCGAACGGCCAAGGATCTATGCCACTAGAATTGTAGGATTCCGCCATCAGGAGGAACAATGAAAGATGTAAGAAAATAGGTAAAAGAGGTAATCAGATTCCACCTCCTTCCACTTATACTAAAAAAAAGTACTAAGGGAAAATCAAATCCTAAAACTTCTAATACAATCTTTCAAATGGAACAATATAGCTTTGGTAGGTAGAAATATGCTTTCCCTTGTAAATTTTGTTAAGGTACTAATCATTCTTGCATATTGTTGGAAGAGGAAAAATTTGATTAAGAAGTTAATTCCTTTTGTGAATGATAAGGCAAAGTGCTAAAGACCAATCTCACCAAGGAAAGGCGAGAAATGACAAGAATGTTACCTCTCCTAAACAGGCAATCATTCTCATAGACAGAGTTCTGAGAATGGTAAAATGGGTAAGAATCCTAAAAACAAGGAAGTTAAATTTTGTTCCCATTGTAATAGGAATGGTCATGATGTTAAGGTTTGTTGGTTTGTTCCTAAACAACAAAATTGGAAAGTTGTTAAAAAGAACAATATTGTAAAACCAATAGTGCTAAACCTAACTAAAACTCATTTTGGTATTGAGAAGGTAAAACAACCAAAATGGAAAAACCCAAGTGATTGGTTGGGAAAAACACTCCTCAACTTTATATTTGCACTACAGTAAATTTTTGATAGTAGACAAGGAAATTTTTTTTTAGAGATATATTTTAGGGATTCCTATTGATTGATAAGGATTTTTCCTAAGTTGATATTTAAGCTTTGAAAATGATTGGAAATCGCTGAAGAGAAGATTTGAGTGATAGGATCATCATACTCATGTTTTGGTTTCTCAGATTGGTTGGTAGTTCCATTGTTGAAAATATTATGTAGGGATAGGCATCAATAGCATGTCTAAATTTGAAACTTGCAGTTGTAATTAGCATAATCACAAAGTGTCAGTTGAACACTAGCTTCCGTTATAGATGGGTGTTATTATCTGACTTATTATTTGTGATGGCGAAGAAGTGTTTTGGCACATTCACGTGGATTCGATTGTTGACTATAGTTATTCTTGGGCATTGATAGTCTATTATATTCTGATAGTGAATACTTGCAGTTGTTACATTTTCAAATGGGCAGTGGGCACTAGCCTAATTGTGGGTAGTTTAGATGTCTTGTATACTGATCTGTGTTATGGAATTGTAATTTTTGGTAATCGGATGTATCACAAAGTGATAGTTGAACACTATCTTTCTGTAATAGAATGGGTGTTATTATCTAGTCAATTATTTGTGATGGCATTACAGTGGGGTATGACAGTTCACAGTTGTGCGTAGAGTTGACAGGGTTGCAGTGTTTCAGTTGAACACTAGCTTAATTGGGTGTTATTATCTGATTGGTTATGTAATTAGATAATCAAATATTTGCATTTTTATTAACCTATAATGTTATTTCAGGTTCTTGTATGTGTTTGTGCAATGCAGGAAGAGATAGCATTATTTGTGGGTTGATAAACAACTTTTTGTGGACAAAAAGCCTTCTCAATAGGGAGGAGTGATCAGGGGATCAATGTTAGTGTCAAATGTTCCCTAAACTTCCCTAAACCATTCCAGTGTAGTAGAGCCTTCAGAGATCTTTCCGACGACTATAAGAACGTGAAAAATGGACACTGGAGCTCAAGATATGTCCAGTCAAAGTTTGGTCAACCGGAAGGTCAACATTGGTCAACAGTCCATGGTGACGTGGACGCGTGCACAAATGGAAAAATGGCTCAGTCAGCATCGGGCAAGTGGCAAAAGAAGAAAAGGGAAAAATGAAGGTTGTTTGAGTTGTTTGCAACCTCCGGTCTTCGACACACGTAAAAGCAGGCCAGAACAAGAGGCTCAACTTTTGTTACGGAGGGGAGCCCGGCTGCCGTGAGGACGATAATATTATCGCCGACATGGTGTGTCCTCAAACCACCACCACAAGTTCGACTTGTCTATCCAGGGTCGACATGTGGTATTTATTGCCATATTTCTTTTGGAATATCATTATACTACTTGGGTCGAATTCCATTTTTATTACCTTTGTAATTCTTTGATATTAACTTCCATGTTAATTACAAAGCCACATTATTTGTTGTGTTCGGGCTTATTATTATTCAACTTGGAGAGCTCGAGGATATAACACTAAGTTCGGGATTACCTTATCAATAACCAAGGATATCTCATGTCCTATCAACTTGGTGTATGAATATATATCCAAACAAACCAATATCTCCTTTGGTGCATTACATTATTTGCCACGCATTTTATTCCAACTCCATCGCTTTATCTCCTTATCCCTCCAAACAGCGACAACTCATAACATATAACCATAGTGCCCAAATATGGTGCATTCCACATAGGCCCACATTAAATGGCGGCTCAAAAGCCAATTATAAACTAAAACTGCCCTATCTTTTAAAACCTACTCCACCTTTTATGCAAATTGGATGTGGGATTAAATCAAAAGGAGGTGGCATAGGAGAAGGAGAAGGGATTTGAACCGAAACCTATGCCCCCAAGCAAAGTGCTTTGACCAACTCGCCTAGAGGCTTGGGCGGATTATAAAATGGGTTGCTTCAACTTATATAAGGGTGGCAGGTCTGTGCAAAGCAACATAAGGAGGCAATTTTCAAAAACTCTATTTTTGAAGGCACTGTACTTAGAATGGGAACTTAGAGTAAAAAGGTGAAATGTAGGGAATTCTGAGACAATTCCAACAATATAATATTTGATGTTTTTTGTTGAGTTTTAACCTTTTTGGAAGCTTTGAATGAAGTTTTTAACAGGGATCTACAAGACAACTAGTTGGAAAACTTGAATTTCAATGCACTTCTGGTCCGAATTGTGACTTGGTGTAAACATGAAAAGTGTTCAGAATTCAGAGATGATCTTATATATATTATTTTTTTGCATATAATGTTTTTAAATCTCCATTTTTAGGAATTTTCTAACACCGTTGTAGGGAGATCACATTGTGAAAACATTATAGGAGCCACGGATCGTTCTTGGGATAGTTTCTACTATTTTTCAGAGTTCTTGGGACATTGATCAACTCATTTGCAAGTTTTTATTCATTATTGGTTATTTGTAAGAGTTATTGTACTTAACTTTCAATATTATTAATGGATCGATTCAATCAACCGCGGACGTAGGAATTTCTCAACCCCGTAAACAATCTCGTTTGTTATCTAGGTGTTTTCAGCTTCGATTATTTATTTGTTACCCAAGTTTTCTGAACTTCTATGGATGCATAATAATCAGAATGTAATCAATTTTGGAGCTTAGAATACTTAAAATTGATTAATAAAATCACGATTTTGGAAACTTTTAAAAGTGAAAAAATAAAACACACATTTTCGATCATCGGGAGGCATAAGAGATTGAGGGAGGCATAAGAGTATATGGAGGTATAAGGGGTACTTGAGGGAGGCATAAGAGTTACAGGAGATTTGATATATTCATTGGAGGCTTTAAGGTGGGCACCCATTCCCATTGGGAGGCATAAGTGGCCTCCCATAGGTCTTCCTATTTTTGCTTTCTTGAAAAGCCTTGTTGGATTATTATTTTGTTGTTCCTTTTGCTTGTGTTGTTGTTGTGTTTAGAGTTGGATGGAATGGATTATGAGACTATTTTTTAAGTATTGTGGAAGCTAGTAGTTGTCATGTGTTGAATCATCTTCTATTGTAGTGTGGTGGGGCTCGAGGGCCAATGAAGTGGATGGCTTCTCCTCTTCATTGGATGTCTTGGTTGGGTGGAGAATGTTGCCTCTTCCCCCATTTATTTGTGAATCAAACAAACTTGAAGGAGCCACTTTTTTTGGAGTTGTGGAGCTTGGAGTGTTGTTGGAGACTTTGAGATTTTATTCTTGTGAAGAAACTTATTGTATTCCCACTTGAGTGGAAGAATTTGTATTATTATAGTGCCCCTTAACTACATTCTTGTATTATTGTAGTTTTACCTTATTTACATTTTGTTTATTTCCCACCTTGAGTGGATGGCTTGTAATAATTTTGTGGAAAAGAGTTTACATTCAAATATTTGTATATTGAAAAGAGAAAGAAGGATTTGTGTTGAATGAGTTGTGAAATGGAAAAGAAAGTTTCTTCATTGTGAATATTGTAGTATTGTATAGAGAAGAAAAAAAAATAGAAGTATAAGAATTTGAAATTATATGCATGAAAAATTAGAATGGATGTAAAGTTATTCTTACTATTTTCAATGTATACATATTATAGTGAAATGAAAAAGAGAACAAGTTTGAACATATTATATTTAGAGATGGTGTTTGTTTATATAAAAGTTAGGGACAATGTAAAGCAATACATTTAGATACCTTACTCTTGAAATGAAAGGAAAAATATATGAACATAGTAGAATAACTCTATAAGTAGATATATTCTCATTAGTTTAAATAGTCCCTCAAAATAAGTAAATTTAACCAATGAATGAACAAATAGGACTAAATTGAAAAACTGAAAAATTGAGATGCTCGAAATAGACTCGAATGCATTTTTAAATCTTTTGATAACTTTTAGTTTTTGGAAAAATCTCAAAATTAAGGTTTTTTTTTTTAGAAAAGGTTCGCCACCTTGCACGAGATCGGCATTCCCGTAACCCTTGCTTAGGATAAGGTGGCGGTATCATCAAAACCACTTCGATTAGGGTGGCGGTCCGTGGTTTGTCACCCAGGGAAGGGCGGAAGTTCATGGTTTGTCACCCATGTAAGGCGAGCGGTCTTAGGAATGCCGATCTGCTCAGGCGGTGGTTCTATCACTTGTTAAAAAACCTTCCAAATCGGTGCTTGTGCATGCTTTTAACTGGTTCCCTTAAATTTATAAGATGAAAAATTTATGTATTAACTACCAACAACCAAAATAATGAGTAAAACCAATAGATTGAGAAAATAAACAAGCAAAGGGTGGATCTAAAACATTTCTTCTCATTTTATTCATGGGGGTAGGGTTTGCCCCAATTTTAAAAACCTAAATACAATGCTTTGTAATAAAACTAGATTGGGGGAAAGAGATCCTTCCCACTCCTTGATTGAAATTGAAAACAATAAGAAACCAACAATCTAAATGTTCTAAAGCTTGGTCCTTGTAGAGTCCTCCATGATTTCTCCATTCTTGCTTCCATGGCCTTCTCTCGTCCAACCCGCATTTTCACAAAGGAAAAATAGACCAAATGAGGAGAATAGAATAAAGGAAGAGTTTGATAGGAATGATTATGGAACTTTTTATGGCTTTCTTGTATCCCTAGAATCTTGTGGTCGGGATTGATTTGATCCAAGGGTGGAGGATCAACCCTACCCTTATAGGAGAAAATGAATTTTATAAATGTTGCTTTTAAAATCTTAGGGATATGTGTAATTTGGGAATGGGGCCCTTTTTATTACCTTAGAGTGTCAAACCTTTGTGAGTCATTATTAAATTTTAGTTAATAATAGAAAAGACCCTAAGTTATTAAGATAATGATTTTATATTAATTAAGCAAGAGGCTAACCTTATTAGTTTTTAATATTGATCAAGGGAAGAAAATATTTAATTAAGTAAATTGATTTTATGCCACCTCCTAGTGAATAATTTGTGATTAGACTGTATTGATGTTTTATAAACTATGTTGACCTTGTAACTAGACGTGGTTCTCAAATGTAAGGTTGAGTTTAGTGGTGTAAGTTAGTTGTTGTACCTTAGGGGATTAACCATGTGTAAACACTTTTACCTGTATCGTTAACCTTGTAAAAAAAAATTAGTCACAATTTTTGGGGTAAGTGTTAGGTGTTAGCCTATTCCTAGAATGTCATTTTATGGGCATTACACAACAACTAACTTACACCACTAAACTCAACCCTACGGTTTAAGAACTAGATCTAGTTATAGGGTTAACATAGTTTCTAAATCATCATTAAGGTCTAATCACCAATTATTCACTAGGGAGGTGTCATAAGATCAATTTACTTAATTAAATATTTTCTTCCCTTGATCAATATTAAAACCTAATAAGGTTAGCCTCTTGCTTAATTAATATAAAATCATTATCTTAATAACTTAGGGTCTTTTCTATTATTAACTAAAATTTAATAATGAGTCACAAAGTTTTGACACTCTAAGGTAATAAAACGGCCCCATTCCCAAATTACACATACCCGTAAGATTTTAAAAGAAACATTTATAAAATTCAATTCCTCCTACAAGGGTAGGGTTCATCCTCCACACTTGGATCAAATCAATTCCCACCACAAGATCCTAGGGTTACAAGCAAGCCCCAAAATTCGAATGCATTCCTATTAAACTCTTCCGTTATTCCATTCTCCTCGTTTGGTCTATTTTTCCTTTGTGAAAATGAAGGTTGGAGAGGAGAAGGTCATGGAAGCAAGAATGGAGAAATCATGGAGGACTCTACAAGGACAAAGCTTTAGAAGGTTTAGATTGTAGGTTTACTTATTGTTTTCAATTTTCATTCAATGATTGGGAGGAATTTCTTTCCCCATTCTACTTTTATTACAAATTATTTGTATATGGGTTTTAAATTTGGGGCAAGACCTACCCCCATGAATAAAATGAGAAGAATGTTTTAGATCCACCCTTTGCATGTTTATTTTCTCAATCTATTAGTTTTACTTGTTGTTTTGGTTTCTGGTAGTTAATACTTAATTTTTTCATCTTATAAATTAAAGGGAACCAATTAAAAATCACAGATAGGTGCGGATCCAGAAGGTTCTGACATAAGTGAAAGAACTGCTACCCACAGAAGACCGATGGTCCTGGGACCGCCACCCTGTGTGGGTGACAAACCACAGATCGCTCCCTTGTCTGGGTGACAAGCTGCAGATCGCCTCCCTACTGAGCGGTGGTTTTAAGACCATCCACCGAGCCTGAGCGGCGTTTACGGGACCGCCGCTCTGCACAGGGTGGCGTTCCTATTTCTAAAAAAAATAGAACCTTAATTCGATGTTTTCCCAAAAACTAAAAGCTATCCAAAGGTTTAAAAATGCATTATGAGTCTATTTCGAGCATCCCAAGTTTTCAGTTTTCAATTAGTCCTATTTATTCATTCTTTGGTTAAATTTACTTATTTTGAGGGACTATTTAACCAATGAAATTATATCTACTTATAAAGTTATTCCATAATGTTCATCGAGTTTTCCTTTCATTTCAAGAGTAAGGTATCTAAATGTATTGCTTTACATTGTCACTATCTTGCTATAAAAACAAACAACATTTCTAAATACAATATATTCAAACTTGTTCTCTTTTTCATTTCACTATAATATGCATACATTAAAAATAGCCACAATAACTTCACCTCCATTCAAATTTTTCATGCATATAAGTTCAAACTCTTACAACTTTTTTTTCTTCTCTTTATAATACTAAAATATTCAAAATGAAGAAAACTTTCTTTTCCATTTCAAAACTCATTCAACACAATTATTTATTTTTCTTTTCAATATACAAATATTTGAATGTAAACTCTTCTCCACAAAATTATTACAAGTCATCCACTCAAGGTGGGAAATAAACAAAATACAAATAAGGGGAAACTACCATAATACAAGAATGTAGTTAAGGGCACTATAATAGTACAAATTCATCCACTCAAGTGGGAATACAATAAGTTTCTTCACAAGAATAAAATCTCAAAGTCTCCAATAACACTCCAAGCTCCACAACTCCAAGCAAAGTAGCTCCTTCAAGTTGTTTGATTCACAACAAAATGGGGGGAGAGGAAACACTCTCCACCCAACCAAGACATCCAATGAAGAGGAGAATCCATCCTCTTCATTGGCCCCCGAGCCCCAACCACATCACAATGGAAGATGATTCAACACATGGAAACTAATAGCTTCCACAATACTTAACAAATAGTCTCACAATCAATTCCATCCACATTCAAAAACAACAACAACACAAGCAAAGGAACAACAAAACAATAATATAACAAGGCTTATAAAGAAATCCAAAAGAGAAAGACCTATGGGGAGGCCACTTATGCCTCCCAATGGGAATGGGTGCCCACCTTAAAGCCTCCAATGTATATATCAAATCCCCTACTAACTTTTATGCCTCCTAAAAACAAGAACAAGAAGAATGCAAGCATTCCTCAAACAAGGTGGGGCACCCAACCCAAAATCCCTCCTCAAAAGTAAACTCTTATGCCTCCCTACATGATAACTCCCCATAGTCTCCTCCTACTCCAAACTTAGGCAATCTACCCATACCCAAACAAACATTCCAAAGGGAAACAACATTCAACACAAACATATAAACACAAAATAAACAACATAATTTAACAAGGTGAAGCTCACACCTATCCATAGTAGATATTGTTCCAAGGATGAAATTCCAAGCTCCTCAAGACCAAGTAAACATCCAAAATCTCTAACAATCCATAAGTACTCCAAAATCTTCTAACTCTCTAAAATACAAGAGTCCAAAATGATCAAGTAACCCCCAAACAAGCAAAGGAGAAACAATAAATAGAAAAGGGAGGGAGGAGGATGAGGTGGCTCCATGTAGGATGCCACATCACTCATCCTCAAATCCACCTCACTTGGTCAAACCTCAACCCCAATGCACCATAAATTGGTGGGTGAGAGGAATGACAAGATATTTGCACGCACAAACTAAGCCCACACCCCAAAGGAAAAAAATAAATATTTGAAAGAAAGTGCAATAAACATTTTACCTTTTTCTCTTCCCAAAAGACCTATTGGGGTCTAATTTTTACCCCCAACCCATAGGTAGGGTTGGTACATCATTTTAATAGGTGTGGGACAAGTTTAACTTGTCCCACAAGTCTTCAAAATTGGCCCTAAAGGTCAAATTCGAGTTTTCCATGGAGGATAGAGTGTACAACACTCAAGATCTCAAGCATTCAACACACAACACAAAAACCAAGAGCACATCAAGTCTAATAAATGATCTCCTTTTGGTCACATCTTTAATTAGTTTAGGAATAGATTAATTTAACTCTAATTGATACACTTAGACCCAATAAGATAAAGGGGAAACAATACATCAAAATTATAAATAAATAAAACAAGTAATTCACATCACAAAAAGAACCACATACAACATTAATAAAGGAACTATAAATAAAAGACAACACATGCCCCTTGGTCACAATTTCCCCCTAACAAAAATTCAAACACACACAATTACATGTTGCCATGGTGACCCTTGTTGAATCATCTAAAATTCTCATGTGGTTGGTCTCCAATCCCCGATGTTTGTTGTGAATATAAATATACCTACAAAAATACAATATACCTCCTTCGGCCTCGTGGCCACATTAAAACATCCATGTCAAAATATACAATATAAATCTAAAATCATCTATATATGAATTAATATCATCTAGGTAATTATGAATAATTTACAGATTTCTAACAACATTTCTATCAACCATTTCGTCCATGTTAAAGTGATCACAACATTAATTTAATTATCAAAGCCTACTCATGGCGATGAAAGTATACCGCATGTCAGTAATATATAGAAATAACCATGTCCACAACATATTAATATCAATATAAAAATGTCTCTAATAATCCACATGCACCATATATGAATCGAAATCAACAACAGTACAATATCTCTAACATCTAGTATCATGCTAAATCAAAAGCGACAACAACAGTGTCCATAAGTGTAGTCGATAGTATCATAATCAAAATCAAAAAGTGTCGAAGGGAAGTGGGCACTACAACCGAGTCCCACAATTTTGACAGGATCCATTCCTCCGTGGCATGGTTCATATCTCGTCATCTTTCATAATTCTCGCACTTTATTTTTTTATTCATTCGCAACGAAATATAAGTTTAAAACCTTAGGATTATCATACATTTAATTTTTTATATTAACTTGTTTGAAAAACAATAAAATGTCATATAGTAACTCACACATTCAAAATAATCCTTTGTAGTCAACCATGAACTTAAACCCTCATTTTGAGGTGATTTATCAAACTTCCTAAACAAACTATATTACTCCAAAGTACCCATTTTTATTGACAAGTTGAAGTTGACTTCTCGATAAATATGTTGACCATTTCCTTGTTTAAATAGATAAATTGTGATTTTTGAAGACTCATGCAAAGCAACCTTCGTAACTCCGGAAAGGGGATGTTAAGATTCCTTTGTGTACCTTGTTATGTGAGGAGTCACTTCAATCTTTGGATCGATCAAGAATGATTATTTTTATCTTTTCTACTCCCTTCCAGGAGCCTTGTTACACCATTTCACATTTGTAAGAAGAAGCTTTAGAACTGAAAATTTTCCTTTCATTTTGAACCGCCATTTTAACCCTTAGAAAAAAATGCTTATCCGCCTTCGCAACCCTCTAGGATTTTTACTAGACAATTTCCTACAGTACCTTCACTTGGGAAAATTACACTCTTGGTTAGTTTGGCAAAGAGGTTTTGTAGGTCTCTGGTCATAGTTTGACTAGGTCAAAACTGGACCAATTATGACTGGTGGCTCCAGAAAACCTGCTATTGTTTGAAGCCTATTTACCGGTTCTCGCCTCTCGTTGACTCCACAAAATTCTCCATATATAGAGGAACTTGTAGGAAATTTCTTGTTTCACATTCATCCATCGAATGGTAGCTTTGGACGTGGTTTTCGGAGGATTCGAGTTGACATTTTGATCATTTGCAACTAGGTCAATTATGGCCTTGGAAAACTAGCCACCAATTGTAAATTGTTCTTTAGTTCTAAATTCCTTCGCTTTAAGTGAATTATTAGTGTATAGGAGGACACATAGAAACTTAATTGTGGTGTGTTTTCTCATCGAAGGACAACGTTTGAAAGTGGTTTCTTAGATTACGAGCCTAAATTGAATGCCTTTGCAACTAGTAGGAAAATGTAAAAAAAAATTGTAGGACTGCGTCAAAGTTACCAAACCATCATGGAAACTTGTAAATAACTATTTAAAACTCTACTATGTGACTTGTATGAAATTGAACTTTTGGAAAAATAGTGTTTCTCTCTCTTCCCTATTTCTTTATCTCTAATTGGTTAAGAAATGAACTCAAATGAAATAAACATGTGTATTTAACCCTCTCCTTTCGAATGTAAATTATTATTATCATGTAAATGGAAACTAAAAACTTTAATTACGCTAGATCTAGGTGGATACCATACCAATGATTTATTGTTGATTTCATGCTCATATGGTTTTGCAGGATGCATGAAAGATGGTGGAAAGGCGTGGTGAAATTCATTATTGTAATTTATATATTTTATTAGAAAATATATATATGTTTAATGTAATTGCAATGTAACAAAAATTTTATATTTGAAATTTGGTAATATACATGAGATGCTAGTTTTAGGAATGCCTTGGGAAATGTGCATTTAATCATAGGTGCCATTTGATTCAAATTTCCGTATGTAAAAAAAAGAGAAGGGGTTGGATATGTATGTTAAATGAAATCAAATTTATTATTTTATAGTGCATTTCCAATGTGCAATAGACTTAT